>LOEQ01001231.1:238069-251275 GCA_001685075.1 Bramus lutescens
GAGGACCTTGGACTTCCCACAAGGCAGGGAACCCTGACTGCTTTTTGGACTGGAAAGGGAGGGGGGGAATGGGGGGAGAGGGAGGGAATTGGGAGGAGGTGGAAAATTTTAATAATAATAATAATAATAATAATAATAATAAAAGGTAGTGTTAAAAAGGGGAGACTGGAGTGTGGCTTGGGGCTTGAGAGACTTGCTGCTCTTCTTGAGGTCCTCGACGCAGTCCCCAGCACCCTGAGTGGCGGCTTACAACTATCTCTAACTGACCTGACCCTCACTTCTGGTTTCCATTGGCACAGCAGACATGGCACAGAGATGTACAAGTAGGCTGAACACTCACACACACAAAATAATAAGATAGTGTTAAATTTTGCTTTGTTATTGTTACCAAGAAAGCCATTTGTATAGCTAAGCTTAGATATTGAACCAATTCTGCCTTGTATATAATATTTTATACTGAATACATAGTATAACTTCATGTGCTAATAAGATATAAATTCCATACATGATGTTACTTTTTAAAAAGAGTAATGCCTCACAGGAAGACAGTATCTGGTTTGAATGTGAAAGCAGCCATGACCTTAACACTAGAAGACAGAGATGTGCTGGCGTGTCTGAAGGACATCAAGAATGTGATTTCTGACAGTTTGAATCCGTGAAGATGCTGCTCTAAATGGATTACAGGCAGGACACAGAGCCAGGTGTGGTGCAGAGGGCTGGACACCCAGTACTCAGGATGCTGAGGCATGAAGAGAAGGGTTTCAGAGAAACCCAGGTTTTGCAGAGATTCTGTATCTACAAGCAAGGCAAAGCAACTAAGAAGGGGCAGGTCACGGTGGCGTCTGAGCTTGGCACACAAGAAGACAAAGCCAGGTTGCTAGAGAATGCCTGGCAGAGGAAAACGCACAAACCGTCAGCAGATATTGCTGCTCAGTGTTGCCCAGTAATTTTTCCTTTTTTTCTTTTTGTTCCAGACTTCTGTAATGAGCCCATACCATTGGCTTCATCACCTGCCCTGTCTCCTTATTACTTATTTGTAAGTTATCTGCTAGATTAACAGGTTCAAATAACAGAATCCACTGAGGGAGTATTTTCGCAAGCCTCAAAATCTCTAAAGTGCAACTATAGACAGGCTTAGGACTGGAAGGACTAGCTCTTCCTCCTCCTCTGCCACATTCTCTTCCTCCTCCTCTTCCTCCTCTGATCTTACTTTTTTGTATTTTCAAGTGAAAGTAATGTCTTTGATGTGACTGTGAACATATTTGGATAAGTGTTCTCTTTAACACAGAGATGGATAAATAGCAGTTAATGCCTGACCTGCCGTGGGTCCTAGGACAAGCGTTCATTTCTGGCCGTCCATTTCATCACTGCGATGGCTTCCCTGAAAAGCACCTCAGCTCTGGGGCTCTGCTATATTGTCTCCCTCCCTTCTCTAGCTCTCTGATCCGAGGACATCCTGAATGAGGAGTCTCCAGAGCAACTGAAGTACTTGCATATGCTGGGGTCCTGTACCTGCTCTCCTTATCTCTCCATGACCACAGAGGGACAGACCCTCCAACTCTCCAAGGCACAAAATGGTACCCACCTGTGGTCTGGGCTTTAGTATTCAGAATGTTTTTTCTTTCTTGCTGTTCTTGGGCTTTTGTTTTTCCTTTCATTTATTTATTTTTTGTTCCTTCTTTTCTTTTTTCTTTTTTAATTTTGTCTTATAGCTTGTTTTCAAACCAGCTGAATTGAACTCAAGAAAAAAAGGAAGAAAGAAAGAAAAAGAAAGTCTTTCTTTCTTTCTTTCTTTCTTTCTTTCTTTGAAAGAAAGGACAAGCAAAGCATGTGGGAATCAGAAAGGCAGAAAGCAAATCTCGTGACTTGAAGCTCTGACCTCAGCTGACTCAAGTAAGGTGTTCATTACCGAACAATTAGCGCCACCTACACAGGACAAAGTGAATTCCCAGTCAACAGGTAGTAATAGCCAAACCCTGCCACAGCCAAGAAACATTAGAGTGGATTATCCATGAAGAGAGGATTAGAAAAAGAGAGTCCCAGAACCCAGCAAAGGAGACCCCAGCGGGCCAGCTGGCTAATGTTTGGGATAATAACTCCAAACGTATTAAAATAAATTGTGAGAAAGAAAAGGCTGAAGGCAAGAAAAGCAGGCTTTACACGATACTGTATATTGTGGGTAAAATCATGCACATTTGTGATAATCACCTCCCCGGAGGCAGGCAGTAAAGGTGCCACCAGCAGAGACTGGTAGAATTTGAAGTCACAGGCACACGGTGTGGTAGTCAGTTGGTAGGAGCTGGGGGTAGGGATGGCTTATAATAGAAGCCTGTCTCGGGGAAACTTCCCCTGGTCTCATTTTTCTCTGCCCTGAAAACAGATCTACAGACAATAGGAATGAGACAGGAGGAGACCGTCTTCCACCACCTCAGACTTGGCCTAGCTAAGAGAAGAGACGCCAGTTCTCCAATGGAGCCGGAGAAAACTGCTGTTTCTGTTTTCTCTCTTATCGAGTTCACAGGAGTCACGAGCACAAGGCCATCACCTTTTCCCTCAGCCTTTTCCACCAGAGGACTGGAACTCAGAAGATGGCAGGAGCCTAAAGGCAGCCATATTTCTCTTCCACCATACCCAGTCCAGTATCTGGAATTCTCTTGTTAAGGTTCTTGTGCCTCTTTGAAGCAGCGTTCTCACTCAAGAAATCTCTTGTAAGTGCCACATATGAAAGCGCTGCCTGCCAGAGCCTGGCCCTAGCATGTCCCTCCAAAGACGCTGGGGAAGCTTGATTTTCAGCTTGGTGTTGCCGGGAGGTGGGAGAAACTTTGAAGTGGGACCCTGTGGGTTCCGAACCCTTCTGGCCAACGGGGCCAATTCCTTCTGCTTCCCTTTTATTTGCTGTCTATGGGGTGAACTGGCTTCCCCTGCCTCCTGACGAATGTGCTGCAAGAGAGCCAACCCAGGGAGCCAACCCAGGGAGAAGTAGAAGCCCCCAAATACGAGCAAAGCAAACCTCTTCTCATCACAAATTCTCTTGTGTAAATACTACAGTAACGAAAAGCTGCTAATGCACTTCGGTCCGTTCTTAGCACCGTAAAGAATAGCCTATGCTTGGCAGACATCACTGGTCCAGTTTCCTGTAGCCACAGCCTCTTAGGTGTTTGTTTATGAAGTCTGGAATCCCTTTATCTTTAAGTGTGAGTAGCTGGTGATGTCTTTAAGGAAGCGTTTCCTTCCTCCCCGACTTAAGAGTGTACAACCATCCTTTGCTTGCAGTTAATGCCCTCCATCTATTTATCATTCAGGATGAAACGGGCACAGAAAGGGACAGGACACAACTTGTGACCTTTGAACTTTGGGTTTATTGGGGACACAGACATGCAACAATTATGAAAACAGTAGTTCAGCCAAGGAATAGTTTTCTTTTTCACGTGTAGGTATCTATGAGTGTATGATTGCATGTCTGTGAGCCCATGACATATGTAGATTTATAAGCACATAAGGATGTACATGTATGGAGGCCTGAGGTTGACACTGAGTGTCTTTCCAGGTTGTGCCTCTCTTGATGCAGGATCTCACCGAACCCGGTGCTCACCAATTCCAGTTTGTCTAACGGGCAAGGGATTCCCTGTCTCTGTTTCCCGAGTACTGGGCTGACTTTTTATGATGATTTGGGTGTTCAAACTCCAGTTCTCACACTTTCATGGCAAGCACTTTATCCACGAAGCCATTTCCCTAGCTCCAAGTCCCCCATCGTCTTGGAGAGGACTTGAAGAAATCTCTGTTGGAATCTAAAGGTGAATTAACCTTGAAGACAAGAGTAAGAAGCTTAGATCAAGGGTGTGTGCTGGAAGGATATGCCAGAGGAAACACCGCATGGTCGGAGCCTGCAGCCAAGAATGGGAGCACATTGCTTGGAGACTATGAGGGATTCACTCTGCTTGATCACAAGTGCATACTGGGAACTTGAGACTGGAAGGGAGTGGGTGGAATGGGGATTAAAAGCAGTAACAGAACAGAGTGGGCCAGGAGCAGATCGTCCCTTTTATGCCCATGAAAGGATCTCTCTGTGTGGTTTCCTGGATACCAGGCCTGGTGGTGTTGTGTTACCACGCTTTGTACCTGGTCTTCCAGCTACCTGAACTCACTCCAGGTCCCAATGCCCTTTCATCTAGCTGGTGACGACTCGTGTTGACAGAGGGTCCTTGAGTAATTTATAACCTGGCACAACCCTCCCAAGTTTCAGTGCTTTGTTTCAGGTTTTATTTAGGCAATGTCTTATATGTAACCCATAGTGATTTTTGAACTCTGAATCCTCCTGCATCAGTCTTCCAGAAACTTGCATTATAGGTGTGCATCCCCACACCCAACTTCCAGGAGACTTTAGAATAGAAAATTTTAGAGTCTGGATTCATTCAAATCAGTTAAAAACTGAGTGGCTTCTCAGACTTTATACAGATATTAAACAATAAAAGTGAAACTCTGCAAGAGGACATGTGGTTTTGTAAAATTAGGGAAGGGTAATCCATGGGTTTAGTTTATTAACATAATGCTTCCAAATAGAACTTTTTGTATAGGTTTAAAAGGTTTATATATGGAGGTTGAGAGATGGCTTAGTCAGTGACGTGCTGGCTCCACATGCGTGAGGACCTGAGTTCAATGCCCAGTGTCCATGTGAAAAGCCAGACACAGCACAGCTGGACATTCTTATAATCTCATCACTGGAGAGGCAGAGACATGAGGTTCTGTGAGACTCGCTAGCCAGACTGTCTAACCTAAACTAAGCAACCGTAACTCCCAGGGAGAGACTTCCTCCAAAGACAAGGCTGATGGCTGCTGAAGAATAATACTGGAGGTTGATCTTTGTGTTCTACATAGATATGCACCAGCACACATGTGTAACAAGCACACACACACAGAGATGAAGGAAAGAAAACTTGTTCACATGTGTAATCGTGTTTGTTAATACAAGTGAAACAGTGAAGTCTAGTCAGGTAGAAGGCAGACTTTCCATTTGGACTACAATTCCCCAAACAAAGCACTACAGGCTGAGGCAAGAAGAGCCAATGAGGGGCCTGAGGCCTGAGCAGATATGTCAGACAACTCGGGCTTAAATCCCTCACCGCTGGGTGATCTTAGACACCTGATTAGACCTACCCAAGCTTTGGCTATCTCGTCTGCAGAAAGGGCATCATGGCACTACTTCTAGAGAATGAAGTATTTGTCTCAAACCCGTGCTGGATCTTGACCAGGTAACAAGCATGTGCTAGGGGCTCTGTAAATGTGATAAAAGTCCAGACCCTTGACAGTCCACCTCACCTGCACGCTGTGTGACTTTAGGATGGTTACTAATTCTTTTGAGACTCAGTCCATCTTCTCTGAAATGGAGATAAAGCAGCGAGTGGGATAAAGTCCTTATGTGCCTGGCCTCTAGTAGGCACCCATCACACAGAAGCTGTTGACTTGGCACTGTCACGCTCACCCTACTAATAACTCTGCTGATATTTGGGCACACTCAGGGTACACGTTAATACAGGAGTCACTGCCAAGGAGTCAATAGTAGATAATATCTATTGAGGGTTTTCTGTCTGCCAAGCATCCTTCCAAGTACTTTACAAATGTATTAATCACCTTAACCACTCTGTGATATAATACACTATTACTGTCTCCTCCCCATTTTACAGATGAGGCTATCTGGTAGAGAAAGATCAGCAACTTGCCCCATGGACAGGTCTTTAGGAACAGAGTCTTCAGTCAAACCCCAGCTTCCAGATCCTTTATCTAGTCAAAAGCAGACCAAGATAGAAAGTAAGAAAAATATACCATAGGAAGAAGGAAAAAGATGCCCATCTCTGTTTTGTATTTCAGGAGATGCAGCTTCCGTCTCCGGGGCTTCTTTCACTCCCTTCTGTAATAGGAGAAATGTGTTTGTTGTCACAGAATTCAGCCTTAAGTACAGACATAGTGGTCTCCAAAAGATGGATTATTGCTGCATGCTGCTAATTTTTCCCATACGAATGATAGGAAGTGGGGAGTTGATTCTCCAAGCAAGGCTTCAGATTCAAGTAAATCCATAATAAATGTTTCAATGAAGTAAATATCAGGGTTAGGGAGATAACTCAGTGGGTAAAGGTGCTCACTATGTGGGACTCACAAGCTGAGGGTGGATCCCAGAATCCATACATAAAATTCTGTAGTGCAACCTCTGAAGCTCAACATCCTCACAGGGAGACAGGAGGTGAATGCAGGAGCTCCAGAACCTTGGAGTTTATTCAGTGGTAAAACCCCTGTCTCAGAACAAAGCAGAGAGCTGAGGGCTACCATCTAAGTTCTCTGTCTCCACATACATGTTGTGGTGTGTGTGTAGACAGTACAGCAAGGGTAGACCGCTAACATGCCTTAAGCATATGACTGTTTCAGAGCCCCAGGCGTGTAGGCTGACTGCAGAGCAAGCAAGTCCTTAAACAAGATAGGTGTCTAGGATCTGAGTCCTCCTAGGTGAGAGCCCGGCTACTAGTACCAGAGTTCTGAGAATGTAGAGCGCTTTCGGAGGAAACCATTGGCTGGCTAACGGCTTACAAAGCGGAAGCATTGTAAAGAACCACTAGGACCTCCACGTTTTCTTTAAAACCAGGGTTCTTCATGTAGCTTAGTCATCGCATGCTAGTATTTAAGGCACCACAAAGAACCCGTGGTTCTGAGCAGAGAAGTTTCTTGAAACTTACATTTTTTTCTGTTCTATTTTTTAAATTTCACCTCCACCTTTCTTCCCTTGTCTCTGTGAAGGATGACTGGGTAAGACAGGGTGCTGGGAAATAGTTGCCTGTTTGTTCCTCTGATGTCTTACTAAGAATATGAGTTTCAAGGCTACCCACCAAAGACCCACCCTCCTACTTAGGGCAACCTGGAGGCCCTGCTGCCCCTGCGAGATTGAAGGGAAGCTGTGACATACAACACATTATTTCCGTTAGCAAGTAGAAGAGGCCACCGAGAAAGCAAGATAGAGACAAACATCAAGAAGTTCCAGAGGACAGCTGCCGCTCAGCGGGAGAACTTCCTTCTGGTCTTTTCCCCAAGTGCTCTTCTTTACAAAGAAGAGATGCTAGTTGGTCCCTTGATAAGAATGTATGTAATTTTCATGCATCAGAAACTGATGATGGATTTGATATATGTAAATATATGTGTTAATAAAAATAGCTGTTAATAGCAGTGTGAGAATGGAGATAGAATCCCCCATAGATTTTTTTTAATTTTTAATTTATTCTTTGAGAATTTCATACATGCAGTAAAGTATTTATCAAATTCACTCCCTCCTTCCCCAGTTCTCCTCCAGTTCCTCTCGGATCCTCATGTCCCTTGTCAATCTCATGACCCATGAATCTGTGTGTATTCAAATCCCAAACTCATTTGAAAGGCACTGATGATTTGTAGCGTGCCCTACAATCTCCCAGCAGATGGCGCTGTTGTATAAAAACAGTTCCTCAATTGCTCAACGATTTGCTGTTCTAGAACTCTTCCTGCTCAGTGTACAAAGCACAGGAATGTGCAGTGCGCCCAGCACGTGGGGTGAGGGACAGCTCTTCTACTAGGCAGCTATGCAGTCCTTCCCAGGGTGTTGTTTTCATCTCAGACACGAACTGGGCTCCATAGGTTGGCCTTCTTGCCACACCCCACAGGTTTAACCGATTTTGGTTTAATGACTCTGAGGTTTATCATTTCTCTCCAGGATATGTTGACTGTGAAATACAGCTGTGAAGGACTAACACCGCTGAAAACTGTTTTCTCCGTATGTTCATATGTGAACAGCAGAATTGAGCGGCAAGCTTCTTGGGTTTCTTTAACTCCGAATGCGTGACTCTCCAAGTCTTAGGGAAAATGGAGTCAGCAATAAGCTGGGGTCCTATGAGTCTCAGGAACTAGCTTTTTTCACATACTCCGTCTGCTGACAGGCACCATGAGAAATGGGGCCTCCTTAAATAGTTGTTATCAGTCTGAAAATCCATTCTATCACATGTTGGGAGGAACCGAGAACAAAATGGGGCCGGGCTTCTGCTGCTATTAACCTAACAGGGCAGGAAGCTGAGCCCAGAACATTTTGCCAGTCTCAAAATGGAATTTGCTTCAGTTCTGAAAGCAGGTGACCCAGTGACCACGTCAAAGAACTGTAGGTGTATTGGGCAGCCTTCTCCACCAGAAGCAAGGACAGTGTTTATGACTGAAGAGGCCGGTTGCTTAGGAACGTCCATTCAGTGGCCACAGTAACTCAGGTTTTCGTGTCCAGCATGTTGTATCTGTCTCTCACCTGCCAAAGGGACCTGCTGAGGCCTCGGGTGACCCCTCGTGGCACCACTGCCCCTCATGGGACTGGTCCCCCACCTACATCTTTAAAAAGAATAACACTTTAGCCTTGTGCAAGTCAAAATCATGTTTTCTAAATGTACTTTAGGATTGTTTCTTCTGAGGAGTAGGAATTACTACTGAGGTTCTAAGAGCCAAAGGCATATTCAGAGACATACATTCTCCTGTTTCCACCATTTTCTATACATAGCCAATCTCTTCAGTGCGTTCTTATTATTTTATATTTACACTATATATTTACACAATAGATACACTTGTGTTTGATTATCTTTTTTCACTTTCTTACACAAAAGGTAATAAATACCTTATCTATAGACATAACCAGAATGAACTATAAATAGACTTTAAAGTTTGATTTTCAGACATATCAATACATACTGATTAGTTCACAGACATCTTTTTAAAAAGCCTCTTATTTTTATTTTACTGCTATCACTAAAACCCTTGACAGTCTGGTGAAAACTTTAACTGCCTCTCAGAATACTACTTATTATATGAAACGAAACATAGAGGGCTATAGAAGATATCATGTTTCAGAAATACAGTTTTAAAATTACAGTCATCTTGGTGTGCTAATATATGTAAATGTATCATCACTGTTGTATAAAACACAGTCCTCAGACCCAGTGTCAGGTCCAATTACCGCATTCTAAAATTAGTGGTGAACACAAATGATATTTAGAGATATTTGCCACAACTGATATGAGATACCAAAATATGATACAGAAATCCACAGCTCACAGAGATCTCTATCATGATGCTTTATCACTGGGTAATATTATTCAGCTCATGCTGCTCTACATGGATTCTTAAATTGCTGCCTCTGTTTTCATTCTGAAATGTGTGTATGTGTATGTGTGTGTGTGTATCACACATGTGTGTATGTCTGTGTATGAGTGTGTGTGTGTGTATCACACATGTGTGTATGTCTGTGCATGAGTGTGTGTGTATGTGTTTATCTCACATGCGTGTAGGTGCCTGTGCAGAGCCACTGGAGCAAAGATATAGGAGGGTGTTGGTACTGGCGCTCAATCCTCTGGAAGAGCAACAAGTTTTCTAAACCACTGAGTTACCTCTCCAGCCTAAAAAGCATTTTTCATAGTATTGAAGTGTCTTCAAGTCAGATTCCTAAAAACACCTGAATCAAAAGGTCAGTGCCCCCAGATAGAGTCAGCTCTGCACACCCTCTGGTTCCCCAGGCTCAGGAGTACACCTTCCCAGAACCTCAGCAATACTTTTTTTCCACTAATTTTAAATTATTGTGACTTGGGCACCCATGGTTTTAATTTTTATTTCCCGAATTACAAATGAACTTAAACATATTTTCACATAGTTGAGGGTTATTTTCACATCTCTTTTCAAATATATATTGTTCATATCCTCCTTTCATTTTTTAGTATCTTTAATATTACAATCATGGCTCTTTGCCCATGCAGCTTTTTAAAATGTAATCATATTCATCTCTATTTTTGATTCAGAGTTTTAAAAAATTAATCATATTTTAAAAAATTTCCTGCCCAGTGATTCAGGAAGAATCCAGTGTGTGTATGCTTTCATTTTGGAGTTTATTTTAATCCTGTAAGATACGGATCCAATTTAATCTTTTCTTCTAGTAAGTCAAGTGGCTGAACAGGGACTTGAACCCTCAGATTACAAGTCTGATGTTCTACCAATTGAGCTCTCCAGGCAGTCTTATTTTCCAGTGGCTATCTAGTGAAGATGGAGTCATTTATTAAAATTTCTACGGTTCAGCAGAGCCTGAGGTGTCTCTCCTGTGAGATCCTGACTTTAGGGTGTCTGTTCTGCCCTGGTCTGTTTATGCTCATGCTGCCACAGTGCGCCTGCTCCATATCAGCAGGATTCTTCTCTTGCTTTCTTCTTCTTCATTGGTTTCTTGGTTACTATTACATATTTTTCCATATGAATTTTAGTACCAATCTGTCTAACTCCATAAAAATGCTTACTGATATTTTTAATGGGATTGCATTAAATGTATATATTGACCTTAGAAGAACACATGGATGTATTCTTTTCATTTAATTATGTACATTTAAAATTTTTTGTTAAAACAAATAATATATATGTGTTGTGTTATTGACATTCTCAAGCCTTTAATTGGTTTGTCTTCTTAAGTTGCATTGACAACCCTCTCAATATAATCTATAGTAATAGGGACAGCAGAGGACATTGCTGCTTTGATCTTCCTGAAAGAACATTTGACATTTCCCTATCAAGAAAGTCAGCTGTAGGGCTAATAGACACCATACACTCATGCATACACACATAAAATAGCTTTTAACTTTTTATGATTTTGAGCTTTAAATAACTAGGATTGAATTTTAATCGGGTTTTCAGCACATGTTGAAATGGTTGTGATTTTTCCCTAGATCTATAAATGTGGTATAATATATTAATAGATTTTCCTGTATTGATTAACATTGCATCTTTCCAGGAATATTTTGACATATCAAACTTAAACATAAGTTTATATTTGAAATGTAATGTTGTGAAGTAGGTTAAATGTGCGAATAGGTGAAGTATTATTCTCAAAAGTTGACTCAAAAGTTCAAAATCACTTTAGACCCTCATGATTGGGTGTAACAAATGGACCCCCCCCAGTTAGTTGGATGTTTTTATTATAGGACTTATTGTGAACCATAACAATGCATATATTTTAGTATTTAATAAACTTTTGTTTAATTTTTTCACAATTAAAGGCTAATAGGAAAGAGCTCAGCAGCTCAGTAAGTCTAATGCAAAGCACCCAGTCCTAGTTGCTCATCCTGGGGCTCAGGTCTGATGGCAAAGGCAGACATGTATGGAAACACCACTGCACAGAATGGAACTTTCCATAGAAAGACAAGTACTGCTTCTGCTTCATGCGGAAGGGCCAGCAGGAATCAAGCCAGGCAACTATGCAGTGTGTGCCTGGGCGTGCACACACTCCACAGCCTGCAGGAAGGATGGTGTGTAAATAGCCAGGTGACCTCATTTGCAATTCTGCTAGGCAAGATCTGGGGGGACTTAAGTAGAGAGGGTGATCAGACACGTAATTTCTAGCCGTCTGGTTGGGCTCCAGAAACGGAATATGGAAGTGGGGACACATAGGTTAGCAGAGAGACAACACAGAAGGACAAGATGTGAACAAGATGGTGGCCATGCTGAGAGAGATTAAAGACATTTTAAAAATGAACTTGTTGCAAAGTTGGGGAGCGGAAGAGAGACGGGGTGACACTGGATGTGGCAGAATTTATTTAAGGTGTGTTATTTTTGTCTATGCTCTGGAACATTTGTTTAATGATGTAAAGATGTGTTTGATTAAATAAAATTCATCTGAGTCAGGAGTCCTGCGGTCAGCAACTATCCGACAGGAAGTGGTAGGGAAGAGCTAAGTCGAGAAGGGATTTTAAGGCAGGTCAAGGAAAAGCAGGAGGGCTTCTAGAGAGATGCTAAGAGAGGAGGTGAGCTACTCGCTCTGAGGAGCAGAATTCCACTTCAACCTCTGAATCTTGAGTCCTTTAGAGGAACTTTGAAAGAGTGTGCCTGAGGGGACAGAATTCCCTCAGCCTGCGCCCCGCCCTCACTGCCTAACCGCTGCTGGAAGTGGTAGAGTTGCTGGTTTGGACAACCGTGGATTCAAAGGCAGCAACAATTTAAAAAAGAGGACAACTCGGATCTTTGATTTCTTGGGAAGAGAATGGGAGACTTCACCTCAACCATATGAATGGAGAAAACAGTGGGTCTGGGGAAGTCGGGTCCGTCTTCTTGTCCTGGATGAAGCATCTGGGACCCCGGATGCTCAGCCATGGTGAATGAGGGTGATGCAGATAGTGCCGATGCCCCGAATGGAAAGGGGAAAGGAGGTGAGCAACCACTTATATACATTTTCTCATTACTACTTTAATTGCAGTAAAGCAAATATAGCAGAATTTATCATCTTAACCATTCCACAGCGTACAGAGTAGAACCTATTGTTCTCAGAAATAATCTCAAAACATATTTTTGTCTTGTGAAAGTGAGCCATTAAACCAGGTTTCTTTTCCGGTTGCTGCGGTAAAATCCTCTGGTGAAAGTAGGTAAGGGAGAAAGGGCTCATTCTGTCTCACAGTTCAAGCCCATTGTGGGTCGTCGAAGCAATAGGAGTGTGAGCTGCTGGCCTGGCCTAATGGCAGCGCTGTCAGGAGGCAGAGAGAGGGGGCGGACACAGCCCTGCTGTGGCTCAGCTTTCTTTCTCCACTTGCATAGACTAGGCTCACAGGCAGAGAACTGTTCACAGTAACTCTATCTTCTCACCTCAGTTAGCGCAATTGAGTTCATCTCCCACATCCTTGCCAGAAGACCCTTGAGAGTCTAGATTCTGGCACGTTGACAGCTTGACACCCAAACATATCACTTGTAAGCCATAACTTTCCACAATTGTCCCCACACACTCACGAGTGTGCTGTAGTGTAGAATGTATTCAGTCTGGCTTTAAAGGTCCCCTCAGTGTTTTTTTTTTTTAAACAATTACAATACTTTAAAAGTCCAGAATTCTTAGCTATGAGATCCTATAAATCTGTCAGTATGCTACACACTTTCCATGTATAATGGTACAGAGCAAACATTTTTCTTCTTCACATCAGGGCATAACATGCATGATCATATCAAAACAAAACCAAGATCCAGGCTGACAAACATAAAGTTCTGCAGCTCCATGTCTGCCAGTGTTCCAAGGCATGGCTAGGGCAACCCCTCCAGCTCAACTTCCTCCGATCTAATAATTCATTTAAACAAAACCTTGGATGGTGATAAAGACTTAACAGTCCCAGAGAATTAACAGCTGAGGCTGAAAAGGAACTGATAATGGTTGAA
>LOEQ01001232.1:0-28439 GCA_001685075.1 Bramus lutescens
TGCTTAAATGAATACAATTTGTGTGTTGTTATTTGGGGGTATAAGCTAGCCGTGTGGGAGCTGGGTCGGACAAAAAGGAGGCCAGCCCGCTGCTACAAACAAGGAAGATTCACAATACACTATTTAATGCAAAAATGTCGATAAATGTGGATACCTTGTCTTTATTAGAGACTTTAAAGTCCAAAATAAAGCTAAACAAAAGATTATCAGAATGTTCATGGGAAATTCAGTAGAGCTAATGCAGCTTACACCAAGGAATGCTTTGTTTATAACCCAAGCAGCTGCAGCCAGGGAACATTGTTCACCGCATTTAATAGGGTGCCCAGAAGTGGTTGCTGGTCTTGCCCACAGGGCCATCTGCAGGACCGGGCCGACTTTTCCAGCATCCCCTTTGCTTATGACAGCCTTGTGACTGCTTCTCCAATCATTTCCTTAGAGTAACAGACTGGTTGGTACAAGGACAGCCATTGTTCATCCAATTATTGTCTAAGCCTTCAAGTGAGCTGCAGATCCCTAGACACCTATACCAAAACATGAAAGTGCAGATTTCTATGAGCAACGCCAATGCACAGAACTGCTCAGCAGCAGACATGTTGAGAGAGAGAGAGAGAGAGAGAGAGAGAGACTTAACCCCAGCTAAAGCATTGCCTCTACCAGCATGGGCTGCACAGACACCAAGGGACTGAGTCTTCCAATAGTTTCAAATCCCAGACACAGGAATTCCAGGTTTTGATATATCCCAGTTGACATGGTGTGGCACAAAGACAGAACTGCTTTACTGTTTCAAATTAGAAATTCATTGGTGAAATGAATTACCAGAGCTTTCCTTCTAATGCATTTGCTTGTGAAAAATGGAAACAGATTTCAACAAAGAGACTTGCATATAAAAATGAATAGCTATCAAAAACTGAAAAAAAAGAGTCCTATATACCAACTGATAGAATAGACAGGCAGTTGTAGAGTTCCTATAAAATAGACAAAGGACATTAAAAAAAACAGCAAAGTATTTGCACATGTAGAATGGGCAAGTTTTGCATGGCATGACTTCATTTGAATGACATGCAAATATAGAGAAAACTAGCCAGGCATGGCAGCTCACACCAGCAATCCAAGTACTCTTAGAAACTGAAGCAGGAGGTCTGCCCCAACTTCAAGGATGTCGTGAGATACATACTAATTTGAGACCAGCCTGGACTAAAAAGTGAGACTCTGTTGCTAAAGAATATATATATAGCAAGGTAGCTGTTTAACAAGATTAAGATAGCAATTGTCACACTTAGCTTCTACTGTCAAGTTGACACAGATCTAGAGTCACTTTGGAGAAGGAAACCTCAACTGAGGAATTACCTCTATTAGACTGGACTGTGGTCATGTCTGTGAAGCATGTTCTTGATGGCTAATTGATGTGGGAGGGCATCAATTGTCAACCATCCTTAGGCGGGTAAGCCTGACCTATATAAGAAAGAAGACTGATTAGCCAGTAAAAGGTCAAGCCTTGGCAGCCCCTGATGATGTTTTACAAACTTTCAACCAAACAAAGCCATTCTTGCCTCAGGTTGCTTGGATCAGTGCTGTGCTCGAACAACAGAAAGCCAGCTGAAACAGCGACCGGGAAGCCATTTTGCAGAAGTAAGAATGGCTACAGTGGGCAGAAATACGCTTTATCTGATGTGGGGGCATGGTGAATAAAGGTCAGAATTCACCAAACTGCCACTTAAGATCTATACATTTTCATGTCTGCTAATCACAGTTTATTAATCTTCTCCAAGGATACTTGCGCAACTACACACACCTTATAAAACACTTTTGCTTGCTCACTCCAACCAGAAATATCTAATAGCACTACAGAGGGATATTTTCTATTAAGCCGTGAGTGGGTAGAAATAGAGAAGTCATATTTATTGAAGGCCACTTCCCAAGGTGAGGAAGTTTTATTAATCCAATTTGGTGACTGGAAATTCAAACAAGCTAGGCTAACCACCTGGTGAAATATGAGTCTGAAGATAGGAATGTTAGTGCTTGGAGTTCTGGAAGATGAAGATTAAATGGGGCACTCCTGTGCCTGATATTCCCACAAGGATGTGAAGAGAAAATTAGCCTACTCCGCATTACTCCTAACAAGTTGTGAGAAATAACCTTTGTAAAATCAGGGTCGTATTAACATGACTGTATATGTAGTCAAGGCTTGAGAGACAGTCGTGTTTGTCCAAGAACAGTATCCTGGTTATATGGTGGTAATTTTGTATGGAAATTAAATTCAGTCCTGGTCAAGGGAGGAGCCTGGCATAAACCCCATCAGCTGCAATCTTGGTCATTGGACAGAGGTGAACATCTCTCTCTCTCCATGAGGTATAGAAAGGGTTGTGCCCCGTTTCCAGAGGAGACTGAGTTGGGAGTGTGCATCAGTACTAGAATGCCTGCCTAGCATGTGTGAGGCCTTGAGTTCAGTCTCCAGCAGCACAAAAATGGACGCTCCATCTCCCTGTATCTAAGCAGACTTGAAAACAGCATACTTAGTTGCCTGTGTTCGTCGACGAGACAGGAACAAGTCCTCTTGGGGTCTAGGAGAGGCAGCTGTGCAGTATAAGAATCTTCTTCCTTCTTTCTGGGAGGGTCATCGGTGACTCTTGCATGAGTATGTGGACTCTGCCTGAGAAGAGGCTCCTGTTTTTTATAATAATGCTCTCACTCAGATGTGAGGACACAAGGAACTGAAGTCAACAGAGTTCACCTGACCATAATAAAAAGACAGAAGGCAAAATGTAGGGGAGGTCCAGAGATCTGCAGAAGGCTGTGTGCCAGCACCCTGCCTTGTTCTGACTGAATGTCCTAATTGAGGAGACTGTGTAAGTTCAGAAAGTCTCAGAGGAACCTGAGAACCTTGCACTGAGCTCACACAGGCTGGGCCAGCGCTGCTTCTCACCAAAGCCTAGAACATGAAATGACTTGCATGAGACTGAACTGAATATGAACGCAGTGGAGGACCATTAGCTTTGGAGGGAGCACCATCGGAGAGCCGCACCACATAACCTTACAGCAGGAGACTAGGGATCAGCCGGTTCCTCCTCGAGTAGATTAACTGTCTCTGAACAAAGCTCAGAAACATTTGTAGGAATGCAAACCCTGCAGAACCCAGCAAGGGCAAACCAGACTCCCTACCATTCAGTTGCAGATTGCTAGGTATGTGGCCAACCAGAAAACAAAACAAACAAACAAATCAGCTTACTGAGAAACAGGAGGGAAAACCCGGGCCTACTATTATGCCAGAATATCTTAATCCATCTTTTAATAAATGATAAAGCTCATATAAATTTATGGAAGATATAAAAGATTTAAACATTACCAACTGGCTTGGTCTTATTAACAGTAAATATCATGGTAAATATCTAATAAGCAGCAGAATAGATAATATTCCCAGAAAACTTCTGAGGCATATTCCATTCAGTGTCATGAAATAAGTATGGATAAATAGAAAAGAATAAATCCTTACAGAGCATAAACTCTGACTACCACGATTTATATTTAATTAGAAACAGGCAAATCCCTGGAAACCCATGAATACTGAGGGGCGATTAACACATGTCCATAGAAAAAAAAAACTATGAAAATCATAGAATGCATTGAACTTGAGGAAGACGAGAGCTCTGTGGGGTTTCTATTGTGTCAGCAACGCCATGATACAGGAAGCGATTTTAGCACAATATGTCAGCATCAGAGAAATAAATGCTGTCAGTAAGTGACTGAAGTTTCTGCCCAAAGAACTACCCTTTAAAAAATGTCAAATCCAAAGTAAGAAAACTATAGGAAAATAAATATCAGAAGAAAAGTCAGGGGAAATGGGAAGAAGCTGAGGATGGGGAAAACCAGCGGCTTCTTGGAGAATCCCAGAGGCTGGAAATCTCCAGCCAGGCCAGCTCTAAAGAAAGAAAGAAAACGTATTTCACTAATACTGGAAAATAAAGATACAGCATCACCATATTGTATAGAGAAGATAAATAGAAATGATTATGATACATTTAACAAACTGGATGAAATGGGCATATTTCTTGGGGAACATGAACTGTTCGATGGCTGTTCAGGTGGAGAATGTGGGCAATGCTCTGTCTGCTGCATTTTAAACTTGGAGTTATCAACCTTCTCACAAGCAAAATCCTAAACTTTGCTGGCTTGGTGAAAAACTCCCCCAGTCCCAGCTGTTCCAGTGGCTGAGGAAGGAGGATCTTAGGTTTGAGATTTGCCTGGCTACACAGTGACACCCTATAGCCAGACCAAACAAACTCCCTAATTAATCAAGACTTAAAGATACAATAAAAATAATACAGACTAAAATGATTTCATTGGGGCTTTACAGACAATATATAGAAGCAATAACATCAATTCTCTAAAAACCATTCCTGAAATTGCAAATAAGTAGCTGGTTCCCAAATCATTTTCTAAGGCCAGAATTGTCCAGATACTCTCTGATGTCACCAGACAAAAAGATGCAGGTCAATTTCACTTATGAATATGCATGCAAAGAATCTGAACAAAATCTTAATGACTAGACTATGCATTGTGACTAAGTTTACTTTACATCAAGATTGCAATGTTGTCTTCACATTCAAAAGAGTAATAAAAGAGACATCTTGATGGGGGGGCATTTCAGGGTTAGGGATAAACCTGTTGCTAGGTCAGCTTCCAAGAATACACAAAGATGACCCTAGGTAAGGACTCCTAGCAATAGCTGTGACTACCCTAATTGTCAATAGAGAGCTTTTATCCAGTAACTGATGGAAGCAGATGCAGGGTCCACAGCCAAGCACAGGACTGAGCTCTGGGAGTCCTAGAGGAAGGGAAGAGGGAGTGTACAAGTCAGGGGGTGGAGATCATGACAGAGGAACCAACAGAGACAGCTGATCTGAGCTAGTAGGAGCTCATAGACTCTGGACTAACAGCTAGGGAGCCTGAATGGATTCCACCTAGGTTCTCTGCATGTGTGAGACCGTTGGGTCGCTTGGTCTGTTTGTAAGGCTCTTAGCAGGGAGATCAGGACCTGTCCCTGGCACCTAGTTGGCTTTTGGGAACCTGCTCCTCATGCTGGATTACCTTGCTTGGTTTTTCTGCAGGGGAAGAGCTCAGTCCACCCTCAATCTGATGAGTCATTCTTTGTACAAGCTCATGGGAGGCCTGCCCTTTCCGAATAGAGACAGAAGAGGAGTGGGGGGGGGGAGACTGGAGTCAGGGGGGAGAACAGGAGGAGGGAAGGGAAACACGGTTTAGTATGGAAAATAAATGAAAATAATGCTAATTAAATAAAACAAAAATTTTAAAAGTCAGTTGTGGCATAAACTGTCATAGTAACAAACCAACAAGAACCCTGTTATTTGATAAGCACACAGTGCATTTTGTAAAACCTTTCTCACCCAACACCCAGCATAACTGAGTAAAAGAAAAACCTCTTCTACTATCTGTTTAAGGTGATTCATGAAAAATCACAGCTAGCTCCATATTCACCAGTAAAAGACTGGCTCCTTTGGCTCAAGGACAGGAAAAAGTTGGCATGACATGCATCAGCAATTCTACTCAGCTTTGTATTAGAGGTCCCAGCTATTGTAACCAGGCCAAAAAAATTAAATTTAAAAGAAATATCTATGTTGAAGTCAGAACTAAGACTGTTATTGTTCACAGTTACCACAATAATTTATCTATGCAGAAGAGCTAGAAAACCTCACTTGAAAAATATACTAGAGCCAGTAAGTAGCTGCACAGGGTGGCTTAACCCACATCAAGCAAATTTTGTTTTTCTATAATTAAAAAAACTGGAAACTGAAACGAAAGTAATCACATTGGTAAAAACCTCAAACAAATAATAAAGACTAATATAACCAAATAAATGAAAAATCTGTACACTCAAAAAGAGAAAACATTACTGAGAGAAATTTAAGGAGCAGTTAAGTGGGAAGCTGCAGGTAGGAGTTAGAAAACGATGTTATGAGGATGTCAATTTGCCTGAAACTGAATCTAAGCAATCCCACTTAGAAATCCTAAGTGAGATCATTGGCCATTTATGTTGACATATGATGGGTAGTCCCCAAAACGATTTTGCAAATGAAAACAATGCTGGAAGATTAGTAGTGCCTGATTTCGTAACACACCATGGAGCTCAGTCACGTAAAATTTAGTGGCACCATTTAGACACAGACACAGGGCAGCATTGCTATAAATACAGAGAAGCCGACCATGGGGGCGTGGCTTCCAGATAAAGCATGCACGTACATACCATTGATTAGGCAATGGACAGAGACAATGCTGGAGTATGGAAGAGTCATTTGACAGCATCAATTAACTGACTTTTTGCAGCAAAAAAATGTAATACAAACTGTACCCTGCACCAGACATAAAAATGAACTAGGAAGGGGTCAGCATTTATGTGTAAGATCAAATGCTATAAATGTATAGAAGAAAACAGGAGACACATTTTGTCAGCTTGGGTAAAGAAAGAATTTCTTCAATTACCACCTCCAACGCACCGTTCATAGAGAAAACTGATAAACCAGACTTCAGCAAAAGTGTTAAACGTCTACTCCAGGAAGAAGTCGGTGCATGAAGACAGGGAAAGGGTGGCTACCCTTGTCCAGGAACTGTGGCTGGGTACCTCAGCTTGCTTTCTTAGACAACTCAGGACTACCTATCCAGAAGTGGCACTATCTGCAATGGTCTGGGTCATCCCTCATCTTCCATTCATCAAGACAGTGTCCCACATTCATGCCCACAGCTCCTCTGAGGGGGAGAATTCTTGTTCCTGCTTCCCTGCTGTGTCAAATGGACAACTAAGATTAGCCCTCACAGCGTATTTCTGAAAAAGGATGGTGGTCACACAGAGAGCAGTCACAACTGATTATAAGCACATAAACACATCAATTACGAATGCAGTAGAAGTTTTGAACATCTGTTGATCAGACACTTCACCAAGGGGAGAAACTCCTGGTAAATAGCACTTACAAGATGCCCAACATCACTATCTACTGGGGCAACTGAACTGAAATCACAACGTGACGCTGCCACATACCTTCCTCGGTGACCGAAACTCAGTCTGACCTTCACAGGTGGTGAACCAGACTTACAGGTATTGTATTCTCGAAAAATTCCGGGACTCGGGTAATGGACAGGTACCGAATACTCATGAAGAATTCAAAACCCCTTTGAAAAGGGCTCCATGATTCTTTCCTTTTTAAAAGTAATTATTTGTGTTTCGTTGGGGCAAAGACCAAGGTGCTCATGTTGGGGCATGATTGTGGAGGTTATAGGATAACACTCAGGAGTCTATTGTCTCCTCCCACCACATAGGAACCAAAGATCTAACTTGGGTTGTCAGACTTGGTGGCAAGCACCTTTACCTACTGAGCCATCTTGCTACCCTGTGCCCCCCAACACAGGTCTGTAAAGGAGTTCAACTTCTCCTCTTACGTGTCTTGTCCATCCCAGTTCTAGGTGGTACCCCAAAGAAACAAGCATGGATGAAGAAGAAACATTAGCAGAGTTGATACCTGTTCTTAGGGTAAGCTTTTCTAAGGCAAACGACATTACAAACACAATTCCACCCACCTCTCTCCTGTGTGCCTGACTGTGCCCTCTCCACAGGGCATCTTCAGAGGCCCTTCTCTCACATCCTCCAGATGTTTACACAAAGGTTATCACTGAAACCAGAAACATCCAGCAAGGTGCCCCAACCTCATTAATTTTTATCTACCAGGTTAGGAACAACCCACCAAGGCCATTGCCATCATGGTGACACATCAGTAAACCTAATGGGTGGAACTCCTGTCCCATATGGGATCATTTCTCCCCTGGAGATCAAGGAGCACACGATAAGCATGGGCTGAATGAAATAACAGACATCGTCACCTGTGCTTCGGGGAAGTCATCAGATGTTTGGGCTTTTTGAGAAGACTTTAAAAGACGAATTTATTAGTATGAACTAAGACCCTTGCTCAAGCCTATTAAATGCCTTGAGATACTGGTTCATGATGAAACGGTGGATTATACCGTGTGCATACACAAGGACATGTGCCCCGAGCACGCCACCAAGGTGATTGACGGTAGTTCAGGTCAAGGCCTAGAGAAGCACGCTGAGTGTGGGGTGGGCCACACTTCCCACTTAGGAAGCTAAAGATGACTCAGAAACACCTTGAAGGACAACTCGGCTGGTTCATCTTAACATCTTTGTTTCTGTCGAAATATTTTGCTTGACACTCTCCCTACAAGATGGGCAAAGGAGAGGGAGGAGGAAGAACAACATCGATTTTTAAAGAGCATCGCTGAGAGTCTCCAGTGGTTGCTTCCTCTGCAGGCTCAGCTTGCCAGCCCCTGCTGAGCCTCACTAGCTAAAATAGACATGAACATAGAGTCTTGGCTGAGTTCCCTGGAGTGGGATATATTTTTTTTAATTTCATATATCATTTACAGCCTGTTGCAGTGATCACACAATGTAGCCCACATCCTCCAGAGAGAGGAGAGATGAAAGAAGATTGTGGGGGTGGGGGCTCCATGGCCCTCACCACACAGAGGACTCTGAGCCTCCCCACCCAGAAAGGGAAAAACACACTTGAATCATGGATTTCTTTACTTCTTGGATTGGTTGATTTCGGTGTTTCTGTCAATTAGCTAATTGCAGGAATGAGCTTAAATTTTTTGCTTTTATATTTGGACAAGCAACATGATTTTCTTCTAAAGTCTATGTCCTGGCAGGGCACAAGCCTGAGGGAGTCTCTTGCACTCTGTTCAGTACAGAGAGATTGAGTTCTAGCAACATGTGCCTAGACTAATGAACAGGAGACATGGGGCCATCACATTTGCATCAAAATTCCATCTTGGGAGAAACTGTCATGTTCAGAATAAACACTGTCATCTTCTTTTCCGTTCTTGTTTGTCAGGGAGTCTCAAGTTATGGGAGACCTTGAGTTGGTGCTGAGTAACACAGAACGTCACCTGTGCAACTAGCAAAGACGTGTTCATCTAGAAAACTTGCTCCCTGCACCTGAAGCTACCAATCCACCAGCAGCATCCGTGATGCACAATTTGCTGGCAGAAACCAACGTGGGAGAGGAATGATGCTTCATCCTCAGAATGGAAGAACAGTTGCTGGATTTAGGTCTGGTCTTTAACTTCAGATCCATTTTCTATGGGCCTCAGCCATCTTTGCTCCTTCTCCCAATCCAGAAAGTAAGGAGGAGGACAGTGTTTCCTGAACTTTCCTGAGCTCCCTGGTGACTCTTATGTAGGAACCTTCAAACCTGGAGTCTAGGAAGGATGGGATCACACTGGCTGACTAGAACCTGCAGCTGTCCTCCTCTCTCTGCTACTGTGGTCAAGTGCACCATTCTGAGGAAGGATCTGGTCTCTTAGGAAAATTCCTCAGCAGAAATCCCTTTGTCCTGTAGATGATTGACAAGTATGTGTGCCTTTTATTGTGTCTTCAGATCGGTTGTTTTGTTTGTTTGACATGTCATGTGGAAGTCAGGCTGACGGACAGGACATGCACTGAGAGAGAGGTGGGGACCGCAGAATACATCCAAAATGAAAATAAAGATGGGGTCTCTGGGGGCATAGGAGTGATGGGGTAAGGAAGGGGAAATGAAGGGTCGGGAGAAGTGTTAAGAATAATGAAATAGGCACGAAAAGGAGACTGGGAACCTATGGTCATGCAACCCAAGTAACAAATATAGTAAGAGGGAATTAGTAAACATGTGTGCTTTGAAGAAATGATAGCGCCTTTAAACAACTCAGAAGATTGAGTTTAAACGGGGATGGAGGTAAATAAGAGGAGGAATAAATGGGTTGCAGGTACATTAGCCAAAGCTAAAGGATGTATGATGGAGTCTTTTGAAACCCCACTAGTATGTAAGTTAATTAAAAATATCCTTAAAAGAATCTTAATAGAGGCACACCATGTAGACAGACAAAGTGGCTCCCAAAAGACATGATTGATTAAATAAAAATCTCAGATCTAGGCTCAGGTTACCTCCATATACACTTTTGGTCAAGAAGGCCCCAGAGGCAATCCGGTCAGTGTGGGCTGTTGCCTTTGCTCTTGGTTGCCCAAGACAATATGCAGTTTGGTGTCAGGGAAGGGATAAATCAGCCTTGAACTGACCTAAGACTCTTTCTGAAGAGTTTTTTTTGGGGGGGGATGGGTGGTGCTACAAAGACTCCTGGGGAAGAAAAGACACCAGCGGTCTTACTGACTGCTGGATTCATCGTACACAGAACTGATTGTCAGGCAAGACCTGCAGCAGCGGTAGAGACAAGACTGTTTATGAGGCAACCAGTCACGTTCTTAGTTTGATCTGAAGCCTGCGCCACAGAAGCAGATTTATGCTTGGTACTGGGAGCATGGCCAAAACCACCATTGGAAGTCAAAGTCCCCAAAAGTAGATCCTATTGATGTTAGTTTTCTAAATTATCAGGTTGTCAAAATGCTATGTGAGTATTTATATTTGTTCATTGATCTGTGCTGCCCCTAACCTTGACCAGAGAAACTTCTTGTTGCTGCGGGTGATGATCAATGCAGAGACTCATAACTAAACTCTGAGAAAAAGTAGCGGTGAGTGCCCAGTCACAGACGGGACTGCTACATCACCACATGCCACAGAGACTGGGGAACATGTGGAAGAGAGTGGCAGGAAAAAGGAGAAGATTGGCGTTAAATGCTGTCCTCTGGATTAAACGCTGTCCTCTGGACAAGCTACCACTATTGCATACAGAAACTCACAGCAGCTCTGGTTACATACCCGAGATCAAGCCAGTTAAAAATGGTAACAGAGGTGGGGAGAAGCTACCAAGTTCCCACCAGCTGAGGAGCTGCCGGCAGTTGTTGATGGTTTCCTGGGGACAGAGAGGCACTTTTCCATAAAATGTGGCCACTGGTAGGTTAGTCGTGCTCCAGGGGGTGACCACACATTTCTGCACATGTGGGCGTTCGTAACTGGACTCAGTGGATTATTCGGAAACAATGGAGAACTTGCTGTGGAAGGAGACTGTGTGGTGAGGACAAGAGAGTTTGCAAGAGAACAGAGGATGGATGTAATAAAGACCATGGCATTCATGCATGAAATTATTAAAGAATAAACAGACAATAAATAAACAAGACAACTTTTGAGGAACAAGGCATATGGAAGCACACTAACTGGTCCAATGCTCCCCAAGGACAAAGGGGCTCATGAAAAGAACTCCAACCTCTCTGGCTTCTACGCTAACCCCGTTACTGGTCACCATAAGCTACATATACTGCAAACTGAGAGGCAAGCTTGCTAATGTGAAAGCACTAAGCTGTCCTAAAGTTGATCCAAAATTTTCCATCACAGAATCCTTAGAGTTGTCTCTTACCTGACTGTTGTTTCCTGTGGTCCGCAGCAGGCTGCTCCTAGGGGCGAAACCACATATAGTTTTGTGCCAGGAAACACGCAGCCTGGTGGGAAGACCCGCCTCTCACCCCCTAGCCCTGCAGAGGCCTATGCAAGTAGTATCGTGCTCATGCAAGGCTCTTCCAGGCACAGAATCATAGGCTTCACAGCTGACAGACTGTTTGAAGTTTACCTCCTATGTCCCAATGTTCAGTTTGATATTAGAAGCTCATTTTCTAATTCTGTATGTTATGCTCCCTACTTTCCCCTCAAAAGGATAAATTACCCCTTCCTCTACCTCCAAAGCCTCCCTCTTTTTAAAATGTGTTTGTATTGACAACTCCAACTGACATCCTTGCAAGAAAATGCTCAGGTTGTTGACTTCAAGCAGAACTTTCTGAGACAGAAGGGTTCTGTTGTTGCTGCTGATCAGGAAGTGTAATCCTACAGCAAGGGGGGGGCAGCATGAATACAGGTGTGCGAGCTTACACAAGTACACACACACATGCACAAGGAAGATGAAGGTCAGCCATCAGACAGCCTGCATTTACCTCAGATGTGTTCAGGCCTGTGGATCTCATATCCGGGGAACACGGAACCGTTGCTAAGCTCAGCGCTTCTGAGGAGCACGGAAGAAAGGGCATCTTTTTGTTGCCATCGTATGTTAAAAAATAAAAAGTTCTTTTGTTTACCCCTGGACTTGCCGGTTAGGCATTTGCAGGGCCTTACTGGACAGAATACGGCCGAAGCTGAGGCAGATGGCAAACAAGACAAGGACTCCCTCTGTGCGCCACGAGGAAGCTATGGAGACCACACGGAGGCAGAGTTCAGCATCACCGTGGAGACATCTGGCCTTGGAACAGATTTCTGGCCAGTCCGACATGGAAGGTAAGACATGTCCACTGTTCCCAGGTACACCAGTCCATCTCCATATCCCCTAACAGGCGGGTCTGATACGTAAAATCTAAACCAGAGAAGACTCGGCTCTGTCTGTAAGCTGGTCCAGGACATCCTTGTTAACAAGTGTTCTAGACCTCCTTGAAGCTGCAAACTCCACCAAGGCCAACCACCTGCTTCTGGTTCTTTAACCAGGAGGAGCCTCTTCTCCTGTAAACATAGAAATGGCTCCACAGGCCTCAGAAGACCTTCGCTCAACATCTAGTTTCACAATGAGAGCTCTCAGCTTCACGCCATCCTCACATTAAGCATTTCATCCAGGTTTGAGAGTGAATGAGCTACAGCTATCCATGATATTGGAGTGCAGTTGGTTGCTTTTATTCTTTGCTCTTTGGAGGACCACCCAGCTCCCCAATAACTCACAGAGGCTTAGTCTTACTTATGGATGCCTGGCCTCAGCTTGGCTTGTTTCCAGCCAGCTCTTCTTAAATTATCGCATCTACCTTTTGCCTCTGGGCTTTTTTCTTTCTCTAGCCTCTATGCCTTTGTTACTTCTTACTCCGTGGCTTGCTGTGTAGCCAGGTGGCTGCCCCTGGAGTCCTCTCTCCTCCTTTTCTCATTCCTTTCTCACCAGATTTCTCCTATTTATTCCCTCTGCCTGGCAGCCCCACCTATCCCTCTCTCCTGCCTAACTATTGGCCATGCAGCTCTTTATTAGACCAATCAGGTGTTTTAGGCGGCAAAGTAACACAGCTTCACAGACTTAAGCAAATGCAGCATAAAAGAATGCAGCACATCTTTGCATGATTAAACAAATGTTACACAGCATAAACACAGGTAACACATCTTCAACTAATATTCCACAATACTGGAGAGCTTAATAAGCAAGTAGTTGAGCACAAGTAAGCACTGAATATATAAGAACCTGTGTGTGGCTGGCTCAGTGGCATTGTAGCTACTCTGTGCTTAGAAGTCTTTGACAGGGAGAAGTTCACATGTTCAGAATTATAGAGTTCATCTATGTCCTAATCCCTGGGTATTGACCGCTAGGCACTGTGCAGCAGTCAGGGTAACTGTGTACCTTCTGTCCTCTGTCTTAATAGACAAGATGCCTGTTCAGTAGATCTAAGTGTCAGTGTTTACTTACGGAGCCAGGGTGACGTAGCCAAGGAGAAAGAGTCTTACCCAGGCACGGGTTGGAGGGGTCACAACAACAGTGAGGCTGTGACAAGTTGATTCTAAGTGACCAAACTTTCTGTATCCTTATCAGAGACGGAATATAATGGTGGCTCCCGGGATCAGTACAGTGTAGTTGCCAGGATACAATGGCATTTGCAAGCAATACAGGATACACAAGATTAATGTCTAAGAACAATTGTCCTGTCGAGTCTCTATATGCTTTACTGACTTGTGGGGAACATTGAGAAACACAAGGCAACCTGAATGCTCCACTGCCTGAGTGAGTGCCCCAGAAGCCGTGCGTCCTAATCTGGAAAACCTGTGGCACGTCTGTGAAGGCAGCTAGAGAAGGCCAGCTCCACGCTTCCCTCTAAAGAGAAGCTAAGTTGGAGCACAGGTGTCATGCTAGGGAAGACAGCAGGGAAGGTCATGGCTCTACCTTTGTTCTTGCCAGGACATCTAGAGAATGTTCTCTAGAACATTCCTATGTCCATATGGTGCCTTTTGAGTCCACTAAGGTAGAATCAACAAGGTTTATAGCTTCGCTTTAGAATAATTTGCTATTATCTGCGTGAGTTGCTGTTTTAGCACATTTGCAAACTTTAAGCTTTGTCTGCCGGAAGAATTCAGTAATTTAGTTTGCTTCTGATGACCTCCCCAAATTCTGACTCGCATAGACACATTATTAACAATAAAAACAGCAACAATAATAATATAGACACACTGAGGCTCCAAGAGGTTATGTGATTTCTGGAGCTCTGTGAATCTGTCACGCTCCTTAGCCGTTTTATGGCTGTGATTGACACTTGGCATTCTCATTCAGTAACCACGAAACTGGATAGCAATAAGGTGGCAAGACAGGATGATGGGACATGTTCTCTGGCTGGAAGTTGAGGGCTAGTCTGCCATAAAAGATGTTCTTTATTTCCATGCTCTATGAGCCTTCTGACCCCACCCTGACTTCTGAATTTTAACCATTGAAGACCAACTTAGGAGAGCTACTGTCAACGAAACAGAAAAATGGGTGTGTGCGAGACACCCCAAGACAAAACATGGTCCTACAGAAAACCCCAGTGTCGTTCTGTGGCCTCCTGTGGGCAGTGTCATTGTCAACTAGCGCACATTTCCCCCAGACTCGTTCCTCTGACTTGTACTGCTTGGGCTCCTGATGATCCATCCACGTTCTAATCAGCCAAGAAACGCACCAGCTGCTGCCCCCCATGGGCCCGGGAGTCCTGTAGAGAATGCATCTCTTCTATAGCGTTTTCTTCTCGACTTCCCCTGTGCCAACAGCTCCAGTCTGTTGTCGAACTCTTAGCTGTACAATTTTTTCCTGGGACATCACTTGAGGCATCTGAGTCACAGTTACTTAGCCCTCACATCACCAGCAGTGTCTGTGGCATGCAATTCACCATTAGGAAGCAGGGGGCTCCTGCAGTGTTCTTGTAGAGTCGCAGCTGGCTCTGATTCTACACTGCTTTGACCTTGGAAGTCCTTTAGTACCACTTATCTATGCTCAGGGGAAAAACAAAGAGGCCTTTATCGCCGGACAATGAATCCTCAGTGTCCTTCTGAACTGCAGGAATCTGCTCCCTCCCCCAATTAGGAGTCTCTATCAGACCTAAGGGAAACTTGCTCTTGCAAGCTAATGTTTGTCTTCTGATCATGTCTTATTTAAGCAGCATATAAGAAGCCACATGTTACCACATAAGGACTTCTGAGTAACACATGATTTTGTCTGCCTTTTAGTGGTACCTACTCACAGAGTGATCCTAAGCTCTACCATGCAGCTAAGTCCAATGCTGTTCACACATTGGGTAAAGGTAAGCGTTTGTTCTATGGTCTTTCTGAAAGGAAACGGGTGGATCTGGGGAAGAGGAGGGAAGGGAGAACTGGGAAGAGTGGATAGAGGGAAACAGCAGTAGGGATGTAATGTATGCGAGAAGAATAAAAGGAAAACATCAAAATCAAAGAGCGTGATGTATGCTGCGACCAACCAACAGAAGCAGGAGATTGGATCTAAAGCAAAGAGTAAAAGATTTCAGGATAATAGTTAAATAAGCAGTAATACAAACAAACACCTCAACTTCAGACCAATGAGCGTGAGGGTTTGAGAACCCCTTTCTGGAGCTTTCCAGAGACACTGTGTGTGCACACAGGTATGTGGTCCCTGTGTAAATTAGCCATGATCAGCATCCTCTTACTGGAGAGTAAGTGGAGGGTTTGTGCATTGGGACACCTTTTAAACTGTGACGTGTTGGTGGACATGTCCATAAGAGATAATGATTTGTTATTTTATGTAGTGTGTCTCTTGTCGACAATCATCTGACTACTGTAAATGCAGAAAAAGGAACCTGGAAACATCCAACTTTTCAGCAACTGTTAGCAAGGTCTTTTTTCTAACAGTTCCCAGATTAATCTTAACTATCACAAATTAATAATTAGTCGCTAATGCCCCAAATATCACTAAATATAAAGAAGTTAAACTTCCATACCATAGATGCAGCTTCTTTTTCTCAAGACAGAATTCTCTCCCTCTCTGCATCCCCCCCATCATGTGTGTATCTGTGTGTTTCTATGTATGCCTGTGTGTGTGTGTATGTGTGTGCCTGTGTGTAGCCGCATGTGCCTGTGTCTGTGCATGTGTGTGCTTGTGTGTATGTGTATGTGCATGTGTGTTTCAGTAGAAGTGAAGGAGAGTTTAAACTCTCCTCTGGTGTCACAGAAACTCAGTGTAAATACAGCCAGCAAGAGCGAGAGAGAGCAGCTCTCCCCCAGACACACTCCTTGCCAACCTTTGCTGGGAGCCTCCCCCTCCTGTATGCAATTTCCAATGTTTTAGTTCCTGTCAAATGTTCAATTAGTAATTGTTAATCAGCATCTATGACCATTCCTTGTAGGAACAAGTGTTTACCAATCTTTAAAACCAGGGAAGTTGCACTCAATACATTTTTCAACCAAGCCTGCAAAAAGCAATGTTGGCGTGGCATTGTTTTATTACAGGTTTGATTGTTTTTCATCCTGAGTAAGCTTCATATCACAAGAGAGGAGGTGATGGTGGACAATGTGATGTCACCGTAGGCGTGTCAAGAGATTAGCTGTGTCCTGGAACCGACACATCCATCACTGTAACCGCAGCAAAGGACAGAAGGGAGCAGTGACCAACTTCACTTTCCCGGCAGGTATTTCTGGCTCACCAGGGTTCCTCTCGTGTGCAATGCGGGGTCTCAGCATCCTGAAGTGGCTCAGGAGTGCCAACTCACTTCTCTGTACAGACGTCCTCTTCTTTGTATCAAACTTTCTGGACTCTGGCATGTGTGAGGAGATTGATGGTGAGTGTAAACTCCCGGATCACTGGTTAACATCAAGAATGCTAAACCCCCAGGTTTAGTATGTTCAACTTAGACTCAGGGGCTTCTGCCAGGGTAGCCAGGATGAGGATGGCTGGTTTTTTTTTAATTATGCAATTTTTTTATTTAGTCTTTAAAAACAGCAGATAAAATATATCCTGACCATATCAATCTTTACTCTCCCCTCTAACTCCCTCTAGCCCCTACCCATGAAATTTCTTATGCTATAAATTTTTTAACCGAAAACAAAATGATTTTCATAAAGTATATTCTGATCATGGTTTCCCCTCATCTCCTCCTAGATCCCCTTCCCCTCCCCATGCTTTCACCTCCATGTCTTCTTTCTCTTCCTCGTAAAACAAACAAGCAAAAAGAAAAGACAAACAGGAGTAAAGACAAATGAACAAGTTAGCAAACAATAATATGAAAAAAAGAACATGAGCAAGGTACATGTGTGCACATGGGCGGGCACAGACACACACACACATACACACACACACACACACACACACCATGAAAGTGCAAAGTTGGCCGTCTACTGCTGGGCATGGTACCTGCCCTTTTACCCAGTGAAATTCCCTTGGAAACACTAATTTTCCTTTGCAGGTTGTTGTTAATTGGAGATAGCTTCTTGACTAGTGCTGGGAGCTCTTGTGCCTACTTCCCATCTCAATACTGGCGCTCTGCTTTGAACCTGTGCAGGCCCCGTGCATGCTGTCTGTCACAGTCTCCATTAGTCATGTGTGCATCCATCCTGCTGTGTCTGGAAGACACTACTTCCTTAGAATCATCCACCTCCTCTGGCTCTGACAAGCTTTCTGCCTCCTCTTCCCTATCATCCTCTGAGACAGGTTTAATGAAGACAATTCATTTCTATCTGAGTTTTCCAGGGGTTCTCATTCTCTTCACATAGGCTGGCTATGGGCTTTGGCGTCTGTTCCCATCTACGGCAGGGGGGAGCTTCTCTGATGGTGGCTGGGTGAGGCGCTGATCTGTGGGTATAGTAGAATGCCATTAGGGGTCATTTCACTGCTGTGTCCCTTTAACAGAACAATAGTGTTGCGTTTCTCCCTAGTTCCATGGCCTGTCTAGTCTCAGGCTCTTGGTTACTCCATAGTGTCAGCCAGGTAGGTTCATCTCTTGGAATGGACCTTCTATCCAATCAGCTAGCAGTTACTTAATCCCACAGCTTTTGTGCTTCTATGACACCAGTGTATCCTGCAGGCTGCTCACCACTGTAGAGCTCAGGATTTGTAGCTGAGCTGGTGCTTGTCTTTCTCCTCTGGTAGCGTCCAGAGTTCCTTCCAGTACTGTGAACACTAGTCGGGGGGCATGAAGCCTCCAGTTAGACACCAGCTCAACTTCTCCTGTAGCAGATTTCCACTTGACCCTCTCAAATGGTTTTGTTTTAGCTGACCTCCCCATGTTCCCTCCTTTACCTTCCCCCACCCATTTATTCCTCCTGTTTTCGCCCCTCTAATTTCTCTTTAGGTATGTATTCTATTTCCTCTTCCTAGGGGAGCACCCCTCCCTGCTATCCCTTAGTCTACATCTAACCGCTGTGATTATTTAGATAATAATAGCATGCCTACTGAAGGTTTAAAAACTAACATCCACATATAAGATAATGCAGACCACATTTGTTTTGGGGGGGTCTGGGATGTCTCACTCAGGATGATATTTTCTATCTCCACCCACTCACCTGTGAATTTTATGATTTTGGTTTTCCTTAAACAGCAGAACAACACCCCACTGCGTATATGTACCGCATCCTTATTACACACTCATCTGTTGATGGACATCTAAGATGCTTTCAACTTCTGGGTATTGTGAGCAGAGCTACAGTGAGCATGGTTGAGAGAGCCTCTCTTATAGAACGTAGAGTCCCTCCGGTGTCCATTCAGGAGCGCTAAAGCTGGATCTTGAAGCAGATCTGCTCCTAGCTTCCCGAGAACCCACCACACTGATTTCCATACTTGGCTGTACAAGTTTGCAGGCCTGGCAGCAAGAGAGTTCTCCCTGCTCATCATTCTCACTAGCATGAGCTGTCACTTGTTATTTTGATCTTGGCCATTCTGACATGTGTAAAATGAAATCTAAAAGTAGTTTTGATTTGCATTTTCTTGATGACTAAGGATGTCCAGAATTTTTTTAAAACTTTCTCAAACATTTGTGATTCATCTTTTGAGTATTCTCTGTTTAGATCTCTACCCAATTTTTAATTTTTTTCATTTTATACATTTTCTGATTATTTTTTCATTTATTTTGCATACCAACCAGTTTCCCTTCCTCCCTGTCTTCCTGTTTCCTTCCCCCACTTCCTGTGTATCCCCCCTTCACTCTTCCATTTAGAAAGGGGCAGGCCTCCCATGGGAGTCAACAAAGCATGTTCTATCACATTGATGCAGGACCAAGCTCCTCCCCCTACATCAAGTCTGGGTGAGGCATCCCAGCATGGGGAATAGGTTCCAAAAAGTCAGCTCATGGACCAGGGACAGGTGCTGATACCACCGCTAGAAGCCACACAAACAGAACAAGCTACATAACTGTCACCCACATGCAGAGGGGCCAAGGTCAGTCCTACGGAGGCTCCCTAGTTGTCAGTCCAGAGTTCATTAACTCAGGTCAGCTATCTCTGTGGGTTTTCCCATCATGACCTTGAACCCCTTGCTCACACAATTTCTTCTCCCTCTCCTCAACTGAAATCCCAGAGCTTGGTTGTAGATCTCTGCATCTGCTTCTGAAGCTCAACCACAAACTTTTAGATTCCAATCTGTCTGAGAAGGGGGGCTGCTCGTAGGGGCATTTGTTCTGCTCTGTTCTGTAAGCAAAAGCAATTGGCTCTTTCTCTGGAGTTCTTCACTCGTCTCAGTTGGAATGCAATTCCACTTTGGTTTCCCAGAACACACAGAAGCATCAACAATGAAGCTGAGCATCGAGTGGCTTCCCGTTTGACACCCTCCCTTCATCGGTCCCTAGATGTTCTCAGGTTTTCTATTTCTGGAGTTGTTTCCTATGCTAAGCCAACTGACCTTTTCGGCCAAATTGGATGAGCTTCTCTTCCAAGCTGAGAATCCAGAGCTGGGGCCAAACACTCAGAAATAAAAACCCTGCTTTGGCTGGGATTGTGGGAACAAGGCCAGAAGGGTGACTGCAGGCAGAGATAGGAGAGACAGGGAAAAGGAGGTGCGGGTGGGCAGGAGCATAGACCAAGAGCTGAGGAACAGACCTCCTGCTGTCGGCAGGAGCTGGGGACAGGTGGCTGCAGACAAAGGTGTGGATGTGGAGATAAGGCTGTAGCTTTCGGTAGGTTTCGGAGTGCGCCCTCAGTAATTTTAATTTTCTCTTCAGTTAGTTTTCTTAACAAAATCTTGCTTTATGATTAAAACGTATTTACAAAGGACAACATGTCAGCTGTCTCTCTGCAGCAAAACACTTAACAAAAACCACTTAGGGAAGGAGGTTTCTTTTGAGTCATATTTTGGTTTAGTTCGGAGTGCAGCGATCACAGCAGGAAGTCATGCCAGCAGGGACTGGAGAAGTCACTCATATTGTGTCACTGTCACCAGTTACAGCAGAGACAGATGAATGCCAGTACCCGGCCTAATTTCTCCTTTCTAGAGAGCCCTACGGTGTGGATGGGCCTTCCCATCTCAACCACCAGAATGCAGGAAATCCCTCACATACATGCTCAGAGATGGGTCCTCAAGGGGATGCTGCATCTGGCCAGGGTCCACCCAGCAGGCCCTGGCGTCCTTATGGTGCTGGGCTGTGAACATCCTTCTCTCCAGGGGGGTAGACTGTCCCAGTTCTCCTGCTTCATAACACCTCCCTGTCACCATTGCATGGGCTCTGCTAGCTCCTTCTGCTTTCCCTGAAATGACTTCTTTTCCATCGTATAAACCAGATGCCTGGAAACACTGGATTCGCTCCTAGAACAATAACAACAACAACTATCTCTATCTCCTTCTGTAGTCGGTTTCACAGCCCCTCCCTTGACCGTTCAAAATATTAAGGGTGCTTTGCCATAGCTGAAAAGGTGAATGAGATGGAGGAGATACCTACACAGAAGATGGTGATATGAACATAATTGGCCATTCTGGTCTGCGGAAAGGGAGCCTATAAGTCAGGGGAGAATGGTGTCGGAGATGGTGGAATTGATTAGAACCGGCATCAACGTGCTCAGCATCCCGGCTCCCTTTGGGAGAAATCGAGGATGACTATGGAGCAGAGAACACACCACCACGTAGGACTAACGGTGTGTGCCAGAGATATCCGTGTTGCCTCGCTGTGCCTTAAATATGCTGTCTAGACGCATTAGGTTCCATACGCGTCTCCCAGCTTGGCAGCACTGCCAGCTGACAGGCTCACGGGGAAGTGTCACCCAGCAGAGATTCAGAGACACTGGGAAGTGACAAGAAGCATCAGGCTCCATCTCATGGAAAATTCCAGACATGGCTGCATAAGGATTTAGATAGTGATGGAAGGGGTGCACAGATGTGGGGTGCTTCTCTGATGTCCCTCTGCCTCGAGGCCTCCCAGTAGAGAGCAGGGGGCTGATGGTGGGAGAGGAAGAGATCATCTTCCCCTGATTGTGGCATACTCCCACCCTGGCGCTGTGGCTTCCCTCTGCTGTCCTGCCACCTTGTGCTAAGGGGATGCCAGCTGTAGGGTATGGACGTGTGGGAGTCAATATTTCATTTTTTTAAGTTTTCTACTACGAGGGCATATGCAGTGTGTACCTGTATGGGATATGCTTACACGTGTGTGCTCATGACAAACAGGAGTCTATTGAGAGTCCTTCTCTATCACCTTCCACCTTATTTCCTGAGGCAAGATTTCTCACTTAACCTGTAGCATATATGTATATGGAAATATATATTTGGATATATATATCTAGACACATATCTTTGTATATATATTTGCTGGGGTTATGGCGTTCGTAGCTCCATGCACACATGCCATCCCCTGCATCTGTACATGGGCACATGCCTGACTTCTACATGGGTCCTGAGATTCCAACTCTGGTCCTCGTGGTGTGGGAAGCTCTCTTAACCATTCAGCAGACTCTCCAGCACCCAAATACGGGATCTAAAAATCCCTCTGTGTACACAGTGTGGCCTGGTCAGCTCACAGCCCTGACACCCTAACTACCTACCTACCTTTGAGGCCTGAAGCTCATTCCTCCAGGGGGAGGTGGAGGCCTAAACAGCCTGCGCCTGTCATCCAGGCCCTTACAAATAGAGCTTTGGAAGGATGGTCACTGGGAAATGGCTTCCATTAGGGCTTGCAAAAACTATAATGTCATTTTAATTCCTCTTCCAAAAAAAAAAATCTGTCTAGAATCAAGCCAAATCTCATCTGTAAAGTAGAAAGACAAAATGCTTCCTTCATTCTGATTTTGAAACACAGAAACAGCTTTGAACTCTGCCCAGCCAGCTCTCAGGTAGCCACAGGACTCAAGGCATAAGGAAGAAAGGAAAAAAGAGAAAAAAATATGAAACTAAAAAGTCATGGCTCCCTTCTTGCAGTGGGGGCAGGAGGCCCTGCGACCTCACAGGCATAGCTGTGGCTCTGTCCACAGTGTGTGACTACGCAGCTGTTCTCTTTGAAGTGCTCAGTTTGGAGCTGACCTTGGCTCCAAGCCCATCCCCACAGCCCTGCTAAGGCACCAGGCTGGCCTCCTATTCCCCTTTTCTGTTGTATTTTCCTAGAGTCCTGGAATGTGAAGGACAAATATTCCCAAAGGCCACACAAGCTCTAAACGTACGTGAAGGGAAAATGAGGGCTCCCACACAGCTGCAGACACGGGTGGATTTCAACACCGCAGTCTTTCCTTTGGGATTTTGGTATGATGCTCCTGCTGTCTCCCACCAGCCACCCCTGGCTCCAGGACAACTACACCGATTCTGATTCTCACTCCTACTCCTGAAACAGAGAGAAAGCAGGAGATCCAGCCTCTCCCAGTGCAGAGGAGGGCACCGGCTGGGCTGCCTGCCTCCTGTGAGACAGCAATGTATTTGCCATCCTTCCCTGTGACATGCCACCCACAAAAGCATCAGGCAGACAAGGTTCTTGCTTAGAGCTCCACACCATGATCCAGTCAGGCACAGTGACTGATGCTGAGTGTGTGGGTACCAGTGTCCTGCAAAATGGGCTTCTCCCTGTAGCATCTGGACTCCATTATGAGAAAAGTTGTGTGTCCATCCAGGAACCTTTAAAAACAATAATTCAGCACCATTTCCTGAGCCTATGTCAGTGATGTGTACCCTCTGTACAGTCCACAGAGACCTAGGCTCAGCATTAAAGATACCTGGAGTCTCTTGTGGAGACACTAGGGGGTGTGATCCTGTCTGTGGGGTGGTGCCGTGTGATCCTGTCTGTGGGATGGTGCTGGGTCAGCCTGTCTGTGGGGTGGTGCTGTGTGATCCTGTCTGTGCGATGGTGCTGGGTCAGCCTTTCTGTGGGGTGGTGCTGTGTGATCCTGTCTGTGGGATGGTGCTGGGTCAGCCTGTCTGTGGAATGGTGCTGTGTGATCCTGTCTGTGGAATGGTGCTATGTGATCCTGTCTGTGGGATGGTGCCGTGTGATCCTGTCTGTGGGGCGGTGCTATGTGATCCTGTCTGTGGAATGGTGAAGTGTAATCCTGTCTGTGGGATGGTGCCGTGTGATTTCTCTGGATGCCTGGCCTTGGGCCAGACCCATACCCTCATCAGTGTCAGTGTCAAACAGTGGAGGGGACAGTCCACTAGCATGTGTAGACTTGTGTAGACATTGCTATTAAGAGGACATGGAGGCCTGGGCCCAGGCAGGAAGATCAATTGCTCAGAGCAGAAAGGCCAGGGAGATGTGAGCCCTTCACACTGACTTTGCACTGAGGAGGGAGTGAGTATAGCTATTTCCTGCTTTGCTTCCATTCTTTAAAAGAAGAGTAGACCCCTGGCCCCCAGACCTGCGAGAGTCCCCAGATGAGTGACATCCGCTTGTGTCAGAAAGCTCTTCTCTGTGATGCCCTCATGTGTCCACTCCCTATACCCAGTCAGGGGCCACATTTGCCTGTAGGCCTGTGTCCCCATAAGCAGTGAACTCCAGGGTTGAGTAAGAATCTCCGGAGGAGGGAGGTGTGGCTACAGCAGGTGTCCCTGGCCCTGTAAACTTTCTGTCAGTAGTGGCGGACCAGGTCTTCAGAAATTGTATTTAGACAGAACCTGAGCTTTTAAAAAACGAAGCATTTTCAGGACTATGTTCACCAGTTAAGGAAGTTATACACTAGTGACACACACACACACACACACACACACACACACAGAGGCCACCTCCACATGCCTTCACAGGATAGAAGTACCATGCATCTTCAGGACGTCCCAACGATCCAATGGCCCCTGGGCTTCCAGTCAGTGCTGTGACCCGAGCCTCCAGAGCTCATCATGGACACAGTCTTGTCTCTCTTGCCTGGGTCTAGGAACTTTGCCTACCAGAACCGTCAAGGTCCTGAGGGCAGGCAAGGACCGACGGTGAAGATAGACACTTGTTATTCACCTCAGCTCCTGCACAAGTTTCCTACGTGGTTGGCAAGAGGAGCTTCTTTGTGCACGCAGAGAAAGCACCCACACAGCTTTGGTCTGTCTCCACCTGCCCCACAGAAATACCCCACTGGAACTGGGATGCTTCCTGGCAAAAAGTAGATTATTTGAACATTGCCCACTGTCAGACAAACTCACCTCACAGTCCCACCTACGCACATCACACACATAAAGCTAATGGTACCCTGATGGCTGTTTTCAAAGAAGAGAAGTACTCTTACTTGTTAATGATGTCAATTACATGCTTCTGGGGATGAAAAACAGACCCTAAGTACAAATACTGAAAATCACCTCCATTATCCCTTGGTGTCTTTCCCATCCGAGCATGCACCAGCTTACAGCTCTCGGGGAAGCGGGGGCCTTGACACCCAGCAGTGCTTGTGGCCAAAAGAAACTGAAGGTGTTGCCACCAATGCATCTATCTACCTGTCAGCCTGTGTTCTCAGACACTGGCAGTAAAGGACCTGGAAAGCTGTGACAGGAAGGGTTGCTGCCCTGGACAGGGGCCTCCACTTCAGACTCCAGTCTTCACTGTGTAAGACCAGTTGATAAGGACCATGTGGCAATGACCTTTCCCAGGAAATCCCTTCATGCCCAGGGTGGTTTTATTAGCCTCGTCATGGATAGAGGCAAGTCCATCAAATGTTTCTACAGGTCGTCACAGCTGAGCACCCCACCCTGCCGTGACTGAGCAGTCTTCTCACCCCTTATAAACCATTCCTCTTTCTGCAGAAGGCTCCACGTCCTCCACTGGCCTTTATGCCCGCTTTTCCTGTGGTACGATGGTGCCATGGGAACTGAGAGGCGTGTAAGTCCCATCCAGCCAACAGATGAAAAACAACCGCCCCAGGGAGCTTTTAGCCGTGACGTCCACTCTCCACTGTCAGCATAGTGCAAAGGCAAAACAGGATAAGTCCAGGGCTGGGAGGATATATTTCCCACAGCTCTGGGTCTGGACCAGAGACTCCCTACAGCCCAGCAGCCCTGCTTCTGGTCCCAGGGAGGTTTCCAGCCTACCCGGCCCACCTCAGTGTGCACTTGACAAGCATCGTAGCTGAAGCTCTCAAAAGGCACCTGCTAGTGACAGGCCAGTCATGACAGGAGGGATGCAGAGGGTTGAGGGAGTTATAAAATTATCCAGCCCGTGCTCTCTGTGAGGAGACTGGATTTGGGTCAGCCTCCAAAAATCTATGCTGCTGTCTTTGAAGTATTCTTGAAAGCCAACAGATGTAGCTACTCTGATCAGCAGGGACACCCATCCACCCTCACCCTCCTCTCTATATCCTCCTTCCCCCAGCCTTCGCACAGTCCAAAGCCCTCTGGAAACAAGCCACCACCAGCTAGATCCCAATATGGTTACATTTACTACAAGTGGTAAATTCATCAGGAAGGATTTGGAGCTGGTTTATTATGAGATAACAAGACAAGGAGATAATCTCTCTGAGCTACCTGCATTTTCAATTTGCATGATGTTGGGACCCAAGCTAATCTGCAAATAAAAGCAATGTAAATACAAAACTGTGATATTTATTTAGAAAAAAAAAAGACCATGAATCTCCCTGATCTCAGATTTATGGAATTTTCAGTGAGTCATAAAACTTATGTTTCATGACTTGTATCTGATTGAGAAATCAGACTTGACCTGCCCTACTGTGACTTTATCTGGGTTACTGTCAAAACTAAGGCTTAATACATTCCGAGTTTTAAACTTAGTTGTCTCTAACCAAGGTCCTTCCCTTTGTAATAGTTGGGGGGGGGCATTTGTTTCTATTTATGGAAACAAAATAAGCAATGTCAAACACAATGACCTAAATATAGAAAAAATCCCATCCTTAAGGATCAAGCGTTTCCCATAATCTAAATGTATGGTTGACTACAAAAGATCTATGTTTTGCCAGATACTGCAGGGCAGCTGCACATATGAACCAGCAGAGGCTGTGCCTGCATGTACAAGACCTGGAGAAGCTTAAGCCAGACCACGTCTCACCATGGGGAGGGGAGGCTGACAAGAAGTCCCTCCTCCAGCCCAGTGTCTACAGACAGACAACTGACCGATGCTGAGAGTCTGTCTGTTTTAAGGGTGTGGGCCCTGGTGAGTCAACTGTGCTACGGTGGAAGGTCACACTGCAGGAACAGAGCCAACGGGACTTGATGGGAAAGAAGATGAGGAGGAGGAGGAGAGAAAAGGAAGAAGAGGAAATGCCTGCGAAGGAAGGGGTGGACTGGGAAGGGAGAATGGATCTGGGGGAGGCTAAGAAGAGGAGGGGAACAGAATCAAAATGCCACCTCATGAAATTCTTCAAGGACTAAGTATAAAGGATCCTTACTCAACTGAAGAAAGGTGAAGAAGTTACCTTACAGTAGAAGCAACCACTCCACAAATTCACTGCTGCCTGTGACTGTGTGTGATCTGTGTGACCACAAACTCCACAAACCCACTGCTGCCTGTGATGGTGTGTGACCTGTGTAACCATACCTGGACAGGCGGGGTGCTGCCCAAGGGGGATAGGTACTGCCCACAGGTCCGGAACTCAATCTGGTCCAGAAGCAAGCTAAGCAGTAATGACTCATCCTAGGCTGCTATTGTGAATTACCAGAATTGATAGCTCCAAGAAGGCCTTCACTCACCTCAAGTATAGACAAGCTGGAAAAATCCTCCACATACATTATTTTTATCCCCCGAAGAATTGCTATGTATCATTTAGTCCAAGAGAAAGCAATCTCATGAGGTTCGAGCTGCAGAGAGAGAACAGAAAGTCACAAAAGGTCTTAGAAGTGAGCACCTTGGCTGGTGATGCAACGGTTTCCTTTGGGAGGGATCTGAGTCATCCTGCCTGGCATAGCTGCATGGGCAGACAGCCTGTTAAAGGGGCAGAGAGGCAATTCTCACTTACATGGGACTGGCTGCAGCTCCATCTGTGAAAGTAGGCAACTTCAGATCCATGCTTGTAACAATAGGGTCACAGAAATGCTTCGTTCTATTTATGGCTGTCTGCCAGGTGAAAGGGCAGGCCGCAGATTGAGCAGCTCTAGTATTTGTCTCTCTGGCTTTAATGGCATGGCGGGTTACTGAATGCTACCCTTTAGCATCATGTGCAGGACACGATCTGGCCTGTGAGAGCCTGAGTCCCTAGGATGGGCTTGTTGAAGTGTGGTTGCTATATAAAACATACCTCCCCAACACAGACACACACACGCAAACATACATACACACATACACAAACACACACTCCTGCGCAAGGACTCTGTCGAGAGCCCCTTAGGAAGCACTGCTCGTTCCTGCGTGATTTTCAGTCATTTCTACTTCGTCAATGAAAACCCACGATTCACGGAAGTAGAGGATAAAGTATGATCATTAGTCACAGTAACACAGTGGTGTTGCTGTATTCTTTGTGATTCCACTAAGTTTCACCACCCCAGGGGCTGGCTGTTCTGACTTGAATGTGAACTGTCCCCCGTAGAGTTGTGCTATTCTGGAAGGCTGTGGAGCCTTTCCTAGGTAGAGACTTCCCGCTGTTCTCTCCTTCCTGGAAGCAGATACAACGTGAACAGTTGCTTGCCCTTCTGCGGCCATGCTGAGGTGGCTGGAAAGAAGACAAGAAGGCCCCTGAAGGGAGTGGCGCTGTAAGGTGTGGCCTTGTCTGAAGAAGTCTGTCACTGTGGGGGCTGTCTTTGAGGTCTCTCCATCTCAAGCTTCAGTCAGTGTGACAGTCGATGGACTTCCTGCGGCCTTTTGGTCCAGATGGAGTGAGCATCATGTCCGCCTGCAGGCTGCTATCCTCCCTGTCAAGATGACAGTGGAGCAAACTTCTGAAACTACAGGCCATTGCCTCAGCTGAATGTTTTCTTTGTAAGAGTTGCCACAATCATGGTGTCTCTTCACAGCACTAGAAGACCCTAACTAAGACGCAGGCCTCTTCCTGCTGTGAGGAACTGCAGCCCCTCGAACCAAAAGTCTTACCAAATTCTTTTTCCCTTAAATTGCTTCTTATCAGTGTAGTAATAGGGGGAGCAGGCCTGCTTTTCGTCCCGCCCGGCTCCCGCACGGC
>LOEQ01001232.1:34263-44414 GCA_001685075.1 Bramus lutescens
GAAGGCCACCACCAACTGATGGATAGAAACAAAACTCAGCCACCAGCCATTCCTGACCCGGTACCCAATCTGCACATACAGGGTAGTTGTCCCAGCCAAGAGAATTAAGTAGAGTGCATCTCAATAAGTTAAATGGGATTAAAACAAAAGGCACAGAATGCTGCAGCGATCTCTAATTTGGGGGCATAAAAGAGAAGGGAGAGGGATCTTAATGGAGCTCCCAGAGCCATTAGACTTGGGAAAGCCATTTCCATAAATTATGGAAATGGGAGCCGGTCTCAAGTGCGGCCCATTTTCATATTGTTTTGTGGTCTTAATGACATAGGCTATTTTTGTAACATCTGTTTTTGGGGACCCCCCTTTCCTCCCACACTTCATTAGGAATTCTGCCGCTATCCTTTATGAGCCGCGCCTGCTGGGAGACGGATGGCGTGCCATTGTGTTACCATGCAGACCATGATGTGGAGTTGAAACAGCCTTTCACAGAGTGTGTTCTGGTGTGGCTCTAGACAAGTTCCTGGATGGCACAATACTGAGCCAGCATGCTTCCTAGATGTGCACGCATGCCATGCTAGGCAGGGGCAGGAGGTTAACTTTCTCTGATTCTGGGAACAGGGTTCACCGTGTTGACCATTTCCAAGCAGGGGTGTTCACTTCATGGCCAGATACAGACTGTACTTGAGATATTCAAACAAGAGTCTAAACTTATTACCCATGGCAATAGCACTGAGTATCTTTGAGCTTCAGCACAGACAGAAATTAAACCCCAGCCATCAAATGTGGCAAAGCAGCGTAAACAGAAACTGTGGCAATCCTCTAAGGACCCGGATTCTGGGTGAGCCTGCAGGGGAAGGCCATTTGATTACAGTGAGAGGCAGTGAACTAACTCCACACTGGTCTTGAAGTGAGAAGCAAGCAGGAAAAGGAAGGAAGGGAAGATAATGGGGGTGAAGAGAACAAGGCAGTTTAGGGAGCCTGAGTGAGAAGCGCTGTGTCGGGCCACCATTCTGCCTTCCCACTAGGCAGTGTGCATGCCCCAACTAGATTTCACTTCAGTCCTCTGGGAATGAGCACCCACTGGCGCACTGACCGCTGTTCATCAGGAAAGAGTCCCTGCAGAATCACAAAGAAAGCAGCGGGTGAGATATACCCCCAAGTCTTCCTCATCTTTGTGATCTTTTTAAGTCTATATTTTCATAGGAATTTTTACACCTTTCCGTCTTACCTGTGAAGATCAGGTTTCGTAGAGTTTTACACAAATCTAAACTTTAAAAGAAAAAGTTGAGAAGCATGAATTTTTTACTTCTGAAAATGTGAGACCCTTGCTCTGCTGATTATATGACACTTAAAATAGGGCGAAAATTCACCCTCCTGTCCCTTGTCCTATCTGTCTGCCTCCTTTCCACACATTTGTTAAACTCAAGACTCATTCTCTTGTGCACATGGCACATGCGTGCGCACACACACACACACACACACACACAAACACTCCATCCCTGCCCCTCACCCTTTCTGGTATTTCACAATGCCCCCACTTGGACATCTGGTTTGAATGATCATGGAAGACATTAATTTCCAAGGGAGCTTCAGTAAAAAAAAAAAAAAGAAGAAGAAGAAGGAGAAGGAGAGAGAGACTGGACATTTAAGTTTGCCGGTTTTGAATCTACCCTTGCTGTCCTGCCCTTCTAACCTGGCCAAAACTTTGGTTCCTCCTAAAGATGTCCCTCTCCTAGGAGAGGAGGGGTCTAGTCACACTGCAACTTGACATGACACAGCTAGCTGACATATGTTGGAAGCCCGCCCTTTTCTGAAGAGGAGCGGGGAGAAATGGAGAGGGGTGGAAGGCTGGAAGGAGGGACCCGAGGAGAGGAATGAGGAGAAATTGTGATCGGGCTGGAAAATAAATAAACAATGAATTTAAGAAGATGGCCCTTGCTATGGACAAAGGCAGCTCAGAAGCGAAGTAGCTGCTTGCAGCCTGCAGCGAGTCAGATCTACATGGCTGCCTCCCCGTTTCATTTGATCCAGACACGTCGCTGAATTAAGTGGCTTTGATTCCATCTCCAGGTCAGCCAGAAAGGCCACACCGGACAGAAGCACGAGGAATGGCAGAGGTCACTTCAGTCCAATATTCTCAGTGATCTTAGAAGCAGGTTAGCTCTTTAGATCCTCTGCCATTAGACATGCGGCGTAAGAGGAACGGCCTCCCTACTGAGGAGCTGTCACGTCCTAAAAGCAACAACAAATCAAACCTTAGAGCTAAATAGCTACCTGGGATATTGTACTAAAAACACGATCACAAGAGGGGACAACCACCCCTCTGTCACAAAACCATTATAAAATTAGAAAATAAGAAAAATGAACAACTACTCATAGTTCCTAATGCAGTAAGTGGTCAATAAATCCTCAAACTGTGCGTGCGTGGTGTTTGTGTGTGTGTGTGTGTGTGTGTGTGTGTGTTGCTAATGACATCACTCTCTGCTTCTGAGACATATTTAAGGACTGACTGCAGAATTGTTGTGTTCTTCAGGAGAAACATCCCCCCTACACACACACACACACACACACACACACACACACACACCACTTATTTCCTCCTAAGGTGCACAGATTCCTTGGAGAACTGAGAAATCTGAACCTCTTGCATTGATTCCTGAACAGAGAGGATACTGAAGCAAACTGTGCCCCCACTAGGGCCCACAGAGACAGTAGCTGTCCCTTGAAGAAGTCCAGGAGTTTGGCATCTCAGCAGGTTAGTAGCTCATCCGGTTTAAAGGATATAATGAAAACCCCCACTCTTCTCTGCAGCAAAAATGCTTTTTGACTGCAGCTGGGAAGTCCTGGGATATAGATGGATCCATTACTGACCTCTGGCATCAAGTAGCAGCTACCTCCCAAGGTACCCTGCGGTGGCTGCCCCTGCATCCCCACCTCACCAGCAGCCCTTAGTAACTTCAGCTGCATCTGATACAGTTAAAAGCCTTGTGCTCTGTTTTGTTAGTATGTTTCCATGAGCTCATACCATGAGGTTCTCTTAAGTAGTTGTTTTGATTCACTTGGCAGAAAGCATCTGAAACAAGCTAAATACACCCATCTCCTCCTTTGATTCAGTTCAATGAGACTAGGGATTATGAACTCATTTTAAAGAGATACCAAGGGGGGTTTAAGGAAGCCTGGAGTCTGGACTCACCTGGAGGCACTGGAATCCAATGGATTAAGATGGAATCTTGTGGTCTGCAGTTGGTGATGATATTTGGCAAGGGTACAGAACCTTTGGGACATGGAACCTTGCTGGAGAAAGTATGCCACAGGGGATGGGCTTTAGGGGTTTATAGTGTTCCACTTCCTGTTCGTCCTCTCTGCTTCCTATATGTGTATGAAAACGTCCCTCACCTCCTGTAACTGCCCACAGGCCATGCCGTCCCTCCCATGATCAACTCTGCTGTGCCTCTGGAACTGTAAGTTGAAACAAACCCTTTCTTGCAAAAAAACCCAAAGAAGCAAACTTCACAGTAGAGCTCGGGTGTCGGACGTTTTAAGGTATGAAGCATAAAGCTAATTCTATCTTAGATGAGGCTAGGACGATCTGGCAATTAGGTGACCTGCTGATGTCTTCAGCTCAAAACCGTCATGTGACCTGGCGTGACAACAGGATTGTTGCCGATGGAATTAGGTAAAATGGTGTCATACTGGAGTAGGGTACCCCCTGATGCAATATGAATATACTCAGAAGGATGTACCTGCAGAATGCAAGATGCAAATGAAAAGAGAGTTAATTACAAGCCAAAGAGAACCAAAGACCAACAGCAAACCCCCAGAAGCTGGAGAGGGTCAAGCTCTGCCCACGCCTTCTGGAAGTACTAGTCTCCCTGACAACTTGACCTCAGACTCTAAGCTCCAGAACCTTCAGAGAACACTGTGGTTGTTTGGCAACCCATTTGGTAGTGATTCCTTATTAGAAAACTGATGTGGCAAACATAGCTATGAATTAGCAGGGCTTGCACGGGAAGTGTGCACAAGATCCGCTGTGACTGCTCTTCCGCACAAGGAAAGTGTGCCAAGGGCTCCCAAATACGAGGAGGCTTCCTTCTGACACTCACCTGGTAATCTGACCTCACATAATCAAATCAGTTTGCCTTACAGATAGGCAAAAGGCAGTGAGAGTGAAACTCCAAGCAGGAAACCTGTGGGGACCCTTTCTTCCCCGATCTGAATGTGTAAATAGCATGGGGAGCTGTCCGTTTAACTAATTCATAGTCATAAACGGAGGATGCGCGAAATCTGCAATGCAAAATATTCTAGCTCCAGATGCCGAGTTCATAAGAATTTCTATTGCTTTATAAATTAGAATCCTACAAAGATTCTACAGGATCCAATATTATCAGATCTACTTCATCTTTCAACCAATTCAAAAATCATATTTTAGATCAACTCATGTATGAAAGACAGGTGATTTTATGTTGTTTCAAAAGCAAGCAGTGGCCTTCAGTAAAAGGCGCCTTCCACCAGCCTCTCTTCTGCTACTGTTGAGCACTTAACAAAATTTCAACTGTCTTTGAATAAAACAGTAACTACCTGGGGAAAATTAAAGTACTTTCGCCAACAGGGAGATTAGCATTTCAAACAGTAGTTGCACTTACTATTTGAAATGGATTTTTACCATATTGCTGACACATAATTAAATATTGAAATCCAAGTAACTCTATTTTACATTATCCGCTACTCAGATTTTCTAAACATTTTATTGGAGGGAAGGAAGGTATTAGGATAGTAAAGAAAATAGTTAGGCGAGAACACTTCAAGATGTGGGCCAGGGGTGAGGAGATGCTCTGGTTAGCTAAGTGGTTAGAGAAGCATGAGGGTCTGGGTTCGATTCCCTGGTCCCTATGCAAAAAGAAAATAGCCGTGTTCATGGTGCAAGCCTAGGATCCCGGTACTGGAACAGAAACTTCTGAAAAGCAGTTTCTTACAATAGGAGAGGATGGGATGATGTGGAAAACGAGCCTTGTAGCCCAGCTTAATCTGTATCGGAGGGCAGGGAGCCTCCTGAAGAAATACAGCAGCGGAAGAAGCAATGGTTAAGGTCAGAGTGTCCAAAGTCCTGATGGGTCCTGTTCAATATGTCAATCACACGTCACAATCTGTGTGGTCACTAGGGTTTTAGAACTCTTTAACTCATGCATAGAGCATTTGAATTTACATACAAATTAGTAATACCACATTTTTCTAGATGTTTCTTTGCAAGTTAGAATTTTCGTTTTCTTAGTCCATCACAGGTACTCATCTAAATTAACAAATACTGACTGACTAAATCTTCTGTGTGTACTATTTTCTTATTATCTCCCCCCAATCAATGCATTTTTTGGTAAGTGATGGAGGACTCTCACAGGTACAGAACTGACTGCCTTAATGTGGAAATGAGAATCTAAAGGTCAAAGCCATAAGCACCTCTGTAGACCACCAATGGAGATGCAGGATTCCGTCTGGGGGAGAAGGGATATTTCAGAGAAGAGTCCTAAGTTTGACATCAGCCTTTCTCTATGGGGTCTTAGGCTTTATGTCTCTGCCTTCCTGTGTTATCACTTTCTTCAGTCTGTGACAATTAATGAACTACATCCAATCTGCTTCTAATGTCGATCTCATTCCTTGGACATGCTTTAGGGATTCTTACCTCAACTCTGAATATGGGTTTCACAAAATATTCCTGTTGCTCCGATGGGTGACCTCCCATAGTTTGTGCCTTCCACATCTCTTCATAAATGGCCTTCTCTGCTGGAGTGGACATTAGAATGTATTAAGTTAAATACAATGCGACCATGGCTTTCAAGAAGTTTATGGTCGGGCTGGAGAGATGGCTCAGTGGTTAAGAGCATTGCCTGCTCTTCCAATGGTCCTGAGTTCAATTCCCAGCAACTACATGGTGGTTTACAACCATCTATAATGGGGTCTGGTGCCCTCTTCTGGCCTGCAGGCATACACACAGACAGAATGTTGTATACATAATAAATAAATAAATATTAAAAAATAGTTTATGGTCTATTAAGGAGCTGAGATAGCATTCACAAAAGTACAATTTAAGGTAGCGAGTGATAAATTGCTATGGAGACATGGAGAAATGACCTGTAATTTGAAAGAATGTGGGGGATTAAAGCAAAAAGCCCAGGGCAATGTTGGCTGTCTTTTTGTATCTGCTCCTTACCCTTCTTATCCATAGGCCCAGGCATATTTTGAGGATCTCTGTGGCTCTGACAAAGTAAGGAAATGTTCATGTTATGTTGAATGTACTTTCTAGATGTTGCAATATAAGACTGTGTTAGTCGTCTTATCCGGAACAACATAATCAGTAGATTTACCTGTAATCAGAAGGGGTGGGTTATCACTGGTCCACTTGATCTCAGGGGCTGATACTCTCATAAAGAGCTTCCATATGCTGAGAGGCCAGGAAAGCTGCAGCTACTCAGCCAAAGAAGCCAGAAGCCCAAAGAAAACACTCCAGGCTGAGGCTCAGAACCTACAACCCCCACTGGGGTCAGGACCTGTAGGTGAAAGCCAAAGCAGGTGAGGGTAGAGAACACGCCTTCTCAAGAAGACTCATAACAGGCCAAGTGTGGCTCCCCTTCCTGCCTCTTCCTTCTACTTTGACCCTAGCCTGTCACCCACACCCATACGTGTCACCCCCACTAAGTTCAACGACACGCATGCCAGTCTTCCTTCCATTAAGTCACAGACAAATCCAGAAGAGAGCCTCACCAATTCTCCACACTTCCTTGAGTCCAGTCGACAGCCAAAGTCAGCTATCTCAACCACCATAAAACTTGGGAAATTCCTGAATCCTGCCTTTTGGAAATCTAATGTCTATTAATATTTTTCATGTAGGATTGACATATTGCATGTTCTAAGATGGAACAGACTGGTGCCAATTTGTCCTTGCTGTGAGGGGAACTTTTCAAGGAAGAAATAGGCGGCGAGAGAGAGAGAAGGAACCCAGAGAGAAGAGGACTTTCCCTTCAGAAGGACAGAGAGACAGCAAGGAAAGGAATTCAGTAGGCATTTGTGGACAACAAGGGAGCCATGAGCAGATGAAGGTAAGGTAACTATGGCAACAGAAGAGGAAGCTAGATGGAAAGTAGGAAGAGTGAAAACTGTCAAGGAATTGGGCGCACAAAGGCCGGAGGGAGAGAATGAGTTAAGGATGGCCACTGTAGGTCAGAGTGCTCCTTCCACCTCCAGGAAACAAGGGGAGGAGACAGCTTTACAATCAGAAGAGAACAGAGGGCTGAGCGGGGCCATAGAGAGCTTGTGGCACGAGGGGATCCATCGTTGAGGTAAACACAGCTTCTATTTGTGGCTGTGTGAGCCAGGGTCTCTGTCCTCAGGGCTGGGCAATAAGGGAATAACCCGAAAGCAAATAGATCTCACTAGACAAAAATGCCAACGTGTCTTCTACACAATAATTCTCAGGAGTTGGTAGCTAATCTTTCTCCCTGCCTTCCCTCTTTCCTTCCATCCATACCTATTTTGTCCTTTTCTTGTCTTCTTTTTCACACTCAGTCTTTCCCTCTGTAGAGAGGAAAAGGTTTGGGAAATAGCAGCTAGCAATTGGGAAGAAATCACTGATGTCTCCTTCACATCTCATCTTCCCAAGGACACTCGTGTGCCACCAAGATCCCCAGTTCCTTCCCCTCGTGTTTGTTTTTTTTTTTTTTTGATTTAGGAAACGTTTTTGTTTCAGTTTTTCTGAATTTTGTTTGCTGGCCTTGTTTGTTGAGGCAGGGTCTCCTGTAGTAGAGGCTCTCCTTGATCTCTCTGTACAGCCAAAGATGACCTTGAACTTCTCATCCTCCGTCTTCTCCCTGGGATCACAGACTGTGCCAGCACAGTCCTGTTATGTGGTGCCTGGAATCAAGCACAGGCCCTTGTGCATGCTAGGCAATCACTTGACCCACTGAACTACCACCCCAGGCTCCTTTGCGTTCTTCATTCCAAGACTAGGTCAATGACCAACGACTAGGTCAGTTTCCCAAGAAAAACTCCAAACCACAAAAGCAGCAGCTGTGCTTGACTACTCACTACTGACACTACTATTCAGACATCCACCATGCTGCCTCTGAGAAGGATCCTAAAGGATGTCCCAGGAAAATTAAAACCCATGCCTTCTTAAAGACTTCCAGGAAAGGGTTGATTAATAATTCATTCTGGTATTTAATGGCTGTCTACGTAAGAAATATTTCTGTTAGACCCTAAGTGTTGTGCCATGCAGCAAGGTCTTCTGAGGAGCTGTGGTTAGTCATAGTGGCACCAATAACTACCAAGAACATTTTGCCAATCACCATTTGTCACATATAGTTTATATGTGAATGAGCACAGAGCTCCTGCGAGAACAAGCCTCATCTTAAAGTCTTGTCTTTAAGAGCAGGTAATGGACACAGTCTGTGTCATTAGCAGTTACATGTTGTAGGGAGTGGATGGAAACCCTTCTTCATGTGTGACAAGAGCCAATAGCTCATTGGTATTATTCCAAATGAAGACAATACAGAGTGATATTTCCCAGACTGCCCACAGATTTGCTATCATCCCCTTGTCGACTGGACCACTCTGAAGCTCTTCTCTGTATTATTAGCTGAAGAATGAAATAAGAAAAATCAACTAATCTGCCATGTGCAGTCTAGATTGAAATGGTACCAATGCTTCATTGGAAGTTAAAGAATCATAGATGTGTGACTTCAGTGTGTTCTTTCAAGCTGCTGTTATCAAAGCAGGGACAACACATGGTCTGGTTTCAGTGTGGGATGGATCCAGGCTCCAAGATTTGCCTGGGTCTCACACAATGAGCACTCAGTTTGGGTTCACTGAAACAGCGTGATCATATCTTGAAATGTCAGCCGTGATCTCTGCATGATTGCAGCACTCCTTGGCATCCTCTACGGAAAGATCCAAAAACAGAATACCCTCCACCTTCTCCTGTTCATCCCTGCAGATCATGCATCAAGACTGCCCATGTTGGTGCACAGGTCTCTATCACACTACACACACCAGCGCTGTTGGTGCACAGGTCTCTATCACACTACACACACCAGCGCTGTTGATGCACAGGTCTCCATCACACCACACACATCAGTGCTGTTGGTGCACAGGTCTCTATCACACCACACACACCAGTGCTGTTGGTGCACAGGTCTCTATCACACCACACACACCAGCGCTGTCGGTGCACAGGTCTNGTGCACAGGTCTCTATCACACTACACACACCAGCGCTGTTGGTGCACAGGTCTCCATCACACTACACACACCAGCACTGTTGGTGCACAGGTCTCTATCACACCACACACACCATTGCTGTTGGTGCACAGGTCTCCATCACACCACACACACCAGCGCTGTCGGTGCACAGGTCTCTATCACACTACACACACCAGCACTGTTGGTGCACAGGTCTCTATCACACTAGCGCTGTTGGTGCACAGGTCGCTCTCACACTACATGCTTTAGAGGTGGCTTTAGCTCCTTTTATAAAGTGTCCCCAGATGAGGGCTGTAAACCTAGGCCAGGAGCCAGGTTCTGATGTGCAAACTTCTGAATACCAACTAACCCAAATAAAATATGCATTTGAGATACGGGCCCTTGAAACATGCTTTACTCTTTGGAAACTGAGCAAGTAAATATAAAATTCAACCACCATGAGGTAAACGTAGCATTGAACAAACCACTTTATTTCTTTATTGAACAGCTACTGAGGAGGTAGAGGCGAAGAAGATAAATACACGCAAATTCTAACTGCACCCCTAGGCAAATTAAAGCAGTCTGACTAGAAATGAGACAGGTACCTCTGGTGGGAAGTCCCCCACCTCTAAGTGATGTGACCTGAGCTGACTCTGAGCACAGACCCGGGAGCTCAGGTAGCCTGCACTCACTGTGTGGCAGGGAGGGACACTGCCCATTCGGTCAGAAACTGAAGCCAAGTCCCTTCTCAACGGCAACTGCCTGAAACATCTAGGAACTAAGAAGCCAAGGACAAGTAATCTTAATTGATATTCTTTGCAAAATGGGGTCCTACTGTGGGACAATGGTCTTTTATCCTGCACTTGTATTAGTTTAATAAAACACTGATTGGCCAGTAGCCAGGCAGGAAGTATAGGCAGGGTGACAAGA
>LOEQ01001232.1:49464-59688 GCA_001685075.1 Bramus lutescens
ATTAACCAATGAAAGTAACACATAGACAGATGACCCTCCTACATCAGCTCTGGCTTCTCTTTCTTAAAAGTCTTCATTGTCCTTGCTCCCAAGCCCAATTAAAGCATGCTCCCCAGTGGTGGTTCACTGATTTACCAGAGTATATGCCTAAAGCTCAGCCAAGACATGGCTGATTTATAAAACACAATATCCTGTTTATGAACAAAGGTGGCAATAAAGAAAACTGACAAACTCTGCTGATGGATCATTTTGCTTGTGCAATGAAAGACTTTTACATTTTTCTTACAATTCTCAAGATTACTGGCATGGTGGTATAATCGATCACATAACACATGTCATCAAAGAAGCTGGGAGAGAAATGCATTCTTCTGAAAATGATATAAAAACTTAGAATACCACACAGTCTCTGAAAAGAAGATCAAGCTTTTCTCCACCCTTTGGAGATGGAGCACATTCTATGAGCTGAGACCATTCACCAAAAAGACAGAGTCATGTCAGAGAGATAAATTGTGACTCCTTCCTTTGACCTCATGCTCCCAAACAAAAGGTCAGCACTCTAGCTTTGGTGTGAGTCAGGGAAGGGGTGGAGGTGAGCACCTCAGACCTCCTGGTTGCATCCAAACTGAGTCTCATATCAGGCACGAGGTAGAATACTTGCAATTCAACTTACGAAAGATCCATGCAGCCTAGAAGATGGAAAAATTGCTTTAGTCCCATCTTCTGTGTGTATGTGTGTGTGTGAATGTGTATGTGTGAATGTGTGTGTATGTGTGTGTGAATGTGTATGTATGAATGTGTGTGTATGTGTGTGTGTGAATGTAGGTAGGTATGCATGAATGTGTATGTATACGTGTGTGTGAATGTTAGTGTGAGTGTGCATGTGTGTATGTGGGTATACACACATGCCATGGTGTTCTGTAGTGGTGCCCATGTAGATGTCAAACGATTGGTCCTTGATTCTTAACTTGTTTGAGACAGAGATTCTCTGGCTTGTCATTCATTGCATATGCCAGACTAGCTGGCCCATGAGCTTTTGGAGACCTTCCCCAGCTCTCCCTGATTGCTCTAGGGGTTGCTCTGAAGCTTCAGATGCCTTCAGAATTCTTTCCAGCCTTTGTGTGGGCCTGGGCATCCAAATGCACGTTTTCAGGCCATGAGCGTTTTACCCTCGGAGCCATCTCCCTATGTACACCTGCCCTTTCTGTTAAGGCAGAATCTCCTGCAAGCCAAGTTGGCCTCCAACTCGCCATGTCTAAGGATGACCTTGGACCTCTGCCTCCATCTCCCCATGGCACATACCACTACGCCCAATTTAGGAGACGCTGGAGTTCAAACTTGGGGCCTTGCGATCGTTGCGTAAGCACTCTGTTAGCTCCATGACTTGCATCCACAAGTCTATTTTCCTTTCAAAGAGACTGGAAACTCAGATTTGTGAGGTGACCCCGGGGGTGAAGCTGCTCACTCCCAAGCTTGATGACCTGAGCTCAGTTCCTAGGAGCCACGCAGTGGAGGGAGAAAACCGACCACACAAGTTGTCTTTGACTTCTGTAGCCGCAATGCAGCATTGCACACCCCTGTCCATAAACAACTGAAATAAGAACTTTCAAAAAAAAAAAAAAAGGAAAAACACAAGAGACCTTCCATGAGCAGCTGAAAGCTGCACTCTGAATGTGAGAGCTTTGCACATGGTCCCCATAGCTCATTTGTTTTTGACGAAGCACATAGACACCAGCGCAGCAGAAAAAAAGCCACGGCCATAGCTCAAGGGAATAAATGATGGGCTGAGCAGAAAGTGCAAAAATAAAATCTAGACCTTTTCCTTCCTAGACATAAAAGGTTTCTTCTTCATCTCAACTAGGAAGACTATGGCATTTCTAAACAGGAGTTAGAAGCAGTTCAAGGCAGAAGAGTGAACAACTTTGAGCATCGGGGCGAGGGAATACAGAGAGCATGCTTATAGAGGGGCAGGGCATCCCAAAAGGAGGAAGACTGTGGTTATGCAGGTCAAAGGGGAAGAAACCCAGGCAGCCAAGGGAGGAGCTCAGACCTGGCTCCGATGCTGCTCATTTTCCAGCTCTGCACACCCACCTGCTACCCCAACACCTTTGTGTCTCAGAGAAACATTCTGAAGAACCCTAAGCACTAAGTCACCAAGGACAGCCAGGAGAATTAGATAGACTGGAGACTGCTTAGCTGCCCTGCCACGGAGTCTAAACTGTGATTGGCGATGGCCAGGATTGCTTGGAAGCATCTTTTAAAAATGCAGATTCCCAGTTAAACCCCCAATTGTTTATATGACTTTAAGAGTTAAACCTGAAATTGTATACATACAAATAACGTTGAATGGACTGAGCAAATTGTATTTATGCACTTAGGCAATGAAACAGTTAAAGAAAAAGAGGCCTTATGTAAAGAGCTAGCAAGGAGGTACACAAGAGGGATTGGAGAGTGTTGTGGAATATTAGTTTAAGATGTGTTATATTTGTTTATGCTGTGGAGTATTTGTCCTAATGCAAAGATGTGTTGCATTTCTTTATGCTACATTTGTTTAACTCTGTGAATCTGTGTTACTTTACCTCTCTAAAACACCTGATGGTCTAATAAAGAGCTGAATGGCCAATAGCAAGGTAGGAAAAAGGATCAGAGGGGCTGGCAGGCAGAGAGGATAAATAGAAGGAGAGGAATGAGAAAGTGAGAGAGATCAAGGAATAAGAAAAGGAGAAGAGGAGGATACAAGGTGCCAGCCACCCAGGCAGACACGGGATGAGAAGGGAAGAAAAGATACACACAATTAGAGAAAGGGTAGATGGGATAATTTAAGTTAAGAGAAGCTAGTTAGAAATGAGCCAAGCTAAGGCCAGGCATTTATAAGTCATAAGTCCCCATGTGTATCTATTTGGGAGACGGGTGGCAGACCCTGCAAAACAGCAAAGAGTAATGAGACAACTAACCACAGGAAAGTGAAAAGGGGATGAGGGAAATGACGGAATAGTTAATTTCCTTATATGGTAGACAATCAGCACTGACCGCCAGAGAGTATTCTGTGTTGATAGACACTGCACTCACACTGCTGTGTATAGAAAATGGTAGCATGTAACTTGGAAAGTATGCCCAGTCTTACTGAAGAAATGCATGTGGAATATTATTTAGTTTTATTCACTTCAAATTCAAATTAAACTGTATTATATATTTAGTCTATTTTTAAACTTTTGAAGTTTAATTACTAACAAAATTGTGATTCTTGTAAAAAAAAAAAACAAACAAAAACACAGATTCCTAAACTGTGTGGGGAATGCATGCTTATAGTTCCAGAAGTCCAGAGGTAGAGGTCGGAAGATCAAGAGATCAAGATTAGCCTCAGCTATGCAGCTAATTTGAGGCTAGCCTGGGCAACATGAGACATTGTCTCAAAAATGTTGATTCTCAGGCCCCATCCATGACATAGCCTCCCAGGAGACTTTCATAGACACAAAGTTTGAGAACTCCTGTGAACCTTGGGTCCAGTCTGGCCCATCACGTGACCTATCTGAATAAAGATAAGAATATAAGAATGTTCCCTGCTATAGTGACTGTGTCTATTGTCATGGAAACAGCAGAGATGAGCCACAGTGTCAGAAGCCAGGTGGCCTGCTAAGGTAAACTGCAGCATCTGACCCTTTAGAGCTCGCATGCTGGCCCCTGCTCTGGATCTTGCACCAGCTGTGCAATGCTGTTGGGGCCCATGACCACCCTCCCAAGCCTCCTCCCCAACTCCCTGCCTGCCTCCAGTGGGATTCTTCCCCAGGCCCAGGCTCACTTCCTCTCTTAAGCTCCTGCTGAGTCTCTCCTGGCTCCTCTTCCCAGCACTGTGCCTGAATGACCTCTAGAGGTGCATAACAAATGCCTACTAATTACAATACAAGGATAAATGATTGAAATGCAGAGGGGCCATTTGGATCTTCATTGGTGTGGAAACTTCTGATAGGTAATACTCACTGTTATTAATGATCTAGTTCCAGGTGGCATTTCAGTAGACATTTAAAAGAAATACAATAGGCCAGGGGTTTCCTCCGTCTCTTCCTTATAGCTCTGCATGTATTCTGATAGCTGAGTGCTGTTACAGGTGTGCACACTGCACACACTTCAAGTCAACAGGAAGAGGCCCTGCAGGGTCAGTCACCTCTGTGCTCTAACCCTGTCCCCCCAAATCCAATCCATGGAGATCCAATACTATTAGATCCATTTATCTACTCAGGGATGTTATAGCTTTACAGATAAAACTGACCTGAGCATTTATTCTTCTCAGCTTTGTGTACAAACCCCAAGCAGCTTTAAGAGCTAGTATGAGCTAGTATGAGATACGAGCACCAAATGGGAAGGATCCTTAACAAATTGGTCTGAGTCAGTTCAAAACAAAACATGGCGGTTCGTGCACACAGAGCATCATCTTTCATATACTGTGATCTAAGGACCAAAGTTTCACAGAGGGACAGGAGTTGCCAAGATTCATTTCTCCTGACATGGTGTACATTTTGATCATAAACTTGTAATGTTTGGTTACAAATAACTGAGATTCAATGCAGTAGCAATGCTTTAGACAGAAGCTCCACAGACACTGTCAGACAAAAGTATCGTATTGCTCTAGAGAGTAAACCCTAGCCTTTCCCAGGACTTTCCCCCGAGTTCATGAAGCAAGGGATTGAGAGAGCTGAGGGCAGCCTATGCTGTCGGTCTCTGATCACCCTCACACAATAAATCTGGGCTGTTCTATGATCCATTTTATCCAAAATAGTGTTTTTAAGGTGATGTTACCCAGTTAACCTTGGGAAATTCGAGAAGATTCAGTTTGCTCACAGGACCCCTGAGATGCCATAGAGGAAGTAGTTGTCCTCCTGTCAAGGTTCTGGGGAGAGCATGGTGACCACGCTTGGGCAAGTCCTGTGGACAGTCCTACACTTCCTGTATGAGTCCAAGAAGATGTCCTCCTGTGCTGAGCATCCTTATATGTGATCAATTCCCTCCTGAACCTGCAGGTGACAGGCATCTGGTCACCCCCAAGCACCTTCAGCAATAATAATGTCAGGTCAGTTTGACCACATTCCTCTACTGTTGATGTCACCTCACAGAGCTTCTCTGTCTCCCTGACCCCTGCTCCTTGGGTGCATCCCAACTCCCCATTCTTCATTTGGATCAAGGCTATCTCTCCTCCATTACATGAGCCCTTTGCATTGGTCCTTTTTATCTATTTTTATCCTTAATACAATCTGCCTGTTTCATACTTCAAATGTGTAATTGAATAACTTCCTTTACCAGCAGCTACCCTCTGGGGCTTACAGGAAAGGCTAACACAGCCAGTCATCCTGTTTCCAGAGAGCCACCAGTGTCTCCGGGGTCCATCTAGGTTGTGGTGTGCTCTGGCTAGCTCCAAAAAGCCACCAGCAGAGCTTGCTGTTTTCTCATCACAAGAGAGACCAAGACACACCAGCACCTTCCTTTCAGCGAATCCCATAGAAACTGGTAGCCAAACCTCGCAGACGGCCAGTTAGTAGGCGATGGACTTTTCAGGGTAGCACTGTCTCTGGGATATCTGAGGGTATTACCGGACAACGGACGGTAAAAGGAAGTCACCATAAGACATTTCTGTGACAGGCAGAAGCTGGCCTGGGTTCTCTCAAACCAAGCCCCTCTCCCTCTGAGACAGCCAAGCGGAAATCTGATCCTCAGCTGTTGAACAACTTCCTGGTGAAATCGCATAGACACTGAGCCAGCAGACACTGGATCATTGAATGTTTTCTCAATATGGTGAGCCCAGAGTTCTTGATCACATTCCACATGAATAAAATATATCTTGACTTTCGCTGTGATATGCACGCTTGACTAACATTTAGCCCCACGTCGCTATCATCTACGTGTGTTGTGTAGACACTGTTTTGGGGATGTGTTTGCTGTGTGGAGACTGTCGCATGAATGTTCTGTAAAAGAAACAGTGGAATAAAGCGTACAAAGAACACTGGTAGAAGTCCTGAGAGCTTCTTCCTCTACCCTCCACCCCATCCCACTTGGAGTTCATGCCCAACTCCATGAACTAGGCGCAGCTCGCCCCGAGGGAAGGCCACCATAGCAGCTTTTTTCCAGTCAGTGCTCGCTCAAAGGCTTTGATAGACTTTGACTTCTTATTTCTCCTCCAAAAATTTAGTTTCTGCAGATTGCTTAAAACAATGGGTTCCATAATAACGTTTTAAAATCTACTGTGTACATTGGCCATCCTCCCTGCCCGTTCCTCTCAGCTACCTCCCTTACCACTGCCTGCTCATTCCTATCCCTTTCCCAAAGCGTCCTCTTATATTTTTAAAATGTGTTTGTGTATGTATGTATGCAAAAATAGGTTACACATGTAAGAAAAAACGTGACACTTGTCTTTCTGGATCTGTTTATTCTGCTTGATGTGACAATATCCAGTCCCATTAATTTTTCTGTACACGATATTTTCTCCTTATTCCTAATCCCTTTTTTCTGAACTCCATATCTTTTGGCATCAGAATTGTCAGTCTGCCACTTGGGATTGCACAGTCTTTGCTTCATTTGAGATGTTTCCTTCCTGACTCTCAGTAGGTCACCTAATGTCAATTGCAACTTTGTAAAACTCTGCAGAAGACTTCCCAGACAGGATGGAGATGAAGGTCAAGGGAGCATGGAATGAACCGGTCTGATGTGCACAGGGTGCTTTAGAAGGGGAACTGGGGAAGTCCCAGGGCTGGCTCCCTTCGAGAGACAAGAATTCATGATCTAAGTTGAACTCTGTCCATCATTCCTGTTCCACCTCTGTCTCTACATTTTTAATCTCAGTTATACCAACCAGACCAGAAACATATGAAGTGCAGAAATATTCTATTTTCTAAACATTGTGCTCTGACTTGAATAATCACATATTAAAATGTGATAAAGTAATAATAATTGTCCACTGCTTTTTATGTCTGTAACACAGGCAGAATTCGCTCTTTCCTCATTAAGCACCCTCGAGGTCTGAACCCTTAAGCAAAGATATTGTATTGAACCAAAGACAAACCAAGCAATCATCACTCAACAACATAAAATCATCTTGTGATTAAACAACAATGATAAGCCTGCAGCAAAGGTGCAGGATAATAATAACAATAAAAAAAATCCCTTGAAATCTATGTGCTAGCATGAAATCTTGAATATAAAATTAACAAAACAATGCAATTGACAATAGTACCAAAACTTAAGAAAGTAAGATCAAGAGAGAGCAAATATAATAAAAGATGTTTTAACGAGCTGGCTCAGCTAGTAAAGATGCTCGCCATCAAGCCTCACTACCTCGGTTCTGTACCCCAGAACTTTCAGAACAGAGAGTGCTGGCTCCTGTACTTGGTCCTCTGACCCCCACAAATTCACTATGTCTATGAACATGTATGTGCACATATCCACATGCACACACACGCGTGTATAAAAATGAGAAAAAAGTACAAGGCATATATTGAAAGTTATAAAAATATTTTCAGAGAGAAATAAATGGGCCATCAATAGCTGGAGTTATGTGCTACATCCATAGACTGGATTCTCAAAACATTAAGAAGTCAATTGTCCATAACCAAATTCAATGTGGCTCCAATCAAAAACCAGCAGAATGTGTGTATACTTATAAGCCAATTTTGAAACTCATAAGGAAACACAAAGAGTTTAGGCGCGCCCAACTGTAAGGGAAAATAATAGAATTGGATTTTCCAAACTAAAGATTTACTGCAAGGCTATAATAGTCAAGAGACTATTAGACAGAGAACATAAGGAAAAGTCCAGAGCAAAGACATCATAGATATGGAAATCTTGTTGAAAACTAGATTTCCAATACAACTCCTAGGGTACTGGATACTCGTTTTCCTTAAAGTGTGTGTGTGTGTGTGTGTGTGTGTGTGTGGTGTTTGTGTTTATTAATATATGTGCACACCGTGTGCAGATGTATGTGTGTGCATGTGTGTAAAGATCAGAACCAGGGTGGTATGAATGTGAATGGCACCTTTAGGCTCAAATATTTGAACACTTGATCCCCAGTTGGTGGAGTTGTTTGGGAACGATGGAGAGGTGTGGCCTTGTTAAAGGAGGTGTGTCCCTGGGAGTGAACTTTGAGATTTAAAACTCCACATTATATCTAGGGCTTCCCCCTCTCTCCCTCTGTCTTGTACTGTGGATCATGGGTAAGCTCTCACTACTTCTCCAGCATCATGCCTGCTGGTCTGATGAGATGTTCCTCACCATGATGGTCATGAACTCTAACCGCCTGGAACCATGAGCAGCAAATGAAACACTGTTGTAAGTTGCCTTGATTGTGGTCTTTTGTGGTGGTGACTGAAAAGGATTAAGACAGAAGTGAATTCAGGCATCTTTCTCAGCTACTCCCAACCTTTATTTTTTGAGACAAAATCTTTCAAGAAAGTCTGAAGTCAATTTGTCTAGGCTGACAAATAATACTCTTGGATGCTCCTGTCTCCATCTCTATCCTCGTTGCACACACCCAGAGCCGAAACTGTAGGTGTGCAATGAGCCAAAGTTGTAGGTGTGCAACTCAGGTTCAGCTGAGGATTCTGGGTTTACAAATTCATTCCTTTATGCTTATGTGGCAGGCACTGTAATGATTAAGCCATATCTGAAGTCCCAAAGAAAGATAATCTGCAACTAATGGTGCTAGACCACTTAAGCAATTATTTATGTACATCCTTACCCAGCTCTTTAAACATAACGAAACTAAAGAATCCACTGACTTGTGAGTTGACAATTTTTGCAATGAGACACTACTCAATGGTAAAATAAATCCCTGTCCTGTGCTACATGTGTGAATTTAAGAGCACCTGGCTAAGGGGAACAAACCAGGTAAACACAAAAGATTGTGTCCTGTAAGATTTCACCGTGTTCATCTACAGAATGCAAAGTGATAGTCACTGAAAATCGATCTCCACAGTACTGGGATCTTGAGAGAGCAGCTGATTACTCTGAGCAAACATTTGGGGAGTGAAGGAAACATTGTATACTATGTTTATAGTCACGGTTCAACAGCTGCCAGCATTGTCAGAGGCAGAGTCAACACCTCTGACTTTCTCCACCTCTGAGACCAGAGAAAACAGATAAGAAGAGTTTGGTTTGTTTGTAAAACAGGCTTAGCAGATCTAAACCATCAGCTCCCTACAGTCAGGCTGAGCAGATCTAAACCATCAGCTCCCTACAGTCAGGCTTAGCAGATCTAAACCATCAGCTCCCTACAGTCAGGCTAAGCAGATCTACACCATCAGCTCCCTACAGTCAACAGTAGTTTACTCAGACCTTTCTTTTCTTGTTTCAGCTGACAGGATGCTCTTTTATTTTCTTTTCCGAGATGATTATCTGCTACTCGACTAATTAAATATTAATTTATAATTCTATTATTGTTTTCAGTGTTTTATAGATCCCTTTAATTATATTTGGTTTGAAAGTTAAGCGAGGAGAGTGTTTTCCATTTATCCCGATTATCCTCTATAAGAAACGTGCACTCATGGAACCAGAGATTATATACAAGAGGGTTATTGAATGCAGTGCCCTGACCCCTGCCTTTGTCACCCACAAAAACCAACGGTACAGTAAGGGATCGTCCTCATAGTACTACCCCCAGTCTCGTTTCCCATAGGCACCCCAACTCTGTGGACCACTCTCCCTCACAACCCCCTCCCCATGAGTATGTGCACTCTATAGCTCACTATAGCCCATGAGTTGTCCTTACATGTGGACTTCCTCAAGCCTCAGTAGCTACATTATATGAAGCTGTCATGTGAACTATTATAGTGATATATTATTTGTGTTTTAATAAATAAAGCTTGCCTGAAGGTCAGTGCAAGGCAACCACACTAATCAGCCATGCAGGCCAGGCAGTGGTTGCACACATTCTTAATCCCAGCAGCCATATTAGTGAGCCACAGAGGCCGGGTGGTGAAGGCATAAGTCATAAACAATCCCACACCAGTTCGGAATTATGATTAATAGAATAGTTATTTATTTAAAGGGGAAAACTTACAGATCACCGTCCCAGAAAACAGTCCTCTGCGCAATCAGAAAAGGAGCCTAGTTGCTGGAAGCAGAGCCGGAAGCCAGAGAGAGAGCACACGGAGGGCAGTTGCTGCTTTTTTAAGGAGAGAGAGACCATGCCCTAATGGTCTGGTATCTCAGCGGCTATTGGCTGAAGGAGCGGAAGGAGCTCCCGCA
>LOEQ01001232.1:68248-86800 GCA_001685075.1 Bramus lutescens
CAGTTTCTTTATTAACCAATGAAAGTAACACAGAGACAGATGACCCTCCTACATCATACACTGCTCTGTTGGACTTTGTAATAATGACCCAGCAGACCCCTGCTGTGAAGGTGTGTATGAGATAGGAGCATGTGCACAGATATGCTCCTAGCCAGTTAGCATAAACATGATTCTCTAAGACAGCAGCACCACCCCCAATGAGGGTTGTTATGGGCTGAAGCATGATCCTAATTAATCTTAACAATAAAAAATCAGGAGTCAAATATTGGGGGAAACCTGGAAGAACAGAAAACCAGGAGCAGCCACCAGTTGCTTCCTACCTCTCTCTGTCTCTCTATCTGAGAGATGCAGATCCTGCTTCTGCCCTGCCACAACCCTTCCTCTCTGCCTCCCAAGGGCTGAGGTCAAAGGCTTGAGCCTCCCAAATGCTGGGATCACAGAGGTGTGCCACCACTGCCCAAAATATCACATAACAATGGGTTAGTACTTTTTTTTTCCAGGAAACTGCTTTTAGGTCTCAAATGAATCTTAATATTCATGATGCTGAGCTGTGAGGTAACCCTTCCCTCACCTAAAGAAGATGTAGTTATGTGGGCCTTGTGAAACCTTCTGGAAGGGTCAGGAGATAGTCTTTGGGGCCATGCTTTTTACCTACTGAATGACTTCACTCAAGACTGTCTCAGTGAGGGTGAGGTCACCTCCACTCCTGCTCCAGACTCTGCGGGCAACCGTTGTCCTAACATGGGTCTTCTAGTCTAGGAAGATTGTCCAAGGGACTGTGGGCCTGCATGTGAGCAGGACACTGCCTCCCTGATGGCCTCCTAGGTGCAAATCCCCCTTCTGCTTAGTCTCACGAGGAGCTTGTGTTCTGTCTGCCTGCTCTTCATGCACTGGGTCCATCTCTAGCGGCCACATCTTATCTTCTTCAGTGAGGATTCCAAGCCTGGCTGGCTTATATGTCGGCTATGGACCTTCAAAAGTCAAGGGACTCCCCCTGTCATCAGAACATGGCCCAGGAATGGAGCTGTGTGAGCAGAATTCTGACTGCTTGTGAGAACATTCCAAGGAAATAAGACAAGGGTCTTGTGCCTCGATTTCTACAAGACACAGAACTGTTCTCAGACTGTGGTTTCACGCTCCTCCCAGGTGTAGCAGATAGGAGTGAGTGTGCTTCAGAAAGCTCACTTGTTGCTGTTGTCATCCAGTTAAACGTCTAAAGCACCCTTTAGATGCCTCTGGAGAAAAACGTGTGTTCCTGCCACGTGCAGCTTGTCCTTGCGACTGCGTACAGCTTGAACTCACAAGAATGTTACTCGCTGAGCTCTCTCAACTGGCAGCACATACATTGTCTGAGGCTCCCAATGAAGTTGGCTACTGAAGGAGACTTTAGTCTGCCTCATTCGTTGGCTCTATTCTCCCAGGTCCCACTACTTCTAGAGAGATGACATCCCATGTGCCTAACCGCATTCCCATTTGCTAAAGTGCATATGGAAGCCAGCAACACCAAGGCCTGATTACTTTTGCCCAGTGCAGAGACACTGTCAATAATTAACCTTCTCCATACACCAGGGAGGATGACAAGGCTCAGAGTCCCATGCATCACAGACAGTCATCACTCACATCTATCTGCATATCCTTTTGCAGAGGACATCATTGATCTTTTCTTCTTAATTAGAATATTGGTTTGTCCCCTGGGGGAACTGCAAGAGATTTATCTCTATCCATCCATTTTCACTGGATCCACTGTGGGGGGGGGTCCCTTTGTTCTTTCTCATTAGAGAAATAAATGCAGACTGGGGCCTAGTACTTGTCTGAGATTCCCCAAGATGATAGAAGTTTGCAGAAGGAGCAGAATAATAAGTAAGTGAGTCCAAGTGTTCAATACTGGGCAGACTGGGTGTTTATCATCCAGTGCCAGTGTAGGGAATTAGGGGCTCAGGACAGTTCCTGGATTAGGACTGTCCCAGGTGCTCAGAATTTAAGACTGAGTCTAGACATCACCTTCCGTTTGAGAAAATGATGTGGCGTTATCTTGGACCTACTATTCAAGTCTACAAACGCATCTCACAGCTGCAAGAGCCCTTTGGGCCAGGGATCCACAGCAGCTGTGGCGAGTCATGCAGAACACCAAGCACCTTCCTTCTTGGTCGGCTGGAGCTGCATGACAACCCTGGAAGCTGAACATACAGAGTCAAGGGGTCAGAACTCAGCGTCTGGTGAGCCCTGTCTCCTGGCTGGCCATTACCAGGCTCCACGTGCTCATGGGACTTTTTCTGCCCATGCACGCAGAGGAGATGGAATGGGAAAAGGGTACTTGGGGGTTTCAGATTTGGATCTCGCTCTATACCTCAGCTAAATTATCCCTAAAGACCATTTCCCCCCCACACACACACACTCATACTGGGGGTTGTCTATGAATTTGGGGGATGGATACAATTCAATGCACTCACTATATGTACTTAAAAGGAGTTGAGAGTTGTGTCCTTGGAACGTTTTCACAGTTAGACTCATGATCAGATTCCTGCCTGAGGAGGAAGGACGCCTCGGTAAGAGACAGTGTGCCTGTCATCTGTCACCCTCCCAGCTACAAACGGGGGGAGGGAGGGGGTGAAGAAAGAACTCAGAGGAGAGACAAACCCACGGTGTTGATTCACGGTCTGGCAGGAACAGGGGAAGATGAGAGAAATACACCCTGTGTTCTAGAATGCTGAGCACTGTTCATGAAGAACTCTTTAAAATAATGAGCAGAAAGCCATGCTTCCGGGACTGCAGGCAGGGATGTCTCAGGGCCGTGAGGCTCTCTGTCCTGTGTCTGAGGGCTATGGAATGTTCTCAGTTCTCGGGGGCTTGTTGAAGCGGGCCTCGCAACCTCATTGCCATGCATCCATCCATTATGCATTCTGCAAACTTTCAATTATTCAAGAAGTAAACCAGTATTTTTTTTTGGGAAACCACGATAGCTAATGAAGCTCTTCGCTGTGTGGGCCGATTTATCCTTATCATCCTCTTGAAAGGGTCTGGGTTTCTATTTCTTTCTTTATTCCAGGAAAGGAATTCCATAAATGGTTTGTTATCAGCCAGCTAAGCCAAAACCAACCCTGCGGTAATAAGGATAAAGAAATACACAAATTAATTTTTTTGTAGCATGGGCCATTTGCCCTGGCATGTCTTTTCTCATTTAAAATTAAAAATTCAAAAATGTAAAGCCAGCCATAAGCTTGAGTGTTCTGCACACATAAATTCCAATAGTTACCAGTTTAATTCTCATGAATGTTGAGGGTATTTCTATACACAGAAACATAAATTGTCTTTATGAGTATCCTGCACCACATTTGTACTGTGGTTGATTTCTGAGGCCCTGTGCCTATTTATTTATTTGTACATGGATCAATGGTCAGCTTGGTGGCCTGGGATGTTATTCTCTTAAACACATTCTGCTAAATTTGTATTTTCTTAAATATGTGTATGATTGCTGCATACTTTTTAAAGAAAGATTTATTTATCTGTTTATGTGTGTGTCTGCTTTGATTAAAGCTGCCTTTATGGGCATAGGTTTCAGCATTCATCATTCAAAGGAAACATACAGTCAGGAGGGAAATTTAAAGTAGCTTGTCCATAATTTAGTGCTAATAAATAACTAGTGTCAAATATACTAACCACACACACACACACACACACACACACCATTATATTTTTTAATGCTCTGAAATACCCCAGAGGAATAAGAGCCTCAGGTTACTACCATCATCTCTGTTCTATCTGTAGGTGGATGTGAGAAGAATCCTTGTCTCACAAAGATGAGCCGGTCTCATGTCAGTGTGAGTTACCTTGTTCCTTTCCTGGCCCCACACTGGCAATGCAGACCTTGCTTCATCAATCAAGAACAGCAGCCCGATGTTGTTTATAACTAACCTCCTTTGACTGGTTGACCAAGGGACATCTGAAGGCTGCCTCTATGGACAAGCATGGTCACTGGTCCCAGGTGTACGTTCTAATGACCACATGAAGTTGCCTTGGCATCCTTGAACTTTCCCTGCAGTCAGCAAGTATACAGGAAACATGAAATAGGGTAATAGTGTCCCTGGTGGACAGAAGCATGGCCTATGGAGACAGACTGCCTTGGGATAAGTCCCTTCTTGGCTACTTCTGTGTTGCATGGCCCTGAAAAAGTCTGTTAACTTTAGCAATACCTTTCATGGCTTCAAGGCTCCAGGGAACATGCACCAACGCCTGACTGTAGCAAGTACTATGCCTGTTTGAGGCCCTGAAAATCGTGAGGGTTAAGAAGATGTTTCCATGGACTTTTGATCTTCTAAGAGCTCTTTGAACGTGAGGTAGCGGAAGAGACAATGAAGAACAATGTCCTTTCCTCATGTCATTTGTTGATTTAATTTTCACAAAGATAATAAGAGGGCAATCCGAACAGAGATGGCAAGCCTCCATGGTATCAAGCAAATGCAGCGTGAACAGGGAGGATTAGCGGGGTCTGTGAACCATAGCTACCTGGGTGCCTGGCTTTTTGGGGTAACTTGTGGGGCCCATTCAGATGTGTGTCCCACCATCACATGTGATGCACTGCTTTCTTCTGGATTTCATCCAAAGAAACTAGTGCAAAGTACTAGCATAGCAATTGCTGTCTGCTGGCGGGAAGGGGGTCACTTTGCTCCAGGGGAGTGGTCCCTCACAAGCCGCTTCCACGCTCGTGAATGGTCTTATAACTATGTTCATAGAGACAGCCCTAACTGCACTGACAGGAGGGCAATAATGATGTAACGATGATGATGATGATGATGATGATGATGATGATGATGATGATGATGATGATGAAATAATAAAAATAATGATCAAATGTTTAAAAAAGAAAGCAGAAAAGCCCACAAGAGGACATGAAGTTTGAAAGGGAACATGGTGGGGGAGGAGCCTGGAAGCAGTTACGGGGAAGACATAATGTAGAGATGATCAAAATGCATTGTGTACATGAAGGTCTCAAAATAAAAATTAAATATATTTATTTAAATGTATTTAAATAAAGAAAGAATAAATTAAAGATATTTAAATAACTGCATCAAAATTCTGCTAGAGACAATGGCGTTCATTGTGCCTGTTTGTTTGGTTAGTTTTACACACCTCATCCTGCTGTCCCTCTAATGGAGACCCCTCTGCTACACAGGATTTTGATATCAATCCCTTATCTTTACTTGGGTCTCAACGCTAGTCCAAAATGCCACCACTTCCTCTAAGAGGCTTCACAGACCAGGCTGGCCCAGTGGGTATCAGTTTGTTTATCCCTGTGCTCTCTCCTTCCATTGTATGATGATTTGGGGTAGATGCCAAGTCCCATGAGGACACAGTCACATGGGAACACAGTGGTGTGTGGGACACAGGAGCTGGCATGCAGTCTATGCCTTTCAAGCTCCTGTTCAATGAATTACGAATGCCTTCTGTGTGAAACTCGCTGCGAGCACACTCGTTTGGAAGATTTGAATGTGCGGCCAGCATGGTTCATCGACTGGAATCCCAAAGCCCTGCCAGATAGCGTTAAGAAGTGAAGCTTTCTGTAGAACAGGCCTTAGGGCGAACCCCTGGCGAATAAGATTACTGCCATTATATAAAGACACATCCTTGAGCCCTCCACCCTGACAGGTCATCATCTCTAAGGCAGGGTCTGCACCAGATTGCAAACCTGCACTTCCAGAGCTACACGGAATGAACTTCTGCTTCTTCTGTGATTCCTAGCTGGTGTTCTCATGGCTGCCTGAACAGCCTGGAACATCCACGGAGTCAGGTTACCGGAGTGTCCTGACGGGTAAGAAACTGCAGCCGTAAAGAGGACATGGGACGCGTTGCTGTCGGATTTGAGCTTTCTGTTGGGCGGTTCTGTGGGAGCGTGCAGAAAGCTAGCTTTTCTCTGCACTGCCATCTCCCAGGATTCTCCGGCGGGCATCTTAATAAACCTTATCTAGCGAGTAAGAAGAAAACGGGCAGCGCTTACGTCGCAATTATCAGGAACCGCGCATGGTGTCTTGGACCCCATCCTTCTCGGCTCTGCTGTGATTTCAGTGGGTCTTGTCTTCTGGAACCCTCATGGCCTCAGACTTCCGACATTCTAGACGGTAGTGTGTTCAGCAGGAGCGGCAGGCCTTGCTGTGGCTGCTGGGACAGCTCTCGACAGCTCTGAAATCCGATTGGTAGAAGAAAGCTGGAAGGACTGCGTTTCCTGCCAGCCTGAGGCTGAATTGGAAGCCTGGGAGCCTGGCTTGCTAAGGACAGAATGAGCTCACCTTAGGTCCTTACCTGTTCATACTGCTGAGACGAAAGCTGTTCTCTTCCACAGACAGCCGCACAGACACATCCAGAAACAAAGTCCGCCCAGGCATCTGATGCAACTGAATTGACTCTGCTACCCCGTTTCTGCTTCTGTCTCTTTTCACAGAGGGGCAGAAATGACCAGAGTGGAGACAGACTTGGTATTTCCTACATAGTCTTCCCTACCTCCAAGGATGGAAACTCAAACTCAAGCCCTCCAGAGTGCGGAGTGTCTCCCACATGCATCTATTTCCAGAACAGAGATTACTCTCAAGCTGCACAATCAGGGCTTTTTTCTTCCAAAGAGACCAGCCACGCACTGTTTCCAACCTGGAGCCTCTGAAGCAACCACCAATCACTGTCATCCTTAAAGGTGAGGAGGCCACTGGGGAGTGTTCCAAAGCTCTTTGCTCATTTCAAGTATTTGTCCGTGGAGATGAAGAGGAACTCGAGAGGAGGATGTTTGGAGTCACGGAGTGCCTCCTGCAGAATCAGTCCGTGGTGGAGTCAAAACATTCCCCGGAATCCTCCCCTGCCTTGTCTACTCATCCATGTAGTATGCTTGCATTTTCCCAGCATCTGATGAGATGAGCTGTAGTTCGTTAATCTATTAATTCATAATGCTGGGAGAGCTGCACCCGTCATTAGATGCAGAGCAGAGAGAGCAGAACACGCCACCACCCTGGTTTATAATGTGCACTTGTGAATGCTTCAGTTACAGGATGGATCACACCAACATTCCTGACCCTCCAAGCACAGCTGGGGGCAGATTGATAAGGGAAGAGCGCTTGCTTAGCCCAATATTTATTGAGGGGGTGAGGCTTGTTTCTTCCTTCATTAAAAAATACTTTTATTAAGAAATGAACTTTTCTCTAAGCCGGTGAACCAAAGAAGATAAGCAAGTAGTAATTTCTGGCAGAGTCCTTGTAGCATACCCAAGAGAAGAGAGTCCTCCTGCGGGTCATTGCTGTAGTAGTGGAGATCTCGCAGACCGCTGGGAACTGCAGTGTCACTAAGCAGGGGGCGTGGTGTCACATCCCTCCACAGGGCCATAAGAGCATCAAGGAAAGGTGCTGAGACTACTTCCAAGGGGGGAAATATCTCTACAAGTTGCATTTCATTGACATGGGTGTGAAACTGTGAAATCCAGTAAGCGCTCATGAGTGAGAAGATGGAGAGCAGACGTCACGTTTCTGCAAAATGGGTCCAGAAACCCCGAGAAGAATGAAGGAGCTGTGGTCTGCAGCGGAGCTGAGAGCAGAGGGAGAGAAAGACCCAGGCTGGCAGGAAACTGTGATGGACCAGCAGTCCCTACGATGTAGGTGTGACCTGTAGTGTTTGGAGGAAAGCTACTTCTTTTAATTTGAAGGGAATCCAGTGGAGCCATGGGTATCCTGCCCTTCTTCCATACAACATGGCATTGGCCATGCCCTCTTTCAGGGAAGGCGTTGCCCTCTGTGAACCCCTAAATACCTACACTAGAATTCAGAAAGACAGCCACACACTTGTTGATTAAAAAACAGAAACCAAGGTGCATATAAAGCAGGAGTCTAGATTTGTTATTTCATAATTCATTTAGGCACCATAAGTTTCCTTATTAAGTACTCCCTTTGAGGTCTGAGGTTAAGCCATGCCTAGGGCTAAGAATAGAATCTTGAGCAACAACAGACAGACTATGCTTTCTGCTGTGAAGCAAAAGCAAACCCTGAACCATTTCTTCCAGAACAATTTGAGCATATTCACCTCTTACACACAGCCCAGGTCCAGTCCCCTCCCTAACCACCCAACTTCACGTCCACAGCCCAGGTCCAGCCCCTCCCTACTCACCCAACTTCACGTCCACAGCCCAGGTCCAGTCCCTCCCTACCCACCCAACTTCACGTCCACAGCCCAGGTCCAGTCCCCTCCCTACCCACCCAACTTCAGGTCCTTTTTTGCTAAACCCACCAAGTACGATTTGCATTCTCACATTAACAACCCTCCACTAGAGTGCCTTCAGCCCACCCAGGGCCATACCCTGAAAGAAAACTGAGTTTTCTCCCAGCAGCTCCCAACTGTCAACAGCTCCCTAGCCAGGGAGGGATAGGACTTCCTGCCTATCTCCCTGCTTCATGCTAGAATTTCTCTAACATAAGACAGCATAGACTTAATGCACGCCATCTGCCTCGTCTGTTGTGAACTCGTATATGCGACTGATTCTCCACGTCTGGAAAACTCTGCCCATGGCTCAAATCTTCCTTCCCCCAGTCTGGGGGAGGGGTGTACCAGTTAATTCAGTAGAACATTACTCAGCTGTTAAGAGAAATGAGAGCCAAAGGTGAATGGAATGGAGTTGGGAACAATCACACTGAGTAGATAACCTCGACCCAGAAAGAAGATAAACTTTTGGCATGGAACAGAAAGAACAGGCAGGGACAACTAACACCAAAGATAAAGAAATTATAAGAAAATCTGCTACTGTAGAAGCTTCTCAAAACACACTCACACATATACACACACATAAACACACACATGCAAACACACACACAGTGGAGTTACCCTATAATGGGGCAAAGATGACCCTACTGGGTTCCGCAGGATAACAAATAAAAACCCTGGGCCAGAAGTGGGGTACTTCTTTGGAGTTGTTGATCAATGAGATCCCATTGACCCACCAAACATTGAATTTTGATTTATATGCAATTCTCCTAAGTGCAGCTAACCCATTGCACCTTTGGAGGTATGAGTTATATATGATTCTTGTCATAACAAATTTTAAATGTGATTGGTGACTCACTGCTCGCTTGATAGTTGTAGGCGCTCTCGCTGAAATAGAGATCCTTGTGAATCCAGCACAAAACATCTTTGCTGACTCTGCCTCCTCTCAGAGACTGTAAGGGTTTTAAAATGTCTCCTGAAGAACATGTCTGAGCCAGCAGGACTCTGGCTGGTTCAAAGGCTCCCTTGCCTCTGAGTTTCTCCAGTCTGAGGGGAACAGAGTCTGCCCCACTTCCCCTATTTCTTCTCTCCTTTGTTCTGAGGGCCCACTTTGTAACTTAGAGGACACAGAACAAACAGCCACCATGCTCAGCCTGGCTTTTGGCAAAAGAACTGCAGCCTAAAGACTGTTTCCACTTCTGGGGAACTAGAGAGTCCTCAGCCACTGAGGTCACAACAGGCTGTAAGCCTCCAAGATATCTGCCTTCCTGGATACTCTGCACTAGCCAGCATCGATGACTTCACATACTGTTCAGATTAGGAACAGGAATGCTGGGGTTCTACAAGAGGAATTAGATGCCTTGGGAAGATGTTGGGGGTCACTAGAAGGTATGCCTTGGGCAAAGTCTTGAGGGGAGTGACTGCTGGGTATATTCTGCCTGAAGAAAAACAAAGCTAGGCAGACATTTGTCTTAGGAGAAAGAGACCATGAAACTTCCTTACACAAAGACTTAAAAGGAAATGGCCAGTAAGGAGCGTGGGGCAATAATGAAGATGATGCTTTGGGGACAGTGCCTTGAACACTCTCTACTTGGTTCCTGGCTGTGTGTCTTCCTTCTGCCCCATTAAATCTAACATTATTTGGGGGACACAAAACTCAGATTCTCTTTATATCTTGAAGACGAATCTGCTAGGTAGAATTTTCCCAACTACAAGAACAAGTGACAAGACCCTGCTCCATCGCAATGCAAGGGATGCGGGGAGACAAATACACGCACACTCACACTCACTCACAGAAACAAAACACACGCACACCCTCTCAGGCACAGCTCACATGTCTGCCCTCATGTACCGTACGCTCGCTCATGTGCACAATCATGCACATTCACATAGTCGTTCTCCCTCTCTCATTCATTCACATGTACACAGAGGCAGATCCACTCACACATGTATGAATGACACACTCATATCCACACATATCTGTTCTCACTCACTTTCATCAACACGCAATGCATATTCGCATGCACATAACACACCATGAGCTAGGAAACCTTTTTGCACATTTTACAGATGACTTGTGATGTTGTGGCCTGGGGATTAGCGCCACACTCATTCTGTGGAGCAAGCAGTTGAGGGTGAGAGGAAGTGACCCACTCCAGGCCAGGTATCATATCAGAGGAAGCAGAGCCAGTCCCCTCATTGCCCACACCTGGCCCATGCCCTTCTATCCACTACCCAACCATGCTCACCATAAGTCACATGTACAAATAACAGGCACTTTCTTGGGAAAGATGAAGACCAAACTGCCTCTAGGAAAGGAAATGCTTCCATGTGGAGTTCACATGTTTGTGTCAATGTGTCGACTCCACCTCACAAGCAAGAGCCTCTGTTCCAAAAAGAGCAAATTATCACGGCTAAGAGGATGGGTGGAACTATGGGGATGCCCAGAGCCAATAGCTTTCCCAGAAGAGTCCAAGTGGTCACCTTGGGGCTCACATGACCCACTGCGGTTCTGCCCCCTAAACTTTACCATCTACTTCCTTTGGGGGAACTGAGTAGACAATATCAGTACAAACTGGGAGACAGTGACATCCTGGAGCAGTGGGTGCTAGTAGGACCATCTTGCTCCCATCCACACAAGAACCTGATATGGTCCCATAAACAGAGTGCCTTATTGAAAATATCAAAACAGTGTTTCCCCAGTCCCAGTGGCCTCCAAGACGATCTTAAGAGTCTGAATCTCTTCCTTCTCGTGGCTGTCTCTTGCAGCTGTCTATCACTGGCAGCTGCTTCATCTGTAGGGTAGGAGAAATTGCTTCTTCCTGAAGAAGTCAATTCTAGGTCATTGGCTCCATTGTCTCAAGAACCATGCAAGGTCTCCCTGAATCCCTCTGATACTAGGTCACCTGAGACGGAATCGTGAGGCATAGGTGCTCTACTATGGGCAGTTTTGTGATGGTGTGTCCTGTGTGCCCACATTCATCAAGGTGGAGGAAGGACAGATGTCACACCAATGTCTATGATGTGCCAGTTGCTCTGGAGGTGGGCATCAATACTGCATCCCCAGCAAAGAAGGAAGGGAGTGAGTGCCTGGGTCACACAACTAGTGAGTGAAATGGCTGTAACTCCATGTTCCATCCTTGTCTTTCCAATTCTTCTCTTACCCAAAATGTTCCTTAATCCTAACTCCTTCAACATAGCATTCACACAATTATGACACCATGTCACAAAGAAGGAACAAAATAATGACTTGGAGCTCAGGAACCCCTAACCCTGATTATCTAATCCTGAGAGACTATGCAAGATCAAGCCGTCAACCACTGGCTAGAGGCTTGGGCCAATGTGCCGCCATCTTGTCGTAAAGTACTTGCTGACAACACAAACCCAGCAACTATGTCCCTTTATAGACACCTTAAGATAGAGTGTAATTCCCTGATCGAGAGTCATTGGTATTTACAGGCATAGTTTTGTAGCGCGATTTCTAATTTGGTCTTAATAATAAAAATCCCAGACTCAGATATTAAGGGGTGGAAGCTGAAAGATCAGAGAAGCAGAGCAGCAGCCACGAGAGAGACCTCAAACCAAACGGGTATCCTGTCTCTACAAGTCTTCAGATGAATGCGCTGTCATCCTGTCCTCGCCCGCCTTATATTCTTGTCTCTGCCTCCCTTGTGCCGGGATTAAAGGACCGAGCCTTCACTGGCTGGCTCTGTTTCTCTTTTAGACTGGTTCAATCTGGTGTAGTTTACAGATGACCTTGAATTCCTGATCTTTCTGCTTAACCCTCCAACGTGTTGGGATTAAATGTGTGTGCCTTTAATTAAGCACAGTCTGATGTAATGAATGAACCCATTATAAGAATCTTGAAATAGGCTCTGGAAGCCCCTCATGCAGGGCAGATGACCTGTGCTTTCCCCAGGATCTGTGCATTGTAGAAGAATTGCTCACAAACTACACATCTATTTTCTCACTGGAACAGAGGAGCCTTTTCTGTAGAAGGAAAGGGCTTTTCACCAGGGTTCCTTTGGGGGTGCCTGCCTTCTCTTGCCTTTCTGTGATCAGCAGCTCCCCTTCCCACCCTAAATGTACAGCTGCAGCCAGAACTAAAGTGAAGTGCTAAGGACCGTCCTGCACTGGTTCGGCCAGATAACTCAAGAGGAAGCAATCACTGTGAGTGCACATGGGGGGGGGCTATTTCAGTTTGTGATGACACAGAAAACTAAAATATTTCAATCTTTGCAAGGAATAGCTGACTCATGAGCCCATAGACACTGCGGTGGAAGGAAAAGAACCTGAGAAGCAGCTGCCTTCCTCCTCCTCCTCTCCATGCTCTTCGGCTCATCTTTCTCTTTCCATGTTAGAAGGATAGTCACCAACTCCCAACTCCGTTTTTAAATTATTTTTCATACTTTGTATTTTGATCATATTCTTTCCCCTTCCCCAGTTCTTCCCAGATCCTTCCACCCAGTTTTATGTTCTTTCTTTCTCTGTTAAAACACACATATGTGGATGTACACAGACACACAAAGACAAAAAAATAGGCACACAGGGGTCTTTCATGTTAATGAGCTACTCCTGGGCACAGGGCCTGCCCTAGAGTGTGGTTGATATATCCAGAGACACTCTGTTGATGAAACCTGATTCTTCCTCTTCCAGCAAGCATCAATTACAAATAGCTTCTTGCTTAAGTATGGGACTCTGGGCTCACTTCCATTTCTCTGTGCTGGGGTTTTGTCTGGTTTGAACTTGTGCAGATCTGTACATGTTGTCATTGTCTCTGTGAGTTCATGTGTATATCAGCCTGGTCCTGTCTGGAAAAACATTGTTCCCTTGGAGGCATCTGCCACCTCTGACTTTTACAATTTTTCTGCCTCTTCTGCCACATAGATCACCCCGGACCAGCCCTTATGATAGAGCAATATTCACTTGGTACCCAGGACAATCTGGGCACATGTCTGGGCTGCAGAGGCTCAGGAGGAAAGAGACTGACTGAATCACTACTCATAGGAGGTCCAGGACAAGCAAATGGAAAAGCATTGTGTCCTGAGTTACATATTTACAAGACAATGTTTTATATTACACAGTTTCAGAAAATAATGCAATCCCCCCTTCAATAACTCTCAACTTTACAACTCAGTAAAGAAACTCAGTTGGGGTGGGTTTGTCCAAAACCAATCTCTCTGGAAGGAATGGCCACAGCTCTCCATCTGGATTTGTTTGTGAAGATTCTACCTTGAATTGTACTGGGCACAAAGGGGACAAGAGAGAGGTGGCACCAAAATCTCTGGCCAGTCGGTATCTCCATGTGGTCAGTTTCTCATTGGCACTATAGTCCACGAGTTTCATTCTTAAAACGTAGATGCCCTTCAAATCCTAGCCAGCCTTCCCTCCCTCACCCAGCAGTGAGAATTCTCTGTGCATTTCCATTTATATGCCTTATTTTCAGCTAGATTAACAGCTGCCCAGGGAGAGTAGCTTAAGTTCCAGCACACAGCAGGAATTAAATAAGTGTTGCCTCAAGTGAAATCAAACGAAGTTAAAGATGCCAACATTATTTTTTCCAAATAGGTACATTTCCTTCAGGATACATTCACCAAGGCACAGTGTGAATGACAAGTCTAGGGACAAAGAAGAGATAAGACGGTCAGAAGCAAGGCTTGACAATGATGTCACATGGCAATCTCCTGCTCGGTTTGATGTTCTTGGCTGACTCATTCTCCCTACATGCTTGACTGGAGGGAACATTCTACCAAGCCCAGAAGACCTGATAGAAGCTCTTAGTCACCCCCCTGAGATAAGACAAATCCCTCCGGAGTCACACACCGGAAATTAACATCCCTGCTGGAGTACCTTTCACTGCGGGGAGGCATTTGCAAGAGAGAAGTCTCAAAGCTGGGTGGTATGCACAGCAATTAACAGAAACAAACAGAGCCGGGTAGGTAGGAGGCAGGGAGACAAAACTATGACACACATGTGTACTGTGTCAGACATAGGACGCGCGAAGAGCCTGCAGCTCCTGGTCCTTAGCTGGGAACAGCTGAGTCAGAATGTTTTGTGCACGGAAGAGCAGATGCTATGTGGTGTGGGGAGAGATGACCAAAATGCGGCATGAACCAGAACCCAGAATGTCCAGGAGAAACATGAATCTGGGTCCAAAGGACAATGGATGGCACTTCTTTTTACAGTGAGAGGAGATGACTTGCCTGCCTTACAACCGCTTCAGGGATTCTGATGTTGCTTTCAGTGCCCAGATCTTCACCTTTCTGACTCTAATATGTGCCTTTCCCGTCTCTGTCCTGAACTCCAAATGAGCAAGCACTTAGTGACATCCATCACACCTGAAACGTTAAAGTGGTATTTATCTCAACAGACATGGGTCAGGGACAAGGATGTTTAAAATTAGTCTTGGGTGCTGCCAAGTTATGCATTAAATGCTTGCTGCAAAATCTGGGGAGCATCTGGGTGTGCCTGACTGCCTAGAAGCTGGGTGCACAGGAACCTGTTCATGGAGAGAACAGAAGGAACTTCATATGGGAAGTACCCTCCACTGCCTGTCAGTGCAGAAAAAGTTAATAATGCTGTCATTTCAATACAGGACCATTGAGGCATATAGACTTTAGTAGAAAGCTTGGTCCCTGACTTTAGTTTGGGGTCCAAGAAGCCTGGCACTCATCAACATGGACTACAATGGATTCCTACCCTCCCTGGAGCTCAGATGAAGAAAGCATCAAACAAAAACTTAAAGAGGGTTTGAAAAGAACACCTCATCATTCCTCTATGAATGGCTAAAACTGAAACAATTGTAGTTATAGATGAAATCATGAGGATAAATATAAATGTGTGAGATGAAAGTAAAATAGTAGAATTGTGTTTTATGAGTCTAACAGACCAACCCTCATGTATGCATCTGTGTGTGTGTAGACATACACAATGTGTAAGTTTAAAATGCTATGATAAGTGGACTTTTGTGAATTGGAGTTGTAGTTTATTAGCTTTGCCTGCAGAATATCCTGTGTTCAATCCGAGTGCCACCAAGGAAACCTAAATTAATTATTTTTTTTAGTGGCCCCTTTCCTCTGACTGTTTTTCCCCATGTTTCTCACTTTGTGCACATCTCAAACCAGTCATTTCCATCTCCCATCCACTTCCTCCTCTATGCACCCCACTTCCTCCTCTGTGCACCTCACTTCCTCCTCTATGCATTACACTTCCTCCTCTGTGTACCCCACTTCCTCCTCTGCTCACCTCACTTCCTCCTCTATGCATTCCACTTCCTCCTCTGTGCACCTCACTTCCTCCTCTGTGCACCTCACTTCCTCCTCTGTGCACCTCACTTCCTCCTCTGTGCACCTCACTTCCTCTATGCATTCCACTTCCTCCTCTGTGCACCTCACTTCCTCCTCTTTGCATTCCACTTCCTCCTTTATGCCCCCACTTCCTCCTCTATGCCCCCACTTCCTCCTCTGTGCACCCCACTTCTTGTTGGGAAATATTATTTTCAGGTGTGTGACTTTTGTTTCTGCTACATTTGTTTAACTCTGTGAATCTGTGTTAATTACTGTGCCTGTCTAAAACACCTGATGGTCCTAATAAAAAGATGAATTACCAATAGTTAGGCAGGAGCAAGGATAGGAGGGACTGGCAGGCAGAGAGGATAAATAGAAGGAGAAATCTGGGAGGAGAGTGAACAGGAGCAATAAAACAAGGAGAGGAGGACACCAGGGGCCATGCAGCCAGCCACAGAGTAAGAAGGTTAGTAAGGTAAACAGAAGAATTATAAAAACCCAGAGGGAAAAGGTTGATGGGATAATTTAAATTAAGAAAAGCTGGCAAGAAACAAGCCAAGTTAAGGCCGGGCATTTGTAACTAAGAATAAGCCTCCCTGCGTGATTTATTTGGAAATTGAGTGGTGGGACCCCCAAAAGCAAAAAGAGTAAAATATCCAGCCCTACTTCCTCCCCTATGTACCCCATTCCCTCCTCTAAGCACCCCACTTCCTCCTCTGTGCACCCCATTTCCTCCCAGAGAGATATTAGAAATCCCAGCCCCCAGCTTCACCATGGCAGAGGAAGGCAGGAAGGCTGAGGTGAAGTCATCTAAGCCTTTCCTTCTGACACCATGAAGGAAGAGCAAGAACTGAGAGAAGGAGCAGGAGGCGAGCTTTAAAGGAGATGCTGTCTGAGCTGAGCCCTGGAGGACCACTAGGCATACAGAGGGCAAATGGAGAGGAATTACACCTCAATTACAGTGCATGTGTATAGCTGGATGCAATGACCTTGCCCTCTTAGCTGGGAAGATTTTTAACTTCTTTTATAATTAACATAAATACATTCATGCAACCAGTGTTTTATAATTAGAAACTCAACTCCTGCAGTGTGCACACCCCTTTTCTGGCATGTGTCGTGCCATGTGTCCGTTGCTCTTAGAGAATCCTCCCACGTCATCAGATTGCACTGTGTGGATATGCTCCAATTGGCCTAGTCAGCTGAGGAGAGACAGCTGGGTTGCTCGTTTGGCTACTGTGAGCAATGGCTGTGTACATCTCCTGTGCACTTGGGACCCCACTTCTCTTGGGTTTGCACCTAGCATTCAGGAGCACAGACACCAAGAATTTTGGAAGCTGTCCAATGACCAGACATCAAAGTTCCTATAGCCAACTATGTCCCCACCCCCAAGGAGTTTGCTTTTCAATTATAAGTTGTTTTACATATGGCTCTTATAGATCTCTTCTTCCATCTGTGGTCATCTGTGATTTTTGTGAGCATGAATTTCAGTCTTAACGCACAGTGTGTATTGATCTCTTGTGGAAGGTCAGTACTGCTGCTGTGCAGAGAAAGCTTAGGACTTTAAGGACAAGAGCATTTTACCTTGTGTTTTCTGAAAGTTGTTTCTTTTCACAGTTCAACTTTAATCCACTAAAATCCACCCTCCTGCAAGGTCTGACTTGGCCAGGGTTCTCTTCTTTCTACAGAAATATCGAAGCGATTTTCTGCATGGAAGGACTGTTTCTCGTGCCTGCTCCTGGGCTCTTTTCCTTTGGTTTGCTTGCTTTGTCTAATTCTGATGTGTTAGGGTCTTTGTTTTATCTTTTATATTACATTATGCTGTATTAATTGTATTATGTTTTATTAGTTATATTTTTATCTCTTAGAAGCCTGCTTGTTTCCTAATGAGAGACAGACATCATGATCTGGACAGAAGGGGCTGGGGAGTGGGAGGATATATTATGTGAGGAAAACATCAACTTTCAATAAAAGGGTAAAAAAAATTAAATTTCTGGCAAGAATATCTAAAGGTGGAGAAAGAAGAAGGGAGGAAGAAAAAGAAGGCAAGGGGGAAGAGGGGAGGAAGAGGAGGAGAAAGGGGAGAAAGTAGAAGGAGAAGGAGAGAAGGAAGGAATGAAAAAGAAAAGAAAAAAATATGAATGTTAAGTCAGGAATGATCTGGTGCTGACCATGAAGATGCACATACAGTAAATGAGAAATACACTAGAAGAAATCCACACATTGAAATGCATCTCAAAATTGAGATGACATGTAAATTCTTAAGAACAGTACTACCAAATGCAAAAAACTGGAATAGAAGAAACAGAAAATCTAAAGATTTTTATATATACTAAATAAATCTCCAGGTTTGCATAGTTTTTGTTGGTTAATTCTTCCAAGCACTCAAGAAATAAATACCAAGAATTTTTTACGAACCCTTCCGGGAAATAGTAAGGAAGAGAGATCAAACTTGACTGTTTGAAGGACCCAATTTGACATTGATATAAAAGTTGACAGGGAATGAAACAAAGTACAATCTCACTTCCTATTTTCATAAATACAGAAGTCCAAATTATGGTATTAGCAACCAAGTAAGATAATTGGCAACTAAGATCTCAGCCACTAAGCAATATAATCAATAACTAACTAAGATAATCTCTAACTAAGATCATCTATATAACCAACTAAGATAATCTATAATTTAGGTCATCTAACCAAGTAAGATGACCTGTAAGCAAGTAAAATAATCTATAACCAAGTATGATAATTCATAATAAGTAAGATAATCTATAACTGAGATCATCTATAACCAAGTAAGATAACCTGTAACCAAGTAATCTGTAACTAAGATAACCTATAATCAAGTAAGATAATCTATAACCAAATAAGATAATCTGTAACTAAGATAACCTATAACTGTAGTGAATGGGGAGCGGGCCTGGGTGCCAGGGTGCCATTTGTAATGATTAAGGGAGCAGGCCAGGGAGAAGGCCCTGCTTTTAGTCCCGCCCGGCTCCCGCATGGCTAGCTTATACCCCAAAATAACAACACACAAATTGTATTC
>LOEQ01001232.1:86889-97556 GCA_001685075.1 Bramus lutescens
CTGTCCTATCAAAGGGCCAAGGCAGTTTCTTTATTAACCAATGAAAGTAACACATAGACAGATGACCCACCTACATCATATAACCAAGTAAGATAATCTGTAACTAAGTAGGAGCATCTATAACTAAACTCATCTATAGGCAAGCAAGAGTGCTGTCTAGAGCTTTAACATCTTGTTGCAACCTTTAGACTCATTGGATCAGGTCCAACTGAGAAAACAGAATCCTTGCATTGTAGAAGGATCAGGATGGAGGGAGAAGTTATATGTCTTTCACTGTAGTGATAGATCAGTATTTGTTACTGTCAATGAGATCTTTGGGACAAAACTGATAGAATTCTGGAACTAGAGATCATATCCTTGATTTGATCAAGCATTTCCATAACAACCCTCAGCTCACATGCACTCTATAGCAAGGTCCTAAGAGCTGTGTCCACAGGCCAGCACAAAGGACAAGGACACTCACAGGCACCACACTCACCAGAGCCACTGAAGATGATGCTGCAATTTGACATAGGTAAACAAACAAAAGAAAACTCAAATATGAAGAATGAAGATTAAATAGACATTGGTTCATTATTCAATGATTATGTTTTGCATAAGAAAACTAAAAGTATTTTGGCAAAAGTATTAAAATAAATAAACACATTTAACAATCTTGCTGAATGGTAAGGAGGGATAGATGGTAAAAGTTTTTAGAAGATATTTATGGTGGTTACAGAAACATGATAGCAAAATTTCTACACATATTTTGTCTTTCTGGGTCTGGGTTACCTCACTCAATATAGTTTTTTCTAGATCCATTCATTTGTCTGCAAATTTCAAGATGTCATTTTTTTTTTACTGCTGTGTAGTACGCCATTGTGTAAATGTACCACATTTTCTTTATCCATTCTTGGGTTGAGGGGCATCTAGGCTGTTTCGAGATTCCGGCTATGACAAATAATGCTACCATAAACATAGTTGAGCACATGTCCTTGTAGTATGATTGAGCATCACTCATAAGTGTCTTCTAGACATAAAGCAAAGAAAAACCAGTCTACAGTCCCCAACCCCAGAGAATCTAGACAAGAAAGAGGACCCTATGAGAGACATACATAGATTTACATAGGAGGAGAAAAAGACAAGATCTCCTGAGTAAATTGGGAGCATGGGGGTCATGGAAGAGGGTAGAAGGGGAGGGAGAGGGTGGGAGGGGAGTTGAGAAAAAGGTATAGCTCAATACAAACAATTTTTAAAAAGAACTAAAGCACAAAACCTCTACAGAAAAAAGCTACAAAATTTCTGCTGAAATCTTTCTTTTAAATTAAATAACAATGAATTAGAAGTCTCTATATAGAACAGCATCTGTACTCCCCAAAATGGCCTAATTTTATACAAACCCCAAGGTATATGCATATCTGTTAAGTATATAGCCCTCTGTCTTTATTATATTGTGTTAGGCACTATGGGAGTCTCACTGTGTGGTTCCCATCGCCCTGGAATCCACATGTAGCTGAAGTTGCATTTGAACTATAGCAATCTTGCCTTAACCTCCAAGAGCTGGTGTTACAGGTGTGAGCTGCTGCTCCTGGGAATCGTGTCAAAACTTTGTGTACACATTTTATAAAACATGTACAAGGAGGTACTGTCCTGACCACTAGATCGCTTACTCTATATGCCTAGCTTCATCTCTTTCTATGAGATCTTCTTTAACGCCTTATAGCTAGCTTTGGGGAATATTTGTTACATAGTTCTTGCATGCATTGTATTAGATTTATTTCTCAAGAGCTTGAAATGATATTGCATATTTTGTTTCCTTTTCCAGATATAGTTCAAAGAGTATGATGGACTATAGTAACAAAATGATGTAAATCTAGTTAATAATAAAATTATGTCATATAGGAGAGGAAATGCTAATAATTTTGCTTGATTTAAGTTTTAAATGTCCTCACAAAATTAATTTCATTCTACTTTAAATCATTGCTCTTTTATTATTTTGTAAGAAAAATTATTGGCAGCAAAAACTTTCACGTGGCTGCAGCTTGTCTATGAATAACTTGCCAAGTATTCTATACTTTTCCATTAAATTAGACTTCTAAGACTGAACTTGATGGAAATAATGACCCAAACCAATGATTATTAATGAGACAAGGTAAATTTCATGGGCATCGTAAGCTATCAGTACATGAAATCATCAGTAGAATATAAAGTTCCCGTTTAAAACGCTTCAGTGGAAATGATTTATGTAGTTAAAAAAAGACAGCATATGATTAAAATTTTTCATAAGTTATTCAACTACATGGCAAAGGAGTTTGAGAAGGCTTGAGAGGAAGCAAGCCTAGGAATGTCTTATCAAGAAGACATCCTGGATACAAGACGAAGCTTCTCTGGTGATGGCTGAGTAAGGCACTGACATATGGGCATAGCAGAATGTCAGTAGGAGTCATTTTCTTGCTACTTTACCAGAACAATAGTACTTGGGTTTCCCCTTGATCCATGACCCATCCAGTCTCAGGTTTTTGGCCACTTAAGCAATGCCAGGCGTGGGTTCCATCTCTTGGTGAGCGCCTTTAATCCAATCAGATAGTGGTTGGTTACAGCTTAGTGCCACTCTGGCACCTGTGTATCTTGCAGGCAGGCCGTCATCATAGATCTCAGGGCTTGTTGCTGGGTTGGTGTTATCTTTCTCCTCCAGTAGTGTCCAGAGTAACTTCCAGTCGGTAAGCATTAGTCAGAGGGTGTGAAATCCCTACGTAGGCACCAGTTTGTCTTTCCTGGGTTTAATGCGATGTGTAGGTATTGTCTTTGGCAGCAGGACCTTATGATCAGTTTTGAGGAAGCAACCAAGGGTTTTGGCAACAGTCTGGATTATCTGAAAGTTTCCAAAGGGCCCCTTTGGCCAATTATTTAACTATATGTAACCCATTCTGGGCACTTGGTGTCAGAACACCCCAAAACGACTAGTATTGTCATCCTCATTATTTGGTGGCTTCATTTACATTTCTTTCATATAGGTGTATATTTTAAGAAGCTTCTACACTGTTGTTGAACCCTGTGAAAATTTTTCCTGAATATGCAACGCAGGCATTCCTGTGATTAAACAGTGAGGTTAAGTCCGTCTTACGTCTTACGATTCTCTGCCTTTCTCAACTGCTGCTTTCTCATAAAAGACCCACTGCCTCTCGCCAGGAAATGAAGCCCAACAGAATCATGTGACCCTCCTGTGCAACCTGGAAAAATGTCACTCCTGGGCTCAAATGAGGGCAATAAAAATTCTTTTTTATGATTACTTACGCACTTGCAGCAGCGGAGGAACAAGAGAAGAATACAGCTTGTCCCAAAGGAGGTCTGAAAAGAGCAGGCATGGGACAGATGATTAACGAGCTTGTCAATGACCACCAGCCATGCCTAGCTTAGCAAATGTGAGCTGAGGGTCCTCTGGGACCTGTGTACTGGCCATTACTGCCAAATGGACAGCAGCCTCCTGGGCTAATTTAATGCTACAGGAGCTCCCAATTCCTGCTGCTTTGTGCATTGGCTGTTTAGAGTACAGATGGGCTTAGCATTTAATCCAACAGCAGACACAAGTGACCTTTGTATACAAGAGGCCAAATACGTAAGAAAGTCATGGGCATACAGGCATTAACAGACCTAAAACCACAAAATTTTGTAGAGGAAGTTGCAAGAGATGTTGACACCTCTAAGGTCACACAGCCAATTGGTGGAAGACCCTGCACATAGAACCAGCCTCTCCTTTCTTATCCACCAACTCTGGGCATCTGAACCCCAGACAGTGCAGAAGAACCCACAACAACTGTGGATTATGTTTGGGAGGGGTTGTAAAAGTTACACACACACACACATGCAAATGTGTAACACACATACTGCCACATCCTGGCATCACTTAGGGCCCAGAATTCTCTCTAGTGGTAACAAAGGAAAGAGGAAAGGACAGAAAAATAGACACACATACAGGAACGCTGGGGTAGAGTGGTCTGGGCTCTCCCATAGAGAAGCCTTGGCATCTTTGAAGCTCAGTGTGTTTGTTACACACATCAGAACAGGGAGGCAGGGCTATTGCAAACAGATAAACAAGGCGGCAGATTTGGCTAAACCTCCGTTGGAGCAATGTCTATAGGGAAGCTGTCTTTCAGCCCTAAACATCTGGGGAGGGGAAGCTGGGCAACTTCTGCATACTGTTGAAGGACCGGGAAGCTTAGAGCCAAAAATCTAGGTTAGCTGGTTCAGTGACTCTGATCCAGGAACTGGCTGACCACAAAGTTAGATTATAATCTTGAGAATAAGCTTGAGAAATGGGGAGTTACCCCCTTGTGATTATCACTGGTATTTTCGGAATTTGGGTTGTAGTTTCTTCCCCTAAATACCCCCTCTCCCAGCTACTCGGGGTCGAACTCCTCTATCCCTACTTGGGAAATGAGTTTCGGCCCCAGCGCACTGGTTTCTGTCAATAAACCTCGTGTGATTGCAGCAAGGACGGTCTCTCGTGAGTTCCTGGGGGGTCATGTTAGCCCGAGGCTTGAGTGAGAGTCTCCCCACTCTTTCACTGTCACCATCCACACAGGGACCAAAGGAAGGCTTTGTCAACCCTCTCAGCAGCACGTGGGGGACACTTTGTCATTCCCGTGGAGCAGAGGGATTGGAGCCTTGACACCGTGGTGCCCATGTCAGTACCCTTTCACTGAGGACTTCAGACACTCAGGGCCTGCTCCATTCCCCCCTCAGCCATATCCTTTTAAATGCATAGGTGGTGCCATGGCTGATAAAACATGGGGTCATCTAAGAGCACCACCGAATTCATGTATTTCATCATAAAATAGCTCTTCAATTAGTGTGTATTTAAAATGAAACCATTTCCCTGGGATCCCCCTAGGCTAATATTATAAAACAGGTTTTACTAAACAAGTCAGGGGCCATACTCCTGATGCTTACCCATCTCTAACTCACCACACAAGAACATTCGAGGTTCCTGGCTTTCACTCAATAGCCCCTCTGCACGGTGAGGAGCGAACACCCACAAGCCTTCCTGAAAGGCGCCAATTGCAGTACTGACTGTGCGGCTAAGCTCTGGTACTGCACCTGTGAATCGCCATGTAAATGAGCACAGGATGTGCAGGAGAGAGCAATCGTTTCATTAGGAAGCGAAGCTGGAACTCGAAGCCGCTCAAATCCTTGTTCGCATCACAAATTACTTTTAATGCATCTTTAAAACAGAGCAAACGAAGGAACAGAGTCACAGAGGCGTTCATTATTTGCATCTAGAATAGAATTTCTTCCATTATTGACAAAGGACTCCATGAGTCCAGGTAGATAGAATATCATCTTTTCTTTTCTTTTCTTTTTTAACAAACGAGGTGAATCAAGAGACCTTGGGTCACAGAGTCTTATATTGATGAATAGTGTGTTCTTATTAGACACTCCACAGGCAGGTTTACACATGGGAACCATACCACTTAATAAGGCAGGAACCACAGCCTAAGGACCCACTATGTTTATTAAATAGAAATTGCTTCCATTATGGGGACCAATGAGACAGAAGTCAACCATCTTTGCATACTGATGATCTAAATGAGCTGAATTATTTTTAGACGAACCATAATCCCTTAAAACCAGAACTGTATAGAGTCCATTGTCTCTCACACTCACATAGGCAAACTATGCCTGTAAAGCTCAAGTGCAAAGCTTGGCGGGCACCCAAAAGCCACAGAGAGTAGAATCACTGGAGCCTTGACGCTAGACAGAGCTGTGCAGGCACGCTCAGCCGAGAAGGCCATCTAAGGACCGGGAAAGCAGATCTGCACAGAAGAGGAACGTCAGCTAGGCTGTCCACCGTCACAGCTCCTTCCCGCATCCACTGAAATGGAGCTGGGTGCTATGGATTTGGCAGAGGTCCATTGGCTTGCAGAAAATTGAGGAGCAGCCACCTGATGACCCTTCCCCACTTGCTCCTGCCATTGGAGACTCGCCAACAGCTGAATAAAAGGACCACACGGGGCGAAGCCATAACAGTAGAAACAGCAGTGAGAATTGCTCCGTTTTACACTAAGTTTCTACATGTCAGGTCCCAAACAGGGTGCTCCGCTCTGGAGTCACAATCACTCCGTGGGGGTGTTTCTCCAATATATGTTAGGTTAGTATAACAAAGGATAACAGCATTTTTAATTTTTTTTAAATTTTTCTTTCTTTTCTTTCCAACCCCACCCGAGACAGGGTTTCTCTGTAGTCAGGAATATCTTGGAACTCACTCTGTAGACCAGGGTGGTCTCAAACTTAGCGATTCATCTGCCTCAGCCTCTGGAGTGCTAGGACTAAAGGCGTAAACTGCCACACCCAGCTAGAATAACAGTATTTTAAAACAACAGGCATTTGCTCTCTTTCGGGTTGCATCTTCGTGGAGAGGGATTGTCCCTTCTGAAGTCTCTTCCAGAACCAGAGGAGAGGCTGACATTGTTCCAGCTTGCGCAGGGATAGGTGAGATGGAGAGTTTGGGCCCAGGACTTTGAAGAAGGGACGCACAAGTCTCTGAGGCCGGGTGCTGTAGCCTGGTGCCTGCATGGGTGCTGGTTGGAGGAGACTGGAAACAGCAGGCTCTGAATTGGTGGAGGGGTAACAATTTTGAAAAGCAAAGCCAAAGTCTCACTAGCGCCCGGCAGTGTCTCACTAGCGTCCCCTAGAGAAATAACCCAGCAGGGAACAACTAGCAAAGCCCATACTTGCTTTGCAGAACCGTGGCTCAACGGGGCTAAGCTGAAGCCAAAGGAATGCGATTCTATCGAAATCTGTCACTGAACAAGCAACTCCTCAGCTTGGAAGACTCTGAGTCAGCAATGAGCAAGCGGGATTTGGCTCTCCCTGTGCTCCTCTGAGATGAGCTGTGAACCAAGATACTTACTTTCCCTTGAAAGATGCTTCTAATGGCATTTCTGCCTGAAGACACACGCACAGGAGGAAACCACGCCGGGTACTAGAAACCTAGTCAGCTACCTGCGACTAGGGATGTCATAAGTCTTAGAAGAGAATCTACTGACCACCACAATGCCAGATCAGCATAATTCTTTACTACATCCCAAGCCTTCTCCTTGTAAGCACAAATCAGTGTAGCTCCCACATCTCATCAAAGAAGCCTCTCTGTACAGCAAATGGGGGCATCACAGAAAACCAGGGGTGGACACAATACAGAGGTCAGTGGATCTTGGGGAGCCCAGCCTCAGGGGATGTCACAGCTCCTGCCCCATGGCTCAGGGAACTTTGCAGGAAGGGGAAAGGAAGGATTGTAAGAGCCAGAGTACCAGGAAGTCTGCTGGGAAACAGCCTCTCCTAGAGGCTGCGTAAACAAGACAAGGACAAGGGCCATGTTCATGAACATGTTAAGGTGGATGGAAAACTTTTCTCAAGGCCCTGCCCCAGAAAAAAAAATTAACAAAACAAAACAAAAAAACCTACAAGCAACAAATGACTGCTAAGAGAAAGGGAATTAGCCTCTCCCAGGGATGAGCCTCCTTATTGGTTGTCTAATACAACATAGTCAACTCTGAAATCATATACACACATACAACAAATATGGGTTCAGCAGATTGTATTATAAATTTGTATCACTAATATATATATATATATATATAGTGTGTGTGTGTATAAAATCAAAGAAAAGCAACTATCAGTTTGAGAGTGAAGAGGGAATGGAAGGGGTTGGAGAGAAGACAATACAAAAGGGGTGGAAGGAGGAGAGGGAGGGGAATGATGCAATTTTGTTTTTATTAAAAGCATGAATAAAATTTGACACGATGCTTGTAAATGGAGGTGCACGTACTGCTGCACCACGCAGTCGTTCTGATCTAAAAACCAACCCTCAGTCGCTTCTCATAAATGACGGGAGAGCCTCCATCGCACAGAACGATTAGGTAGCACTGGGCCCTGCGTAGTTCTGACCGCTCCCCCTTATACGGGTTATACTTAATGGTGTTGTTTCATGAAGGGGATACACAAACACAGCGGTGGTCACCAGACAGCTCTTGACCCTCAAAATTAAGAGGAACATGTGGTACCAAAGCCCTAGGAATCCAGTTAGATTTTTGAAATATCAAACAAAGATCAGAAACAACTAGATTTAGGGCTGTGGTGTGTGATATTAGGCTAATAATCCAGAAGGGAATGAAATGCTTGTGAGTCTCCTGGTTAGGCGTGCAGTGTCAGCATGCCAGGCAGCACAGAAGCCTCCTGAGGTCAGCAACCCAAGCGCCCTGCTGCTCCTGTGCCCTTGCTGACTTCAGATACTTTCTTGAAATACCTAAGTACGATGTTTGTCAATCTGGTCACATCCAACTACGCTTCTGTCTCCAGGCCTCCACTTCATGGAGGATGACCTCATGGTGACACAGTCATTGATGTCCTACAAAACCTAGACTCTTTTCCAGACAATCTTAAAACAAGACTTTGAGTAACTGGCCCACTTTCCTATATTGTACAAGCTTTGGAGACGCTTGAACCACCACGCTGGTGCTCCCCAAAGCCAGGAAATGAGGTCTATGTGAGACCTTATGCTTTTTGGTGTGTGTGCTTTCATCTCAGACTCCCGCGGGAGACAGGAGAATGAAGACTTACAGAGAGTCGGCGGAAGGAAACATGACGGCTCTAAAAGCTCAATGAACCTCCCTGCTCTGAGAAATAAGCCAATTGTCTTTGTCCACTTGGGCCACTAAAACAACATTATCTGTAAAGAACAGGAATGTGTTTCTGATCTTAGTGGAGGCTGAGAATCCAGGACTGGGGTGGTGGCTCTTAGAGTCCTGCTGAGGTAGGGAGGCTGTGCCCTTCCACAAGCAAGCAAGGTCAAGGGTTAAACTCCTGTTGTCAAGTTCTCTCGTAAGAACATGTGAACCAGTCTGTAAGGAAGGAGCCCTTGTGACTCAGGCACCTCTAAGAACCCCCGCCCGCGCAGAACTCCCATCACTAACACCGGAATTGCAGAGGGGACAGTGTTCAGAGCACGGCAGCAGTTCGTCAGCAGAATACAGCGTGTCAGAATTCCAATACAACGAGAAGCCAGAGGTGCGTCCGCTCCAGTAAAGAGCGCTGGACACATCGCACGCATCGATGTATTGAAATCGCTCCTTGGGGAGGCTCTCCCACTGCCTTGCCTCCGTCCTGGAAATCGATGGGCACTATACTTCACCCACATCCATGTCTGCAAGCGTAATTAATTAGCAAGGAGTTAAGCTGCTGGAATGAAACTCACTTTCCATTATTCACATTCTGAAAAGGCTTCGAGGAGATTAATAATACTTAAAGTTTTAAGGTGACTATTTCATATATTACGTCCCATCCAGGGAGGAAAAAAAATCTGACTTCATTTGTTTGATCTCCTTTTCACAGTAAATTTCACAATGTGTTCAAATCCTGCGAAGAAACTGAAGCTCAACACTCTATTCTAATTTCAGGAAATTTCCACATAGCAATTGTGATCTTATGGTTCAGGCTCATTATTTCACAGTCTCTCTCCCTCTCTGCAGTTAGAGATGACAAGAATTAATGTTAGAAATCCTTGCTGTTGAGCTCTCTGTTTTAAGGCTTGTGCTGGGAACTCGAGACATTTTAAAGAAAGTAATTTACATAAAACTCTGTACAGCTTCTGCACTCTCCAGGGTGGGTCCCTGCTCTGCATTTTGCTTCTGACACATTGTTCATTCTCTGAGCACCTGGCCCTGATGCTGAGTCTCTGTTGTCCTCCTCTCCTAGTCCTCAGCCCTGAGGACACCTCTCTCAATTCTCCAAGTCTATTTTGTCATTTTAAGCAGAAAAATAAGACTTACCCGAAGGCCCCGTGTTTGATTCTGGGAAAGACAGAGCAGAGGGAGACAAGCTTAAGACAGAAACCATAACAGTATCCAGGGAAAATAACCCCATTTCTGCATGTGTGTGTGTACATTGTGTGATGTGGGGGTAACAGACATGAGGGTCCTTTAAAGGTGTGAGGATAACAACGGATATCTTTACAACAACCATTAAGCCAGAAGCCAAACAATCAACTCCTCAATAAGGATGAGGAGTATGGGAAGGGACATAAAAAAAAAAAACCTGTACCCATTGAAGATACCTTGAAAGATAAAACCTCAATTAAGTCTTTCACACAGCAAAACTATTGAGTCCTTGCAATAGTAACCTAAAAGATATTCCTAAGCCTATAGGTCAGAGAGAGAACAATGTGTCCATTCAGAGGAAAACAAAAGCCAAGAAAATGGAATATATGCATAAATCCAACTGAAATTTGCAGTGTAAAAGTTTAAATGTATTTTGAGATTAAAACAAGCAAGTTGAAGCTACACTAATCGTAAAAGCAAGATTAATATGAGTTCAAATGTTATAAAGATCTTCGTTAGCAAAAAGGATAAAAGGATTAAACCGTTTTAGAAGTAACCTTGCTATAATTGCCAGGAAAAATAATAAAAGAAGAAATGAATATAACTTTCAAATGAGGAAGATAAAAATTGTTATTGTTAATAAGTTCTGAGGAAAAAATGGATACAGAGAGAGCTTGACTAACATGCCACGAAGTACAATGAAACCCAGGTACCCAGCACTTCAGGGTCAACAGGATTGTGTAGTTTTATCTTGATTGTACCCTAACAAATAAAGCTTTCCTGAAGATCAGAGGGTGGAGCTAGCCACTAGTTAAC
>LOEQ01001232.1:97579-114702 GCA_001685075.1 Bramus lutescens
ACCGCAGATTGGAGGACTGTACAGGCAGACAGGAAGTGATATGGCTAAGCAAAGAGAGGAAGATAAAGTGGGAGGAGACAGTGGTTCGGCTCCTTTCTCGGCTGAGGAGTTATCCAGGTAAGGAGTTGGTTATGACTTGCTCTTTTATGTCTCTGATCTTTCAGCAGTTACCCTGATAGCAAGCTCCAGATTTTTATTATTAAGACCAATTAGAACTCATTTAACAGGATTTTCATATAATATGCAGTGATAATATCAGATGGAAATATGATGAGCAAGACATACTCCAGATAATGAACAAACTGAGTCTGTTAAATCTGGGGTCACCATGGAAGGCTGGGTTCACAGTAAAAGCTCATCGGTGCAATTCAAAGTATTAAGAGAAAAATAGGAAAGTCATAGCTATGGATATGTCATTTGGTGGAATTTTCATGATACAAAATATAGACAGCTTTAATAAATCAGTAATATTGGCACTTTCTGCAGTCTGACCAACACCATCTATGAGAAAACAGTGCCAGAACAGGTCTCGCCTCACTGACAGAGTGATTGTCTCGAAAGCACAAAACCTCAATACCTACCAAAACAATAAAATCCTCCTTAATAAAATCGGCAGCAAATATGTCAGTTTGGTAGCAAGTGAAACCTGTTTTGGTTGGAGGAACAATTTCACATCCCCTTATATCACATGTGCCTTTCAGTGTTGTATTAACCCATTACCTCAGCCTGACACAACACAGCTAACAGCATAATTGAAAGAGAGAACCAGGCAAGGAGGCACAGCTCACAGCTCCAGCATTCAGGGGGCTCTCACCTCCAGGTTAGGCAGCCTGCTCTACAGTGTCACAAAACCCTGTCAAGGAAGGAAGGAGTGGGGAAAGAGGTGTCTTAGGGTTTTATTGCTGTGAAGAGACACCATGACCACAGCAACTCTAAAAAGGAAAATATTTAGTTGGGGCTGGCTTACAGTTCAGAGGTTTCGTTCATTCTCATCATGGCAAGAAAGAAGGTGTCATGCAGACAGACGGTGCTGGAGAAGAAGCTGAGAGTTCTACAGCTTGATCCATAGGCAGTAGGAAGACAGAGAGAGAGAGAGAGAGAGAGAGAGAGAGAGAGAGAGGAGAGCCACACTAGGGGTAGCTTGAGCATCTAAAACCTCAAAGCCCACCCCTAATGACTCACTTCGTCCAACAAAGCCACACCTACTCCAAAAAGACCTTATCTCATAGTACGTCACTCCTATGGACCATCCATTCAAACACATGAGGCTAAGGTGGCTCTCCCTTTTCAAACCACCACAGTGGGGAAAAAAACTAAAATGACTTGTGTGAAAGGGAGATGATATGGTCTTTGAGGCATAAGTTTCACATAGAAAAATCCATACATAACTGAGTAGGAGTTACAAAATAATTCGATAAATTTTAAGTTTGAGCAAAACTGTAGAAAACAAACTCATTTTACATGACAGCAAAAATGCTACAAAGCAAAAAGGAAAACTTTTAACCATGACAGCAAGTCATGATGAAATAATTAAAACAAAACAATAACTTAATAGGGAGGTTTCTGAATGCCATTAAGACATATTAGAAGAAAACGAAAGAAAATGGAAATTTGACACCTAGCTCTACCTCATGAGCACGCAGCCCTTCTCACCTAAGCTGCCAGCCCATGTGGCCACTGCTGACAGAATGATCTCATGGAACAGAATAGTTCTGGCCGACTGGTTGCAGCCCCCTTGTGTATATTTTAGTCTTAACTCGCTAGGTGGGGTGCTGTTTGTGGTCAAAGAGACCAGATCGCATTGCCTCATGACAACTCGTGGCACTTAGCAAGGGATTTCCCACATAACAGATAGTAAGTCGTAACTGAATGAAGAGCAGACATTGCTGTCAATCCCTCTGAGCGCCGACTTTGGCGACGCTCAAAGAGATGGTGGTTCATGACGTCCATTTTAAAAATGCTCTCCTTCTGGGTTTTCATATCTTGTGCTCATCCACCTTACTGCTGAGCACACGTCTCCCTCTGAATTAACATTTCAAGAAGCAATCCAAAAGCACTCAGCTTCCTCCCCATGTGGACAGAGAACACCGTAATTAAGATATTTGTTGCCAAAGAAATTACCAAGACGTCCAAGTAACACCGAATTACGGTAGCACTTGAGACCATTAGTCCCCCGTCTGTCTCCCCCTGTCCGGTGGAAGATAATATGCACTTTTGAAAATGGGGATGTACAGAAGTTGGTTCTATCAACAAAAAAACAAAGCTGATGAAAGGGAAGAAGTCATAGAACACAAGCTGTAATTATACCCTATGTCCATTTCATGCTTGCTGGGAAGAAAGTGCTTTGTACCACAGGACAGGTTAGCCTTGACCTGAGCTGGCTATGCTCAGTTCCCTAAGCAATCAGCAGAAAAAGGTCACACGCAAACAAAAAGTCATGGGTTCTAGGAAACAGTCATTTCAGCTGCTACCCTAACCTGGCCGCATCTCTGTCACCAAGCAACAGACAGCTTCTGTTCTCAGTAGGTCACTTGAAGATGTATCTTACCCAGTGAGGAAAACCCAGGTATAAAAGCCAGAACACAGGTTATGTTCTCCTAGGGGTGAGGATCATGCACACCCTCTTGTATTTTTAAAAGTCTTGGGCACATGAGTCAGTGTGTAGCATCAAATTTATTTATTTATCTATTTAGTAAAAGATGTCATCTATTTCTGAGGCCTCTGGGTGCTGAAAAAGAAGGTTTACAGATTCCTAGGAATCTGAATGCTTTATGATTCTTCTAAAAAGGTTCAGATTTCCTAGGTTCTCTACAGGGTAACCCCACATGGGTGCCCCAAAACAACTCCCTTCAAACCCTCATTGCTGCTCATGGTGGTGGTAAAGAGGTGCCTATCCCTTCCCTTGGGAGCTCACTTCAGGCTGCTTAAGTCCACCTCTTTGCTGGTAACCTGGCATTGATCATAAGCTGCTGAAGCGTCTCAAGTGTGAAACCAGCATTGGCTAAGCTCTAGATTTTCCAGAACTGTTCCAGCCTTGTCTTACCTTTAAGTGTCTCTCATGGGACCCGTGACATGGCGATTCCAATTGAAACAAAGAAATGCATCCTTTTCTCAAGCATGATCCATAATAATAGAGACTTTTCCATGCCTGTCCTTGGAGAACACCCCTTGGATACCAGATCCCTTCGTAGCCACCTGTTACTGGATCCAGTATCCAAGCGTGTTTAAAGCAGCAATGGAAGTCCCAAGTTCTCCTGAGGCTCTTGACAGTAAGTATGGTAATGGTTAACTCTGGCCTGTCTCCTAGCAACACATTCAACCACCCTCTTCATACCTGAAACAAGACAAGAAAGAAGAGCAATTAAAACACTCAATAATGGAGATTTCGCTAGAGAGAGGACAGTTAATGGGAAGAGAGAAGAAAAGAAAAACAGAGAAGGACAAAGGAAACAAGATGAGTGTCAGGTCCCAAGTCTCACTACCTAAATAGCTTCCAAACCCCATCATGCCAAATTTCTAAGAATGGCTGTCAGTGGTGAAGGTTCACAGGTTTGTTCATGGTATTCAGGGAGATCAGAGGGAAATGGAGTTGTAACATGGTTGACAAGGAGCTTTGAAATCTCACAGAACACAGGAGCATGGCCTGGAGTTACATATATCTGCAAGCCTCTCTGTTAAAAGAGATTGAGTGAAACTATCCAAATGGATCTTGTCAGACCACACACCTTTTTCTCCAGGATCCCAGAATGAATGAACTGAGCATCAGAAAAATATCTACTGAACTCCACACCCATATCTCTCTCTCTCTCTCTCTCTCTCTCTCTCTCTCTCTGCGCGTGTGTGTGTCGGCACCCACATGTGTTGTGTCTGAACACATATGAGGGTAAGTGGACCTACAGAGGCTAGAAGAACATCTCTTTCTGTCTTATTTTAAGATAGGGCCTCACATCGAGTCTGGAATTCAATGCTTTCCGGCTACACCAGGTAGATGGGAAGTGAACTCTAACTTTCTCACTTGCCCTGGTTTGTGTTACAGATGTATGGGGAGACAGGCCCAGCACGGGGTGTGGGCGCTGAGATGCAAACCTAGGCCTTCGTGTGTGTGCACAGCAAGTGTTCTTTCCCACTGATCCATCTCCCCAACTGTGGTGGTTTAAATGAGAAATGTCCTCCATTGGCTCTGGCATTTGAACACCGGCTCCTCAGTTGATGTGCTGTTCAGGGAGATTTAAGTGGTGTTGCCTTGACACCAGAGGCAGACTTGGGCAGTTTAAAGACTCCCGACACTTTTAATCTGCCCTCTCTGCTTCATGCTTGTTTAAAGATGTAAGTTCTAACCTTCTGCCGCTTGCTTCCATGGTGGACTCAACCCCTAGACTGGCAAATCCAAATAAACCCTTAAACCCTTCCTCCTATAAATTGCCTTGGTTGTGGTGAGTTCCCTCAGCAACAGTAAAGCTGCAGCTCACCCCAACTTCTGGTCATGATGTTCTAGGCACTCACTTGAAGCAGACGATGTCCCCAAATCTCACCTCCCAGCGCAAACAGCAGCTCCCACACTGGCATGTCATTGCTTTCTGCCAGAACACTGCATCTCAGCTGACTTCTGTCTGTCTCTACTTCATTACCACCCACCTGATGTCATGCCTGCAGCTCTCAGGAATTCACATGTCTGACAATGTGTGTGACTGGCTGGTCCTCACCTCTGCTTTGTCTTTCTAAACTGAAGGCCTCCAGGTCTACCTGTTCCTAACTGTCTAAAGAGGATGCTCTCTGTCCTGATTCTGGTCTAAGTGTCCAGCGCTCTATTCCAGATATTTGAAATCCCTTTTACTAGTATGTCACCCTGTAAGAGGCAGCTGCCGGGTACTCTTGACCCTATGAATGGCATCTGCATAAAGCCAGTAACACACAGCACTATGTAGCTGCTGTAACAAAACATGTGCATCATCTCTTATTGAAGAACTAGATCCAGTCTTATTGGGTGCAGCATAGAACCTGAAAGTGAAGTAGGCAGAGCTGTGATTTGCATCAATATTGCAGGATTAACAAGTTCCAGTGACATGCACTGTGTGAAGATGTAATCAAGTAAGATGGGCAGATGGAAACACAGCCATGCAAGCCCATACCATGTAATTAAGTGGTAAATTGGGTAAGTCAATCAATACGTTAGGAATGATCAGAGCCGCTCATTCGTAGCAGGTGAGGGAGGCGAAACCACCGCCTCAGCTTCCTTCTGTTTGTGAAGCTTTCATGGGAAAACAGCTCCCAAGGCCAGGCCGACTGTGGTCAGGCTCCAGGATGAAGCACATTCTCAGGTAGAGGAGTAGATTAGACCATCGACACTCAGGTCGTCTTCTGTATTGGCACTCTCATCAGGTAAAGAGCAAAAGTGTGGCCTGACCCACAGACTCCCTAAGTGAGAGGGCAGTGCTAATCCTTGGAGGAAAAGCATCTTACGTATTACCAGTTTGTGGACCTTCCCAGCTCAGTCAACAAAATCTATTCCTTAATATTTAATTTAACTCATTAAATTAAATTTAAGATGTCTCCTTAGTGGTTTGATAATGAAACCAAGTTCATTACCACTGATGTAAGCCTTTCTAGAAAAAGCTGCCCAAAGCTTTCCGTAAAGATTCAAACTTTCTTCATCAACAGTATTACTAGGGAAGGCAAAAGATAGCCTATGCAGTGTTGGAAAGTTCTGGAAATCATAGATCCAGTATAAGTCTTATATCCCTGCTAAATCTATGGAACATTTTAAATTCAACAATAAAAAGGCAAATAGCCAAATTAAGATGAAGGCAAATGACGCAGATAGGCATTTCTCTGAAAAATATTTAGCATGCACATAAATACACACACAGGCACACATGCACACAAACATACAAACACACACATGTACACAGACACACACACACAGGATGTTTAATATCATTGGTAATCAATGAATTACAAATAAGAGCTACATTTGATACTCATTTAGAATGACTATAAGGTTCTGTTAACTTAGGAAAAAGTGTTACTCTAATAGCTAAATGTGGCAAATGGTATCCCTTATGATAAGCTTTGCGAAGGCCTTCTGAACATGAAATTGCTGTGTACCTTAGGAAAACGAAAGCATACTGGCAGGAAATGTGTACATGCATACATACATATATACATGCACATGTGTGTGTGTGCATACACACACACATGAACATTTACAACAGTCAAATAGTAGAAATGACCCAAGTATCTAAATATCTACTCATAGATCTAGAGATAACCAAATGCACTGCATCCATAGACTAGGATATTATTTTTAGTTTATTTTTGGAAGCCCAGAGAAATTTCATTATAATTTAAAAGCCCCCACAAGCACAAGCTATAATTCCTGGCATCTTGGCAGCTGCTCAGAAGAGGAGAATGAGCAGGGAAGGAGGAAAGCCATGCAGCTTGAGTTACTCCAGCATGAAGTCAGCCACACGGTGCACGGTGGACTAGCAGCTTCACGGTGGAGCGGAGCTTGACAGAAAGAGGGGGAACCCGAAGTGCCAGAGGAGGAGCACTTAGGCTCTGGCCAGCTCTGAGAGGAAGAGACAGAAGAGAGAAAAGGGAAAGGAAGGAAGACCCAGCCCAACATCATGGAGGCTCACCAAGACTGCCATAGGACGACATTACGAAGTCACAAAAAACCTGATGCATGACTCAGCACAAGGAATCAGAGAACTGGGCAAAGTAAAAAAAAAAACAGTTAACAAACGTGTCACGTGACTCCATTTGAACCACATATAGCATTGAGCGACTCAGTTTGAGCAGAGAACATTACATGACTGCATTTAAACAGCATGTCTGTCCAGGACAAGTCAGTTAATGCTGGCAGTATACTAATGACTACCAGGAGCTTGGAGGGGGGGAGAGGACCATGCCTCCCACAGTGTACATTTCTCTTTGGAATGATAAAAATTGTCTGTACTTCAACCACTTTCCAAATATGCTAAAAATATTACAATATATAATTTTAGGGGATCAGTTTTATGATATGCAAATTGATACTGAGTTAAAATCATTGCCCTAATCATCTTTCTTGAACGAACTTGGTAAGCGCTCACACTAGCTTTGAGGTGTGGAGGAGGGGGCAGGGCCACCATCATGAAGAGATGTCCCCTGGATTGTCTCACACCACATCATCTCACCCCCAACCCCACTGTTACAATCAGTCTGTGAACATAGGCTAAATGAGCTCAAGGCAAAGATGCATCTGGTCACCAGGTGCAGCTCCCACAGTCTAACGGCACAGGCTCTGCGACTTACCTGTTGATTGTTCCCGTCCGCTCTACTGAGCAAGCATGGCCACCACTGATAACTGCTGAGAAAACTCATCCCCAAGTCTGGCCACGTTGGGATCAAGTGGGCAGACGGATTTATAAGAGGGGTAGAAGAGAGAAACCACGGCACGTTTACTCTCTGCCCAACCTCAGTAAAAATTCAAGAAGAGAGGTTTTACCTCAGTTATATTGCTCTAAAACACGGAGTGTGAGGACGAGAGAAACTGACAGGCACTCATAGCCCAGGATGGGCTTTGCTAATAACATTCATCAGGGAAAGACAGCTTCTCAGCATCAGGCGGGCAGCGTCCCTGCTTTGCACACGTACGAAATACTATTCCTAATGTATTCTGTAACTAGCATGTCCAGGTCACAGATATCTGTGTTTGCTACTTTGGAAGTTAGTCTTTCTCCATTACAGTTACTAGGGAGTGACTGGGAGCAGGAGAGAGAGACCAGATGAAGGGACAGAAGAGGAATGGGGGGAGGGGGAGACGCCACCAACCCACAACTGTAATGAGGAGGATGGTAAAACCAGCCCAGCTGACTCCCCACCCAGCCCCATCCCTGTCCCTGCCCCTGTCCCCATATAGACCAGATCCCTGATGTTGCAATTGCGCTTCCAGGGAGTCTTGCTGCCTCTGAGTTCCAAGGTTCATCCTGCCCTCCAGCCCTGCACAGCCATGGAGGAAGGCCCAGCAATGACAGAGAGCCCTCTTTAACTGAAAGAGAATGCCAGGCAAGATGTGCCGTAGACTCATGCTGAGGCCAGTCTCCAGATCTCACATGTCAAAGCAGGGATAGTGCATCTGGTCCCCAATCTCCACCTGTCCCTGGTCTGTCTCGGTCCCCAGCCCCACCCTATCCCCACTCCCACTCCTGTCTCTGAGCTCACCGCCTTTTGTCTCAGCATCACCATGCAGAAGGGACATCTGGTCGCCCTCCTCTATGGCATTGCCCCCTTTATTCTAGAGAATCGCTCTTGTATGAGCAAAGGAAAGCCATTTCCCACCCCCACCTCCGCCTCCACCGCTTTCCAGGCACTGCAGGACACACAATGCTCTCTGCAGACACCTCTCTGCTCAAATTGCCCCTTTTCCTCCATCTGGGAACTCTCTGGTGGGACCACTCATTTATTGGTCTCTCATTAGGGGACTACGCATGGAGCTTTAGATAAAGTCTTTCTGTCTGCATTTTAATGCCAATCCCTGCTAATTCACCCATCTTTTTCCTCTAAGGGGTCTGCCTCCTCAGCCTCACAGTACAGAGAACCCCTCCCCTCCCCGTAATAAGCAGTTCCCCTGCTAACTGAACCTCCACCTGCTCCTACCCTCCCGTGTCCAAGTCTCACTCAGCCTGAGGGATGCTGTCTGTGTCCAACAGGCTCCAGCCAGATCTCGACAGAGCAAACTTCTCATTTCACCTCTCCTCAAATCGCCTGGCACAGAAGAAAAGAGGTAAAGAGAGATGCCAGAGAGAACCACGCTCCCATTTAAAGCTAGTTTTCTTATTTATTTTGAATTGATATGGATTAAAGGTTGCAACAGGAAAATAATCCCAGTTGTTGTCAGCATCATTCAAACAATGCCTCAGTGTATTCTTGGAAAAATGTGCTCCAAGAACCGGAGACTCTGTGTAATGTGGCTCAATAAGAGTTTTCTCTGACCGTCTTTTTTCTTTTTTTAAGATTTATTTAGTTGGTTTGTTTGTGTGTAGTACACGTGTGTGTGTGAGTGCATGTATGTGTGATATGCATGTGTGCGTGTGATATGTGTGTGGTGTATGTGTGGTGTGCATGTGTGCTTGTGATGTATGTGTATGTGTGTGTGATGTGTGTGGTGCACATGTGTGTTGCATGTATGTGTGTGGTGTGCATGTATGTGTGTGTGTGATGTGTGTGGTGTGTGTATATGTGTGTCTGGTTGTGTGGTATGCCTGTGTGTATATGTCTGTGGTGTTTGTGGTATGCGTGTGTATATGTGTGTGGTGTTTGTGGTATGCGTGTATATATATTTGTGATGTGTGTGTGGTGTGTTTGTCTATAAGCGGGTATATAAACATTAATGAAGACGCCTGTCGAGACTGGCAGTTGTTGAATCCTGTAGAGCTGGTGTTACAGTAACTGTAAACTATGTGGTGTGTGGTGTGTGTGTTCTGGGGACCAAACTCTAGTCTTCTGAGGCACTGAGTAGCAAGTAATCTTCACCACTACCTCTCAGCCCATTCTCTCACCATCCCACCCCCTCATCTTTCTATATAGCCCCAGCTGTTCTAGAACTCTCTATGTCGACCATGCTGGCCTTAAAACGCTTGCCTCTGCATCCTGAGTGCTGGATTACTGGCGTGTGCTGCTATGCCCAGCTTCTCTGACCTTTCTTAACTCTATGTCTCTGCCCACATTTTGTCTATTAAATGGTGATTGTTCCTCTTTCTTTTTAGTTGGCGTATATTTGTTGTACATGGTACTGAGGTCCATAAAGACATTTCAATGTAGCTACAGATTGTGATTACATTCTCCACTCCTCTCCGCCTTCCACTTCCACAATCATCTCACCATTTCACCTCTACTTTCATGCCCTAGATACATAATTATTGACATAAATTATTAAATATATCAAAGGAGTGAGTGAAAATGCGGCATTTGTCTTCCTGTGTTTGGCTTAATTTGTTCAATATGATAACTTCAAATTGCATCCATTATTTTCTGTAAGCAAAACTATTGGGCCATTCTCTATGACTGAATAAAATCCTGTTGTGTCTGCAGTGCATCTTTTATCCATTCCTGTGTTGACAGACATCTAGTTGGTTCCGTAGTGCATGCGGCTGAGTGCACCAGTGTGCAGCCTCCCTGTGCTCTGTCTACCTGGACGTCTCCAGACCCAGCGGTGCTGAGCTGGGTCACAGAATAGCTCTACTTTTAGTTTTTTGAGGGACTTCTGTGCTGACTTCCTTGGTGACCGGACTACTTTGCATGCCTACCAGCAGTACATAAGAGCTCACATTTTTCCACATCCTTGCCAGCTTTTAATGTTATTTGTTTTCTTAATGACTGCCATTCTCGCTGGGATGACATAGAATCTCAATGTTATTTTAATTTGCATTTTCTTAATAGCTAGTAAGGCTGAACTCTTAAATTTATTGGCCACTGGCCATGTGTATTTCATCTTTAAATAATTATCTGTTCATTCCATTGACAAACTTATTGGTTAAGTTGCTGGATTTGTTGGTTTTTGAGCTCTTCAGCTTTTATAGATTTTAGATATTAATGCTCAGTGAGACACGTAGCTAGAAACGTTTTTCTCCCACTCTGTAGGGTGTGTCTTCGCTTTGTCCATTTTCTGCTAACGTGATGGAATGCCACAAATTGGGTAATTGACAAATAGTAGCTGTGTTTGCTTAACAGCTATAGAGGCTGAGGAGTCAAAGAATAGCGTCTGTACATGTTGCAGACCCTGTTGGTGTCAAAACAGGGTAGAAGATTCTGCATGGAGAGAAGAGAGAGGGTCTGCCTTATCAAAACTCCCCCTCCTGCAGGGCTCCCCCAGCTTAATCACCATCTCCTGCTATGCCAGGGGCAGTTAAATACACATCAGCATGAGTTCGAAACAGAGCATCCAAACCACAGAGGATGGGGCCTCTGTCCACCAGCATCCTGTTCAGAATGCTTCTCACACACATACCATGAAGCTCTGTAAAAGGAGCTCCCTTACCATCGGTCCACAGCCATAGCCAACCTGAGGATGAATGGTTTTTGGTTTTTGGTTTTCCAAGGATGCTCTTGTTTTCCCGAAAGTCACTCCACACAATGTCACTTTGCATCCTTAAGCTGCTGTCCTCAGAAGCCCTGTCCACTTTGGCTCTCAGAAGCATCTCTTTCCCTACTGTTTTCTGAAGGTCCCGTAAGAGTTAACGCTCCCCTGTGTCTCATAACCACGTGTCATCTATGACCAGCCTATGACCACTTCTTTCTTCTGCTCTCCAGGAACCAGCTAGGTTGAAAGTCTACCTCTGGGTAGACATCACAGCATTCCCTCAACTTACTGAAACCAAAGGCTTCAGCTGGCAAGAAACTGTCCAGGACTGAGGTGTTTTCTTTGGCCTGCTGGCTAACTATGGTGCAACTGACCAGGGAGAGGATGGACTGGGCAAACCTCACCTCAGACAACTGACTGAGCTGCCACACATAGCCTGGCTGTGGCTCAAATGTGGGGGAAAGCTCTGTGAGTAATCACAGAGTGTAAATCTTCCTATTCCTATGACAGGGTGAATTGTCTTCCTGCTCAATCATGACAGCACCATCTTTATTGCAGGCTTAATCCATATGTTAAGAAATTATATGGGAAACAAATGCTGCTTGGTATTAGAGAGTAACTCCCGATTGTTCTCAATGGATTTTATCTGAAAATAAGTGCTGATTTACATGAATTTACATCTAAAATGCAAATCGCAGAGTCCCCCAATGGGGAGCCAAGGAAAATTTGAAGGCAGCTAGTTTCCTCCTTTATCTAAAAAGCAAAGGTTCCATTTGGTTTTAGAGTAGAATGAACAAAGCTGTGTCCATAGCAGTAGCCTGCATAAAACGCGAGGCAGCCCACACTTTGCACAGGGCCCCTTTATCCTGCCCCATGCTGTCTGGACTCCCCGTCTTCCATCTGCACCAGATTTACATGACTCCCCTCTCAACTGCCTGTCAACACAACACAGAAGAGAGGCAGTGCTGGGGGAGGGGGGAATTGTTACTGCTTGCAGAGGAAACCAGGACTCTGGGGCTAATAACAACAGGGGTCCCTGGGTAGTCTGGTCACTTCCAACAGAGAGAATAGCAGGTCAGTTGGACATCTTTAACTCAACACATATACCAGGGCCTTAGAAGAATCACAGTTCCACTGGTCCAGCTAAAGGAGGTATGATTATGTCTGCATGTATGTTTGGACAAAGCCTCTACACTAAATGCTGCTCCCGACTGTTCATGGCTAGTGAGACCATGCAGGGATTACAATCTGACGTGTTACCTGAAGAGAACACTATATGCATATGAAGTATGAGAGGTGCGTTCACTGTCGCCTGCCCAGGCTGCTTCCTGCTGGCCCTTTATGAATGGACCAAGGGCCAACAGAGACTTCGCTAAGCCTGTTGAGCAACCCAGGAGACAGAAAGTAGGGATTTTACTATCCCAGTCATCCCAGGTGGTTGGGGGAGAGGAGACATCTTGGTAACCAGGCTCAAGTTCTTCTTCAATAGCAATGTAACATTCAGACTGAAAACCAATATCAGAGCCTGAAAGATGGCATGGGGGTCTATTCATCAAGCTGAGCCATTGCAGACAGACAAGCACTTGAAGAGCTGGGAGGGACATCTAGCCAGAGAGGGAACGATCCACAACCTCTCTCTCCTGAGTGGCTGCAAGGTTCTTGGGTGGGAATTGGTTCTGTTCTTCTACCGTGGATCCCTGGGATCAGGCTCATATCCTTAAGTTTGGCAGCAAGCACCCTTACCAGCTGAGCCATCTGCGACCCTGTGGCAGCTTTGCAGAAGCCAGCAGCTCTGTGCATGCGCCCAGGAGCCGGCCAAGCCCCTCCCGCCTCGCGCACTCTCTCTAATGTGCCCCTCCAAGCAATAAGTTCTAGCTTTGACTCTGCTTCGCGGCCTCTAGGGGCGGCCCTGTATAGGTTAATTTGCATCCTACTGATTTCAGCGAATTTGATCTTTCCGTATGTTTATGAATCATTTAGGCTTACACTTCTCTGAAATTACTATTCAGATCTTCACCCATTTGTCTTTGAAGCTGTTTGTCTTTCTCGGTACAGTTGTAAAAGCTCTTAATGGACTGGAAGTCTGCCCTCCTTCATCTGAGCCCAGGAGCAGCCTGGACAGCAGCCTCAGCTGTGTGGAGCCTCAGCCTACCTCTCTGTCTCCTTCTGTTGGAGATGGTCTCCATCTTGCAGGGATCCTGAAAGGCACGTTAGGTCGATAGAGCTATTTACCACACAGTTTAATTTAATGTAAGCCATCACAGTTTTTTTTATTTGCTATGCAAATGTTTAGATTTATAATGTTTTGATATCATCTGTTTTCAAAGGCTCCAGACCTAGGGAAAGAAGTGTTCATTTGTTGCCAAGCTACCTCCCCTGGAGCAGTAACACAGTGCTGAACCACAAGAGGGTCTCCCCAAAGGCTCATTACCTCCTCAAAATGAGTTCCATGCTTTGTCCAGAGATGAACGCAGACCTGAAGGTGGGAGCCAGGGCCAGTGCACACAGGACCTCACAGTAACAGTAGCCCTAACCTGAAGGTGGAGGCCTCCTCCTCAGCTTCGAGCGGCTCACACTAGCGAACTTCAGCAACTGAGAGGAACTTAAGCTTAGGAATGCAGTGGGGAGGGTCCCGCTTCAGAGGCCATGGAGGGGATGTGGGAGGGAGGATGTGCCCAGCACCATTTGGGAGTCATGAATGGATGAAAAACATATTCCCCCACACAAATGTACCGCCTATAAACTTACCAAAGTAGATGGGACCACATGGGCACATGAACATACAAAGACCAATACGAGACCAAGAACTTACCAGATATCAAACTGAGGAAAGGCTTAGCACCCCATACTCCATCAAAACACCTGCCATCATGACGCTACAGCCTCATCAATCTGTCATCAGGCCATCCCACACAGGCCAGGAACTGACAGGCAGCGAGCTCTTGATGGTCCCAGGCTGTCACTTAGCATGGTTCCCGTTGCTAAGCAGCTGGCTGGAACTGTCCGTCATCCAGACCAGGTCATGTGCCTCACCTCTATGGCCCTTCACATTTTTCAATTTAGTTCAACCCTGCTGCTGTACTGTCTGGACACTGTGAGCCTGTGACTCCCACTCTCGGGCTGGGCTCCTTAGAATCTAGCCACCTGCAGAGGGTCTCTGCCTCTCCATCATCAGCTCTTTGCCCCCAGACCTTTAGCAGGTCCTCCCCCGACGTTTCTGCATCTCCGTGTGTCTATCTGTGTCTCTGTGTGTACATGTGTGCATGTGTGTATGTGTCTGACTGTCTGTGTGTGTGTCTGTCTATCTGTCTCTCTTTGTGTGTGTATGTGTGTATTGTGTCTGTCTGTCTCTCTCTCTGTGTATGTGTGTATGTGTCTGACTGTCTGTCTGTCTCTCTCTCTCTCTTTGTCAGTCTGTCTCTGTGTGTGTGTCTGTATGTGTCTGTCTTGTCTGTTTCTCTCCCTTTGTGTGTGTATGTGTCTGACTCTCTCTCTCTCTCTCTCTCTCTCTCTCTGTGGGGGGGTCCACGTGTATGCAGGTGTGCTCCTCAGTGCAAGGGCATACGGAAGCTGAGGCTGCCACCATAATGTCTTTCTCAGTCACTTACTTACCTCCCTGTGCTGACAGGGGTCTCTCACTGAACCTCAAACATGCTGTTTGGGCTCAGCTACCAGGCTGGAGAGCCCTCAGAGTCCCCTGTCTCCACCTTCCCATGACTAGGATTATAGGAGTATTCTCCATAGCTGACTTTTCTTGTGGGTGCTGTGGATCATAACTTACTCGTCCCTCTCGTGAACAGGCCCTTGACCCCCTGAACACATCTGCAGCCCCACGTAGGGATTTTCAAGGACTGGTGGCTGCTCTTTCTCATGGCCCTTGGTGTTCAGAGGACCAGGAGACCCCCTGTTTAGTTTAAGCATTTCACCTCTCTCTCCACACCAAATGCCTGCCCTTGGTGATGACTCTCTCTCCCTGCCTGTCCTGCTCAGGGTTCCCATACTTCATTAGGACCGATTTCTGACTAATTGTTCTGCTTTGTCATTGGCTACTTTGGTAAGTAAAAGCAATGCAAATTAATGGAATTCATTCGTCTTTAATTGCTGAATTACTGTTTTAACTGAGGTCGCAAATCATTTTGGCAAATATACATAGTTATGCTTTTTATTGCCAATGAATCAGGAAATTAAATTAATGATTAAATTGATTAACTCTGGCTAACGATGATAATTGGTACTGGCTGCTTTGGTCTTCAGAGGAATAGAAAGTCCATCTTTCTGTCTTCCTGGATTTCATCATAATATCTATCATACTCAAAGTAAGGAGGAGAAAAACCGTGAACCATTCCCATGAGGGAAGCTCCGGCTCTCCCACTCCCAAAGACTGCGTGCTGAACCTAGACACACACCTCTCCAGACCATGTCTATTGCATTCATGATTCTTCATGGCAGAGGAATCACAATAAAAACATTTTTATACGTGGAATTTTCCTGCTAGAGCCAGCATGTGCTCCATTCTTTAAAATCCTCATACCCCTAAGTGAAGGCCCAAGATGTTTGTTTAGCTCAACCTAAGCATGATTAGACTACTCTGACTATATGACCTGGACGTGCTGTCAAACCCACACCTTGGGGGTCATGCCCTCTGGCAGTCTTCCAGGACCTTCCTCCAGGAAGAAACCCATCCTGCAGCCTTCAGTCTGGTACCTGGGGCTCTCTGCCCTTTCCAGTTCCCTGCCTCCCCATGTGCCCCAACCCCACTTCTCTTGGGTCCTTTCACCTGCACTTCTAGAACACCAAGTTGCAAGTGTTGTCTACTCTGCAAACCCATGCCAGCAGCCACCATGAGCTCTTTGCTTTATGGCTTCATCCCACTAATCTCCATCTCATAGTTGCTTCCAGGAAATCTGATGCCCTGGTGTCTCTGGATCGCTCCTGAGGCCAAGGAACCTCACACAGTCAGTTTTGTTGCTGCCAGTGTCTGTCAGTGTCTGAGCAAATTCCTGGTGTGTTGGGCCAGGTTCCTGGTACAATGTTATGTGACCAGCAAATGCTCACCTAGAAAGGCACTGACGGGCAGCCATATTAATCAGCCTTTGCCTTGAACGCAGCTTAAAAGACAGAGAAGAAAACAGTCACTGCCCGGACACCCACACACAAAGGTCAGAGTCTGAGCAATAAGCAAGATAGGTAAAAGACCTCTGAATGAAAATCATGGGCATATGTATTTACCAAGACATACATGTGATGATGTATTCATTTATCCTTTAAGGTTCTCATATGTGTATACAGTGTGCTTGGATCTTTCAAAGTCATCCTCCTCAGTCCTTCCCCTGGACTTCACCCCAACACATCCTCTGAACTTCATATATATCTATGCCATCCATAGATGGATAGATGGATGGATAGATAGATAGATGAGAGATAAATAGATAGATAGATAGATAGATAGATAGATAGATAGATAGANNTAGATAGATAGATAGATAGATAGATAGATAGATAGATAGATGATAGACAGATAGTAGATACATATGTATGTAGATATAGATGATAGGTAGATAGATATAGATGGAGAGATAGATAGATGATAGATATACAGACAGACAGATATATAGATAGACAGATAGACACATGTACACACAAGCATATACACCAGTGAGTATAGTTACCGCAGAAAAAAACCTTGCATGTTGATCAGAATGGTGGGACCATTAGAGCAGCCCTGGCTTGAGAATGTGAATAGATGTGAATGCTTGGCTGTGAAAGTCAGTACCAGTTGGCTACATGCCAAGGTCAGGCAGCAAGCTCTCAGTCACCTGCAATTGCTTCCAGTGCAGAGAAGGGACTACTTACCACACCCCTGCCTTGCGCACAATAGCAGGACCCTCCCTGCTGTATCCCCACCATGGCCTCTGAAGCAGGACCCTCCCTCCCACGTCCCCTCCACGGCCACTGAAGCCGGATCCTCCCTGCTGTATCCCCAACATAGCCGCTGAAGCTGGACCCACCCTCCCACATCCCCTCCATGGCCACTGAAGCAGGACCCTCCCTGCTGTATCCC
>LOEQ01001232.1:121998-136328 GCA_001685075.1 Bramus lutescens
CCATGTTATCCACAGAGCATTGGTCTCACACCCCAGAGTGTTCTGTGCTGTTCTTGTAGTGTCCTCCTCCTGAACACACATGGAAAACTTGAGTCTTTTATAACATGACATTCTGAGATAAATCTTGAAAACAATTTAACTATAAATAAACAAGGAGTTTATTTGAAATAAATGAGGAGTTTATTTCAAAATGTTCAAAACTCGAATGTAAAGAATGGATGAATGAATGAATACAGTATCCAAAGGTTGTTTTTTTTTATTTCAATCAAACTTTCTGATCAGCAGAAACATCACAAGTGGTCCAAATGATTGCCAGTGGAAAGTGTCAAGAACATGAACGAAGCAACATGCTGTGCAATTGCCTAAACAAATGGACAGATAAGTCCTTTTCACAACTGACCTCAGCTAACAAGCATCTCTTTTCTGTTGAGACCATAGATGATCACAATAAGGCAACTGAATAAGCATCCTACTTAGGGGAAGTAAACAGTGGCCCTGTTGAGTAGCCTCAGACAATGCTGATGTGCCAAGAATTCAGACTCTCACAATGACTAGAGAATGAATGAAACTTCTTCCTCACACAAGCACGAGACAGCATCAGATTCACAAACTGACCGATCTTAGCATTTTTCTTTAACCTAGAATTCTATGTCCAATCACCTCTCAAGTTTAAATGAAACCTGATACAGATTTAGAAAAGCAAACACTTGGAAAGCTTTTCTTAGGAAGCCACTCGACGGTACACTGCAGACACGCAAGGCATGAGGACGATGAAGGTTCAAGCATGGAACATCCAATCCAGGGAGAAACCCAGAATCCACACTGCAGTCCGTCTAGAAATCTACCCACCTCACTTAGGAGTGAAGAACATAATTCACACAATGACACAAAGTCTGTCTTTCTTGTCAATAATAGGGGGAAAGCCCTATCTAAAATCCATAAAAGAAAACTCAGGTCACAATAAGAAGAAAATGAAAAGTCAGCACAACTGTGAGCATCTACGTAAGATGAAAGGCAACTGGACCACGTGGTGATGGACACCTCTAGCCCCACCCCTGAAGAGGTGTGGGAGAAGGGGCCCTGGTTCGAGGACCTTCTTGGGCAGATAGTGAGTGTGAGGCCATGTAAGGAGACCTTGTCTCAGAAAAGAGGAGGGCTCCAATCAAAGTACCATCAATTCTGCAATATTATCTAGCTTCTGCAAGATCATGCTGAGGTCATGACCTTGAAATGGCAAAGAAAGAAACCTACAGTTTGCTCAGCACCTGGCCCAGTGGGTAAGATTTTCATGGAGTCACATTCAAGCAGATGCTCTGTGAAAATTTGTAACTTTTCATTTCAACTGCACTATGAAAAAAAAAACACAATTTCAGAAGAAACTATAAATGGTATCAGCTTTGGCAATACAAAATGAAGGCACAAATAAAGACTGGAAGAAGAAGAGAGATTAGACACGATAGGGCAGAAAATGGATGTTGTCTATAAAAGTTGACAAATTTGATTACTGAGGGGGAGGTTTGAGAACAGCAAAGTAATCCTATGGGATATTCAGCACAAGGGTAGGTACTTGATACTAAGCATTTGGAAAACTCCACAGCTCTACCATACAAGCAGTCTTAATATAAGAAGCCTACCATGTTCAAAAATAATTGTCTCAGTGGCGTTCCATTTTGCTGTAACAAAACAGCTGATCAAAGTGACTGAAAGGAAGAGTTGATTTGGCCCCCAGTCCATCACGGTAGGGAAGTCCTGGCTGCAGACACCTGAGGCAGCTGGTCACATTGATGGACTAAATCTCCAATCAGGAAACAGTGAGGTTCAGGTTCAGCCAGCCTCTCCCTCTTTATGAAGTTCAGGACCAAGCAGGAAATGGTGTCACCTGCACTTAGCATGGGTCTTCTCACATTTTAACTTAGCCAAGAGGATCTCTCTCTCTCGTGTGTGTGTGTGTGTGTGTGTGTGTGTGTGTGTGTGTCCTTGGAGACTTGTCTCTTATGTCATTCTAGAGCCTGTCAAGTTGACAGCACTAATCATCACAACCCCAGCTCTTGCCAGTGTGACAACCAAGCTAACCACTTAAAGGCTCAGCTTCTGTGTTTGTTTCCATAAGCTCACAGCCAGGAAGAAAGACTTTCGATTCACTTTCAGGAGTCCTCAGAGCTTTAACAAGAGCCAATACTGTTCAGAACCACCAAATCCACATCTTACCTGAGACTCAGGGCAACCTCCTGTGAATCCAATAATATCAATAACAACTCACACGCTTCTAACAAAGTAAATAGTCTTGTTTCAAAATGGAAAAATTGGACCATAACGAACAGCAAATGGACCAAAGGAAGACCAAAGCTCAGCAAAGAAAACAGCAAATCCTGTGGCTCATGACAAAACTGGCTAGACCCCAAAGTGTTTAGGTCACCCCATCCCTCAAGTTCTGTCATGACATGCGGCACACATAACCTCCTTCTCAAACTAGCTTCACACCAGCCCTGCACTTTTTCTCAACACCTGTTCCCCGGTCTGGTATCTCCACCATCATAGTTTCTATGGTAACTTGGCTTCATCTTTACACCTTTACACGGTGACCCTCCCAGAGTTTTCAGGGACTCCGACCCTGCCGTACGCTGTCAGGCCTCAGTTCCTCTCTGAAGTCATGGAAGAAGACTCCACTATACCTTCAGTCTTGTATCTTTCATGCCTTCAAAGCCAGTCAACACTCAAATGCTGCTGCTCGCTGGAGCTGGAGCCAGAGCTAACCCCTTAAGCCATGCTGGTGTCTGTTGAACCTGAAGAAGCCCTTCCCTCTGGGGCTGTTTTCAAGGGATGGGGGTTCTGTCACCTGCATGTGGCCTACCTCTCTCCTTTCAAATAATTTTGTATTTTCACAAATTGAACCCTTAGATGGGTAGAGTCTCTTCCTCAAGGCAAGTTAATGATTGTCTCTGTGACGAACATGACATTTGTGTTTAACAGAAACAGCCCCCTTCCTACAAGCTCCTTTAATTATTGAAGCCTTGTATTCATCCACAAATAGCACATCTTAAAATATTTTCCTGCCAAACATTTCTTTGTATTTTTCATTGTAGACCTAGATAAATACAGTAAAAGTAGTTGCACCACAGCCTGAATTTTCTTCCCAAGTTAGTCTGTTATCTTTTAATTCAGCTCTAGTCAAATTCCGAAGACATAGACAGGATGCAGTCAAATTGTTGGTCAAAATATCACACGGCTGACCCTAAGCCAGTTAGTTATTAATCTAGTCCTTGCTTCCCTATGAATCTTCACAAGCCAGGCCTCCCCTCTTCACCGAGCTCTCAACATCCTTGTTCTTCTGAGCTCCCATCAGAGTGTCCCATTAACCCCTACTTCCAGCATGCTAAGCTTTTTCTAGCCCAACATGCCAAATCTTCTATGTTTCAACCACGAACCAGTTCCAAAGGTGTCAGAAATACATGCCCAGGGTTTGCCATAGCCCACTTCCCTATGTGAGTCTCTGTTTCAATTATTTACCTGTGGCTACAACAAAATAATTAACCAAAGCAACTTGGGGAAGGAAGAGTTTACTTTGGCTCTCAGTGCAAGGACACCATCGCTCATGTAAGGGGTTCTAGTGTCAGGAGCAGGGAGGGAGCCTGAGGCCGTGGTGACAACTGCCTCTCAGTCAGGAGACGGAAGGAGCCATACATGGGTACCCTTAGCTTCCTCCTCTTGTGCAGTCCAGACCAAAGTCCAGAGAACAGGCCTTCCATAAAGTCTTGGCTCCTTTAGGAGTGGGCAGTCACCACTAACTATCGCATAGTGTATCAATACAGCTGATCAGTTGCTGTCAACACACCACACACATTCGTGATGCTAAGATTAGGAAACCAGTCTGGTGACAGGGAGAAGGTCTGAGAATTTTATACTCTGCGCTCGTGTTTCCTGTTCCTGACAATGCTCTAAAAACATCTATCTTGTTAGGACAGTTGGAAACCAAGAAGAGTAACAGAATGACTTAAACTTGGTGTGAGTGAAAGAAAGTAAATCTGCACTTTATCCCTCATAAAGGGGACTGACTCAATAGTTTACCGCTCATAAAGGGGAGTTAGTAGTTTTTCCTCGGATAAAGGGGAGTCCGCAGTTTACCCCTCATCAAGGGAGTCGGTAGTTTATCCTCAGATAAAGGGAGTTAGTAGTTTACCCCCAGATTAGGCAGCTGGGCACTTGCCATGGCCTTTACTTGTCAAGGAGAACAATTCATGAGCAGAGACACCAGGGTGGCCTCTCTTTAAGAGCTTCATGTGCACTTTGACCTCTGGCTTGGGCCGAGTTAACTTAGACATAATCTTTCCAAATGCTGGTCTGTCTCCGTGCACCTAGGCCTGGCTGTGCTGTGCAGCCGTGACTCTCTCAAGAGAAGATAGTGCTGCTCTTCCCCAGATTCTGGGGACTGTGGACCCCCGATCCTGAATTTCTTGTAAACAACTTGTTTTCCTCTGCTCTGAGCAGCCTGCAGCTGCTCTGAACACTGAGACCCTGCTGTCAGGGGAGTGGTTTCTGGTGAGGCCTGAGGCTCAAAGATCCCCAGAGCTGGGGCATGGCCAAAGACCTATATAAGCGAACAATAAAAGGGGCATTCTTGGCATTCTTGTTTCAAGGATGACCTGTGTCTCTGTCTGTGTGTCTTTGTGGGTTTAAATCTCCAGGCCCTTGCCCAAGGCTTGTGAACCTTACCAAAGCACGTAGAGCATAGAGTGCAGAACAGATGTAGTGTGCTACACTCTGGGACAGTTTCCCCACCACCAGGGCTCTCCAATTATTCTCCCTAATATTGCATATGAGAGGTCTGATCAAAACTGTACACATCTACTTATCCCAGGGTTGTGTGCATTTGTCTGACATCTGAGACGGGTGCGGAGAATGTTTTTGTAGACTATGTGAAGATACCTCTGTTTTACTTCACCTGCCAAAGGCACTTTCTGATTCATTTAATAAAGATCAAAACAGCCAAAAGCTAGGGAGAAGAGGATGGGCAGGACTTGTGGCAAACATGGGAACTCTGGAAAAAATTCTAGGTGAGAGATTAGCCAGTCAGTCATGGAGGAAGTCAGATGGATGGTACTGAGAAGAGGCAATGAGTCACATGCCAAAATATAGATTAATATAAATGGATTAATTTAAGTTTTAAGAACTAGTTGGGAACAAGCCTAAGCTAAGGCCAAGCTTCCATAATTAATAAAATATCGCCATGTCATTATTGGGGAGCCAGCCATCCAAAGAAAGTCCAACTATAACTGGGGCCCAATGCAGGATGTCAAAATTTTGTTTTTCCACCAGCTCAGCAGCTGCGCCTGAATCTGCAGCTGTTTCAGCCAGGAACTGCAGCTCGGCAGTTATTAGTCCACTTCTAGGGCAGTGGCCAGACAGGACTTCTACGTCCCACAGGATCCACCTCCTACTGCTGCCATCAAATGTAGCTTTTAACTAAATCGCTATCATTCTGTTTACTTTATTGTAACATTCTGTTACAATAAAGGCTCAGGAGTCAGAGGCTGCAGTGAAAACCTCTTGGCTTAGAGAGGTTGATGAGAAACTAGCTGACCGTCCCTCTTCGCCCACATCTCAGAAAGAGAGCACCTCTTTGGATGTGCCGAGCTAGAAACAACTGCCACACTCCAAGTCCCCCCCTCCTACTTCCTGCGGCTCTGTCGTTTTCCTCACTCCCTCTGACTCTATGATTACTTTCTATCAACTAATAGCTGGCTTCACCTCCTGACCCAAGGTTGATTTTATTTAATGAACACAAACACAAACTCGGGTTCACAGTATGAACACACACACACACACACCACATCACAACAGAGAACCACATATTCATTCATTCGTTCATTTGCCCACTCACCCACTCACTGCCAAATGCACAGGAGTAGCCTCTGGGGTTCGGCGGCTCACCTGGTCTGTTCTTTCTGGGGTATGATGCCATCACCCAGGCAACAGTAGCTAGAGGATGTGGACGGTCGTCTAGGAGATGTCCTGGGGACATATTACAGGTAGATGGTGTAGCCTGAATGGAATGCTGGCAGAGAAACCATTTGTGACCAGCAGAAAATGAGCCAGCAAATTAGACTTTAAAAAGTAGAGTTAAGGAACCTGGAGGTTGGTGTGGGTTAGTCAGAGAAGCAAGACCAAGAGCATGTGGTTGTGTACGTGTGTACACGAATGTGAATGCACATGTGTACACGTGTGTATGTATGTATGTATATGTGAGTGTGCCCAGCTCATTCTGCATCCTTGAAGATGCTGTCAAGGTCACGTACAGCCAGGCACTAGAGAACATGCACCATCTGTCAGAACTGCTAAACAAACTCATAAACGATTACGTTGCCCATTTTAATCTTAGTCTTGAGTATCTTTTAGGGACCTGTGTTTATGTTCAGGAATGATCACATATTGTACTAGATAAATATTTTCTATTTTAGTTACAGATAAATTCCTAATTTCTGTGATTTCTACTGTAGGTAGATGCTATTTTTATGTTGCTACTGAACTACAGTTCCTAAATGATGCAACTTACTGGAGTATTTTTAGATGGTAAACTCTGGAAAGCCAGGCAGCTGAAAACAATGGGACTTGTTTAGCCATCTAACTGGAGTCAGCAGATGCCGTGTGAAGAAGTTGCCGGCCTAAACGATGCCGGCGGGCCAGATACAGTCCCATAGGTAGCAGCTGAAGGGAGTCGCAGCAGTCCCTGACTGTGTGGCGTGCAGAGCGGTGCTGACAGCAGCGGGCTCCTCCTGGGATCAGCTCTGGGAGACAGCAGGGTAAACCCCTCATCGTTCCTGCATGGCCTCTGGTGTTTTTAATCAATGCTAAGAAGCTTCCTGGAAACTGGCACTAATTACGCATCCCTCAGAATCAAGCATTTACTTTTCCTCAGGCCTACACTGCCAAGGGTGTAAACGACTGCGGCTGCCTTCNGCCTTCCGCTGAGCGAGTGCACTGCACCGTCTGGCTCCGCTGTCAGAGCCATTAAGGGGCGTTAGGGGCAGCTGGAGAGATGTGCAGGAAGGGCTGCAGGTTCCGACGGTGTGGAAAAGCCACGACTCAACAGCACGCTGCCAGGACGCACTGTGCGGGCCCTCACCCCCTCACCCCCACCACACCTGGGCTGCCAGCCTCCCCCAGGCACCAGAGTCAAATCTGTCTTGCTGGCAGATCTCCATGGGAATCCTGCTCCGCTCCACCTTTCGGTGGGCTCCCTCGGGCCTAGGTTCTGCCCCCAGGCAATGCTTTCCTTTTCCAAACCCCGAATTTCATCTCCCAGAGTCTTAAAATCCCTTGGTCCTGTGTCAGTCGCTGCTGACATTTCATGCTTGTCTTCATAAAAGCCTAGTCTGCTCCCCACCCTTCAGAGCACTTGACTGCATCCCACACTGCCATGTGCTATCCCGAGGTCCGACGCCAAGGGGCGCAAATGAGCAGACAGGCCCACCAACCTACCCTGGAACCTGAAACCCATTTAATATTACTGGATACAGGAGGGCAAAACTGTCTCTTGCTTATCTCTCATTCCAAGACAAATGCCCAGCTGACCCGAGTCTCAGTGACTTAGTGAGACCAAGAGGAAACTCCACACTAGACACACAGTTTTCCCTAAATGGAACTTCCAATTAAGGGCCAGTTCCATCACGGAGCAGGCTAAATTGCATCCCCCTGACGCCCGGCACATACGAATCTGACAAATGTGGAAACAGAACGGCTACAGAGGAGATCAAACCGAAGTGAGGCTCCTCGGCTGGGCCCTAATGAAACTAATAAGAGACGAAAAGGATACCAGAAGGGAGAGGGCAGAGAAAGGACCTTGAGAAGGGGCATCAAGAGGACACCCTGGAAGAATCCAAGAGCTTGGACATAAGCGGTCTCCAGCTACCTAAATCATGAGGCCGATTGCTTAGGCTCCAAAGCTGTGGCACTGTGTCATGGTAACTATAGCTAAGCAGTGCATGTAATTTCACATGTGAGCTTGTACAGCTGTGTCTACACACCTCACTGAATACCAAGATACCTGCAACCAGTGTACTGGCAGGGTACTAATCACCTATATGCCTGTGCACTTACACACCTGTTCATGTGTGCACCTGCTTGTGTGTTCACCTACACACATGTGCACCTATGCACACCTGAACACCTGCTCACCTGCATGCCTACATGCTTTCATGCCTGAACTCATGCACTTTGAATGCCTGAATGATTGTACCCCCATCTGCCTGTGCAACTGTAGACCTGCACATTTGAACACCTGCAAACTATGGATCAGCTTGCCTACAAAGTTGCATACATGAGCACCTGTGTACCCATACGCATGGACACCTGCAAGCCTGCACACCTGCATGTCTGTGTATAGCTGTACCTCAATTCGTGAACATCTCCAAGCCTTTGTATCTGCACACCTGTGTGTATAGACACTTCACAGATACTCACCTATATGTCTGCAAGCCTGAATTCCTGTGTACATATGTATCTCCATACTTGCATGGTTGAATAGCTGCGCAAATGAGCACCTGCGCATCTGCATGCCTGCACATCTGAACTCTACACTTGCATACCTGCATTCCTGGATGCCTGCATTTCTGCGCACCCAAACACCTGATACCTGTCTGCCTATGTACCTGAGTACGAACAGCTACATGCTTGGCATTCCCAGGCAGTTCTTCATCCCTTCTTGTGCATCATTCTTTCTCAGATTATTTTTTCCTGAGTATTTTTTCTTCCCTGTAATCCATAGAGCCAATCATTCCTTGTGTTCCCATTAATTTCATCCTCCATGACCAGAAGCAATAGGAAGTGCATTGGTTACCTGCAAGACCCTCACTCTCGGACCCCCTGAAGCAGCTGCACTTCGCCTGCCATTTATACCATGATCCTTCACAGAGCCTCCGTCCCAGGCTCCGCTCGGCATCTGTAGTGAGACCCCATTATCCTGCAGAGACCCTATACCTCACAATCCTCTGCACACTACTGCATGAACACTAACCTCTATCCCTCGGGTACAACAATGTAAGGGACATCTACCTTGGGTCCTGATGGGGAAGCACTCATGAGCGTGTCCTCTCCTCTCCAATCTGCTTGCTGGTCAGTCAGTCTTTAGACAGCCTCTGTTTTAGCAGCCAGCATCACAAGGAAGGAACAAGATCAATGAGTCCATAGCTAGAAAAATGTCCCCTAGCCCCATGATGAAGCACCGTGAACAGACACACGTTATCCTGCACCCTGAATTCTTAGCAGAAGGATGGATGAGAGAACCAAGCTGCGCTCCCTTCCTCCCCGTGGATGTGGAGAGCATTGGTGACAGCCACTCCCTTGTTGGGTGCCTAGAGGGGGAGGGGACAATCCTTCCTAAGGCCTGTAAGCTGGAACTGCTGCCGCAGCCCCTGTTTCTGGCCAGGTGCCAGTCCATTAAGAGCAGAGACTGGAGATTTATTCCTGTGCCTGCATTATATCCACACATAAAATCTGGCCCTGGAACTGCAGACCAATGCCAAAATCTGTCACGTTCCTTTAAGTTTTTGTATTTATTTTAATTAAATGCTAGCAGAATGCCATTTACAGTGGCATATTGAATACCTTTGTTAATTAACAATACCAAGCCAGGGAGACAGGCTTCCTCCACATTCTTTTAATTAACTGAAATATGAAATAGTTCAAGGACGAGCAAGTGATGGTTTCTTTATGGGTACGGAAGGTGGAGGGTAGAGAATATGCCCTTCACTAGCGATTAAGCACAATTTTGACAATTCAAGGACCTCGACGGATATATTTGTTGTAGAATCATTATTGGAGGTAAAAAGATTAGTGGGTGTAATAGATTAAATATTTGGATTGAAAGAACCCTTCATTCAATATGAAACATGGTTAAAAAGTTTAAGCAGAATGAGTGGCCTTAATGGTGCTAATGATTCCATCTGTTAGGAGTTACAGGATCCAGACAGGTACCTGACGTTGGGAAGTTGGTTCCAATGCTTCACAGAAATACAGTGCGTTTCAAAGTTCCAAACACTTTCCTCTGAGCTGCCATGGCTTTTTTGTTTTTCTATTGTCCCTTCAAGGTCCCCAACCTGCGCCACATTTTAAAGGAACGACATAATTCCTTGTCCAGAGCTCTTGGGACAGATTAGCGCCCCATGCATGGGGGATGCTGCTTCCCCTGAGCCCAAAGCAAGCGTGAATCCATGTGGGTGCAGAAGCATCGCGCTCTCTTGAGTAAACCCATCTTTAAATCCATCTCTGGCACCACTGTGGAGGCCAGAGCACAGTGAGCTTGTGATGGTCAAAGAGCAGCAAGAGGCAGTGGGACCCTGCCTTCCCCTAGCACTACTGGGTCCCCAGTTACTTCTGCAAGCCCTTAGTCACACCCTCCTTGAGGGTAGTCAGCGGCTGCTGAGCACAAAGGCACCCACCCATTCATTTGCCAAAGGCATAGTCCCTGCTCTGACCTCAGAGGAACACTGGAGCTCACGCCAAGAGAAGCCTTGCCCCGGGGGAGGGGGATTTTGACTCCTACTCCCTCTGTGGCTGATAAACTCTTGAGATTGAGAGAAAGGGCTTTCATTTGTGAATTAAACCAGCTCTCCTCTTTCTCCCTCTCAGGCTCTGCGGCTCTGAACCGCATTTTCCAGACACAAACTGCCAAGAGAAATCCCTTCTATATTAAATTTTGCAGCCATCCTAAGAGAGGGAGAATTATTTGCTATGCTAAGGAAATGAAATATATTTTAGATTGAATAGCCTCATGAATATGTTAATAAGGACCAAACAGTTTAATAATGATAACAGACCTTGTCTTCGTGTGGCCTCTTTCTTCCAGTGAAGGTTGACAGCACTTACGGTGGGGGAGGGGGCGAAGAACAAAATGGCCCTGTTGCATAGGCTAGAGGAACAAAGCTTTCTCTCTCTGGATGAAACAGGCAGTGGGCACTGTCTTGTCCCCTTCCTTTCTCTACAGGACGGGGGCTGAGCTCCTGGGAACCGACTTCGGGCTCCAGAACTCCTCCACGAGTCGCTCCCTCTTTCTGAATCTCAATTATCACAGCCATGAGAGGGAAGCCCATGTCTGCAGGAGCTACCCAGTGATAAAGACGGTGGACATGGAGCCTTAACCCATTCCCCTCGCCTGGGATAGGACTGTGCCCCGTCAAATCAGGAACCAGAGCAGATCCTCGGGGCTGACCCAAGATTTCCTGACCTCCTGACACCATCGCCCTGTATCCACTTCTGCCTGAGAGAGAGGAGGATGGACAGTGAAAACCAGTACTGGTGGAAGCTCATCTCACTAAGGGGCAGCTGCCTGGGCAAAAAGGCCAGAAGGAGGAAGCTACTCTGGCAAAGGGTCTGGGGGTAATAAACACTAAACATCAGGTGCGTTCTAGGCTCATCTCGAGTTCAGTGTGAGCTGGAGAGGGTGAGGAGGGCAAAGGGGCGGAAGTGGGGCAGCCATGAGCAGCATAGACTTCATGACTCATGGGAACAGTGTGATGGAAAAGCAGTGATGAACTTGTGAATGGATGAACGAGTGGATGAAATCTGCAGCACGCTGTGGTAACCTCTTCATTGCTTGTGTCTTCACTGGAGACCAAGCAAGGCCTCAGCCCCCGGGTTCTGTCCCCTGAGAGCTACTGAGCTCCCCTGAGAAAACCCACTTCCTCAGGCTTTCTCTGAACTTTGCTTTGGCTGCACATGTAAGGAATTGGCAACACAGGTTTCCTCAGGGAGAGCTGCCCCCTCGGCCTCCCCTGAGCGTGTTCTTGAACATCACTGACCAAGCAGACACCCTCCAGCAACTTAGAAGATGCCCAGCTCCGAGGAAGAAGCTGCTGTCATGATCAAGCCACCTCCTGGGTCCTGAGGTGTTGGTTTGACAGCACAGGAAGAAATAAAATGCCCGTTGAAGACGGCCTTGATCAATAGAGGAAGCATTTGTGAGCTGTAAGGTTGCTGCCAGATCCCACACTGCAGTCTAGAAACAATTGTCAGGAAGTAGTGTAATACAGCCACAGAGAGAGCTGGTGTCTGTCCTTTGAGTTTCTACTGAAGAGATGGTGTTACAGTTGGATCTGAAATCGTCTTTAGAGTCCCCTGTGTGAGCTGTTGGGAAAGGGTGGGACTTTGGGGAGGTGGCATGATGTACATTATGTTGGTACATTGTCTTCATTGCTGGAGCTCACTGAGAATCTGATCCTGCAAACAGAGTGTGTCCCCCCACACCTCCAGACCCAAACTGATTGTCTCAGAGTGTCCTCCAAAGCCTTTTGTGAGCGTGGACACCTCCAATTCTGTGTCAGGGTTGGAAGAAACGCATAATAGCGCGAGATTAAAATACTGTGTCCGTGTCCACAGCTAGGAGGTAAACCGTCCCAAATATGGTTACTGTCATTTATACCCTGATGTGAAAATACCTGCCATGCAAACTCAGAGTCTTGAAGTATACCCATGGAAATACGCACTCAGGAAAAAAACAAAAACAAAAACCCAGTCAGAAATTCAAGCCGACTGCCTCAACTTCCCCAGGCATTTCCTGCTGGGTGTTATGTCGCTTAGTGCTGGGAGTGCTGTTACTTCTTTTGTTTGAAAACCATTCCCAAGGGAGCGCTCCGCCCTGCCCAGGACTCTCATCCAGGAACCGCTGTTGGCTGCATCACATGGCTTGCCCGGGCGGTTTCTGTTGGACCATTAGTGATGCTCTGCTACTTGCCCATCTCTCTCTTGGCATTTATTTATTTATTTATTTATTTATTTATTTATTTATTTATTTATTTATTTATTACTTTGCCTTGTTATGTACTTAACAGACCAACTCACTCAACACTGAAAATCCAGCCCTTAGCTTATTCTCCAGACCACCCAGAGCAAACAAGTCTCAGGGGTAGGAAGTCTGGTGATTGAGTCACGTCTTAATGGGGAGATTGGGACCACGACATCTTTTTCATTTTCACGTTGCTTCCTGGTCACCATGAAGTGAACAGATCACAAAACCCCCTGCAACGATATGTTCTGTCCCACCCTGGCCAAAAGCATCCAAGCTCAACACCTATCCGACACCAGGAGACAACAGGAAATTAAGCAACTGCAAACTGGCTTATTTCGTGTGTTCTGTCACAGTGACAGAAAGCCAGCACATATGGCAGGTAAGTATGTGGCGTGTAATGCTCACACATATGCTGGCAGGAAGGCAAATAGTTTAAGACAAAAGCCCCATCGTCTACAAGAGCAGAAACTCACAGGGAATGAGTCCAACCCTCCACCTCAGAGACAGAAGGATGCCTATGTCTTTACTGGCAGCAGCCCTCCCGCTCTCGACTCCAATGCTTCCAGAGACAACACAGTCCTACCCTGTCTCAGACATGGGCAAGTGATGAGGAAAACACACAAAAATACAGAGCCTGCTTCCCTGAAGATCTGTCTCTCTGCTGCTCTGTTCTGCCTCATCCCTGGAGGCAACAGGGATGCCAATCCTTTGGAGAGGATGGACATGGCTTAGGAGTGCTCCCCTCCCACTGGGTTTCTGCCAGGTGCCTAATTAGGGGCTGGGCCTACTATGGTATAAAATGGACATCAATGCGCGGCTGCCCCTGTGCCACCAGGGTGTGCCAGGCATCTGGTGGGCCTAACAAAGGCAGAAGCCTCTACAATGCCCTTCCCTCATCAAGCAATTTAGGCCCCAGAAGGCAGTTTGCATGAACAATGAGGCATTTGCTCCCTCCATGCATAGGACACAATGCCATTTGGTAAGCTCATCAGGTTTGCTTAGGTTTTAGGTTTACCATTAACAGGTTAGCATGGACATGCTGGGGCCACTGGGCCAAGGAACAGAACACAGGGAAAATCCACAGCCCAGGAGTGATGAGAAGGGTCGACCTACAAGGGTGGGGGTCAGCCCTGCATGCCTGTCTGGTGTCGGATGTCACTGTCATGGTGACCCACAAGACAGTCACTCCCATTTTTATTTCAATAATCCCAAACTTCAGCTTCTGAGGCCTTCATTGTAAAAATGGAATGTAAAAGAAGCAGGTACCTATGCTTAAGAACCAGCTTCTCCTGTGATTTGGGGCTATCACGAGCTCCTAAAAGAACACAGCTCCCAGGGGCCCTGCTATTCTGACATCAGTGGGCTTTTATCCACCTGTATTTCAGCCTCATACTTGCTAAGCTTTTGACTCCATATGAAAAGAAGAAAGGGGCCCTGACCTTGGACATCAGAGCACCAGGACTGTAGTGATAGGGGAGCAGGCCTGCTTTTCATCTGGCCCAGCTCCTGCATGGCTAGCTTTATACCCGAAATAACAACACACAAATTGTAT
>LOEQ01001232.1:146019-158054 GCA_001685075.1 Bramus lutescens
TAAGCAGGAAGGAAAGGTATATAGAAATAGACAAAGATAAAATCCCTGAGGTAAAAGGTAGTTGTGATAATTTAAGAAAAGCTAGCAAGAAACAAGCCAAGCCAAGACCAGGCATTCATAAGTAATAATAAGCCTCCATGTGTGATTTATTAGGTAACTGGGTGCTGGGCCCCCCCAAGAAGCCAAAAGAGTAAAACATCCCACAGCAGGGATGGCTTGAGAGAGGGGAAAGAATATAATCAAAATCTATTGTTTGAAAAATATAAATAAGTGTGTGTGTGTGTGTAAAAGTCCATATTAGGCACTGAGTGGGATACACATACTGAAATAAATATGGAATGATTGGATTATCATGCACTTTATGGTAAGTGTTTGTGCAGGAGTTATATGTCAATATCATAGGAATATCAGAAAACATAGTGTATCTGTTTTACAAAGCTTGCTGCTGTCAGCCATGTTGTGGGAACAACTTAGACCAACCAAGAAGCTCTTGAATCTTCAGCAGAACAACAGGGGTGTTACTGTGGATCCACAGCATTTGTCCCCTGAGAAAGTCATGTGTTGAAGCCTTGATGATCAGATTTTCTGAATGTGGTCATTTTTGAAAACAAGAGCCCTATGAATGTAATTCGTTAAAATGAAGTCCTTATGGCCCTAACCTCATATGCTGTGGTCATGAAAGAGGGAAACTTGAACACATACAAATGAACACATAAGGAAGGTGGGGAGAGACAAGAAGCCACATCTGTGAGCCCAGGACAGAGGCTGGACCAGATTCTCCTTCAGTCACAGAAACATCTTACCCTCCAGCCCATTTATCCTGGACACCCAGTCTGCACAACTCCAAAGCAGTACATCTCTGTTGTCGAAGGCATCTTGCTGTGGAAGTTGTAACCAGCCAGGATACCATGCAGCTCCACCCACATCAGGCCCTTAGAGAGCCGGTAGTCGGGTCTCCCTTACCTGTGGCGACTCTGAAGATTGGAGTTCCCACGGACTCAGCAACACCCACCACGCACTCCAGGACCTTCTGTCCTGCAATTATACCCTGGTACCTCATGGTCCCTGGAAGACCACAGAAAGTGGCCAATTCTTCCCCCACGTCAGTCTCCTTCCCAGAAGCACTCTAGGCAGACGGCAGCACTAACTAGGTAATTACAGACATCGGTCTCTGTCAGGAGTTTGTTTCATTAGCTTCACACAGACGTGACTACCCTGGAGCAAAGCTGCAGAATAATAGTTGAGGTTGCAGGGTAAAGTCTTCGACTGCCCAGACGCCCTCCTATGTCTGAACCCTGGAGGGTTTGGCTGGTGATAGTGTTGTAAGGATGGCCATGAATCAGTAGCTCAAGGAGCAGGGAAATGAAAGGCCAATATATCTGGAAGCTAATGGGGAGGGAGGTGCCTCGCTATGAAAGATGGATTGATTCCCATGAGGAGCAGTTCTGCTGGAGAGGCACGCTCACCCTAGTTCTAACCTCAGCTACGATGAAGATGGGACTCAGTTAGACCAATACTTCTCAAAGGCCCAGGCCCCCGATATACTCTGCCCTACTCCTGGCCTCACTGATTGGCAGCCGAGAGATTTCAGGGTCCGGGCTCACTCTCCACTGGACAGGCCTGCAATCGACCCAAATCATGGTTTTCTATATTCGTCCATGAGAAGTGTGGCAGGCTCTTGGGAAAGAACATGAGGCATGAGTAGACTGATCCCAGAGAGTCAACATGGGTGTCTGACCTGAGGCCGGCCACTACTCTCTTCTTCCAGCCCTGGGTCTCCTGAATCAAGCTGTCTGGTCCCTTAGTTTTAGAACCAAGAAATGAAAGAGACAGACAGAACAGGGATCAGTGGGCAGCAGCCATATTGGTATCTGCCTTATTAATCCAAACTATTGCTGACTTAAATAAACATGAATCAATTAACTTATCGGAAAACCATAGCAAAGCGTGTTCATCAAGAGAAATAACCTCCAAAGAGCTAGTACCTCCATTTAGGGCAGAGGTCAGGATGCAGGCATTTGGAGGTACGAAGGTCCTGCTGCAATGCATTGAGGTCATCCAAGGACAGAGGAGTGGTTTCTGCAGGTGTTTCCAGGGAGAAGGGGCACAAACACCATTCCTTTCCCTCCCTTGGGTGAGACAATGGTACCTGAAACCTATTATCAGAGCAGAAGTCTGAGCACTGACACCTGTTACATGTTGGTGTCACAGTTACCCAGGGGCAGTTTCAAGTGGATCCCTGGCAGAACCAGAACACCTCTGCACTCACAGAAGATTACCAAATGATCACGGATCTCCATGGGCAATGACTCCCTCCCAGCATCCCACACGGGACCACAGCCCCACCTCTACCCCTCCCTACAGATCCTGGTAGCACCTGAGTTGACTGGTTGACGAGTGACACACAGTTTTGAGCAGGACAAATAAGCATGCAGCTTAAGAGATATTCTCATAAGCATCAACCTAGTACAGCTGGGAAGGGTCTGTGACTTGCTAAAGAAGTGTCTAGGTCATGAGACATATGAGACATTCTTATGTAGCCAATGAAAGGAACAACATTCCCACTCAGTCTTCTCCAACAGTTGGTACTTAGACCCAACACAACCCCACTCCAACAGGACTATGTCCAAGTTGGCCGGACACACACCTCTTGAGCCAGGGAATTGCCAGAGGCTATATTGCTGCTATCCTGGTCTTCTGGACACACCACAGCGTCTGCACAGAGTCAGACTCGGGGCTGTAAGAGTGGACTCAACTTACACCCATGCTCACAGACTGGAAAAAGAGGAGAGCACAATTGGAGGGACCAGGGTCAGCCAGGAAGGAGCTGCCTAATTCAGAGATTTCTGAGCATCTCACATGAATCGGAGACATTTCAGAATCAGAGAAAATCGCTTGAAAGAGATTCAGGGGTTCTAACAGTGTCTTACATTCTGTGATATCAACACGCTCTGGCCACCTACGCCCACCCACGTCCACCCAGAAGGTAGAGGTTCACAGGAAGAGGGGCTGAGCCATGTGCTAACTGCCTCTTGGAGGCAGCATGTCTGTTTGTGGGACTTCTGTCCCTAGACCCGAGTGCCAACACTGCATGCTTTGGTTCTGATGGTCCTCTGGTCTGGTCTTCAACATGTGTTCTGTCACCCAGTGCTACAAACCCTTGCCGATGTCCTCAAGGAACCCGTAGCACCGGAACTGGGAGAACCTAGCTTCCTCAAGACTCAGAATAGCTAGGTGGGTGGGAGAGAGGACAGTGGAGAAGCTTCAGGGCAGAAGATTCTAGGCCAACATTATGCTGCCATTGATAACCTGGCTGGTGTGTGGCAGCAGGTTGTGCTGGCCTGAGCTACTTTGTTGGCCATGTGCAGGGGGCAGCAGGGATCCTCTGTGTTTCTTCTTGCAGTCATGACTGAAGCAGCCTTGGCAGTCTGATGCCTGGGAGCTATTTCTGATAGATAGCACAAAGGGAAAATGACACCCAGGCAAAGAAAAAGTCAGCCCTGACACTAAAGAGACACGTGATAAATGGAAACCAAGAATTTCCTAAGCCAGGGCACAGCTGAGTAGGAGGTATAATTTATCAGAATTTCCGGCACCATATACAACCGTAAAGGTTTGAGTTGGTTGATAGGGCACCTGACACCTTTACTAAAGGTTTGTATAAAAATCCATTGTGAAGCTTTAATTTAACAACCTATGCTTTTGAAGTTAGTGAGCTGGCACATTTTATCTGAAAGATACTCCTTTGCATATGCTATACCCACAGACACAATTAAACCCATTTCCTGGTACATGCTGACTTGTCAGCATGGTGAGGCCTGGCTCCCTGGGAACTTGAATTTCTTTATAGCCTTAGACATGGTACCTGCCACACACAGAATTGAGAGATCCTGAAGGCCATCAGAACTGCAGGTGTCCTTGCCCGTGGCAAGTGGCCTCACACACCCCTCCATGAGATGGGTTCCAGCTGCGCCTCCACTGAGCAGCTGGCCCTGGCAGCCGTGAACTGAGGGTGAACGTAGTTGGCACGCTGTGATGGATTTTTCCCTCACATGGGTTTCCATGAGAAACGTCTCAGCTGCTGTCTCCACTCGCCCCATGACAGGGGTCACCACGGCCTTCACTCACATCTCCTTCCTGGCTGTCTTGGCCATTTCAATTCTAATTTACTCCTGAGGACACAGATGTGTCTCTGTGTGCCTGAGATGACGTCTCAGGAGAGACATGAGCATGTCTCGTGGTGGAGGAGCGTCAGCAGAGGCCTGTGAGGTTCTGCGTGGTCATGGCCACGGATTCCGGTTTCGGTCTTTGCACTTTCATTGTTCCCTTTAGAACAAGTTAACTCTCTCGCTGCCGGAAGCTCTGCAATTTCACAGCTCCCCCTTTGGGAGTGATGGTGGCCCGGTCCTTGGCTGGGTGCAATAAAGGGAGTTGGTAACTGCCCCTTCAAGCCATCTGTACAGAATAAAGTCTGCTATTTCTAACACCTCCTCCTGTGTGCAAGCAGCGTCGGAAAATATCTAACTGCATAAAATGTCATAACTGCTGGATCCTCGGCACCCACCAGGTCCGGGATTCCCTGTGAGCACAGTAGGGATGTTTGTAAGAGGTGTTGACCCATCCTCATTTCCCCCACTCCCATTCTTGCCCTCCTAGCTTCTGCCACTGTGCATCTGTGCTGAGTGGTCCTCTGGGGTCAGGAAGCACCAAGACTAAGCATCTTCCATCACAAGGAGGGCATCCTCAACCCCTTCCATGTAGTGGGTATCACAGTTTCCTCTCTCAAAATTTAATCAGGCCTGTTTAATCAGGGCCAAGGGATAAGTTAAACAGAGCTACTGAATAAGAGACAAGAGCCCCAGGTTTTAAACAACAGAAATGGATTGTCTTGTAGTCTGGAGGCTGTACGTTTGATTCCAGAACATTGGTAATTCTGTTCCCTCTTGGGAGTTGTGAAAGTATCCCATACAGACTCCTCTCCTGGTGTTATAACACGAATGTGAAATGCATCTCATAGGTTCATGTGCTAAATATTTGGTCCCCAGGTCGTGGAACTGTTTTGAGAGAGTCTAGAATTTTCACAGAGTGGAGCATAGCTATGGCAAAGCAGGTCCTAGACCAGGTCTCTGAAAGTGACATCCTGCCCCGGTTCCATTTTCTCCCTTCTCCTTGGCTGTCATTAAATGAGCTATTTTGGTTCTCCTTGCCCTCCTTCACTGGCTACCCAACATAGGTTACATTCATTTTTGAAAACACAACCTCAATCAGGAAAGATTGGCCTGTAGGCAAGCCTATGGAACAGTTCGCTGATTGATGCTTGAGGTGAGAGGGCCCAGCTCACTCTGGGAAGTGCTACCTCCAGCCTGGTGGTCTTGAGTGTTCAAAGAGAGCAGGCTGAGCAAGCCATGGGGAGCACACCAGTAGGCAGCACCCCTTCATGTCTCCTGCATCAGCTCCTGCCTGCAGGTTCTTGTGTTGACAGAGTGAGCTATGGAACTGTGAGCAGAGATAGCCCTTCCCTCCCCAAGGGGCTTTTGGTCTTGGTGTTTTAACACAGCAATAGAAACTTGAACAGGATACCTCCCCACTAAGATGGTCTGCCTCACCAAGGGCCTAGCAACAAGAAAGTGGACATAATACACGTAAATTATGGGGCAAGAAATACATTGGAATTATGAAACTTTTATGATTAAATATGAAATTCCCCCATGAATTCATTCCCTGGTGACGTCTTTGGAGGCAATGGTGCAGTCTTGAGGGCTCTGCAATCAGTGAACTCATGATGTCATTGTTAGGAGGTGATGGAGGTAGGAGTGGCTTGAAGGTGTGGGTCACCAGGACTGAGTCTTTTAGCCATACGTCCTTCCCGAGTGCCCTCGGTTCCGTGTCCTCCATGATGTCTTTATCGTCTTCCTCGCCACATCCCTTGCCATGTTGTTTCTCTGTCTCACTCAGAAGCAATGGAACCAGCGATTCCTCATATAAATCTCTGCAAGTGTGAACTAAAAGAGATTCTTTAAGATGTCTCTGTAAAGTATGTGGTCACGGCAATGATAATGGATATAGTAACTCCCTTTTTTATTTTACCAAAGGGGTTCACAGTTAAACGCCTATCATGTGTCTCAGAAAAGACTTTCGAATGGGGTTGGAACTATTGATCTGAGGGTATGCAGAGCTAAACGTGTTTTTCATTACGAGATGGCCGTGAGTGTTTGGAAGCCAGTGGAATCATGTTATAGTTTGAGTATGAGATGTTGACCACAGGCGTGTGCATTGAGTGCCTGCTCCCTTACGATCTGGGGTTGCTCAGCTCATCAACTGCTCTACAAAGTTGAAAGAAAAATCTTGATTGTTCCATGAACCTAAGTTTATCTTTTAATGTTGTCCTTTAGACCTCAAATAATTTAAAGTGAGATTATAACTATTATGTTTCTTAATATAATATAGTCTATAGCAGATCTCCAAGTCCTTCAAGAAGGAGAATGCATGTGACATTCGGGGCAACCCGCAGTGACACAATGGGAGAGCAGACCCTGAGGGCTGGCTGTCGCACATTCACATCCTTCATGTCCAACTTGCTAGCATTATTTATCTGAAGGGCATGGGCAGCGAGGTCCTACGTGCAGGTCGGAAGTTAGCATCTCTTCTAGACCCTTCCAACACTCACGCCTTCTACTTGTTCACCTCAGCTCTTCCTTCATGCAGATCCATGGATACAGAACTGCCCGGAGAGTGCCAGGAGAACCACGGCTTTGTTCTGAGTTTTGCATCATTCTCTTTAATTGTTTGAGAACTATTTGGGGTGCTGTTTCCATCTCCTTCAACCCAAGCCACTCCAGCCAAGTACAATTCGGATCTAGAGATAGAGTGACAACTCCGGATTCTGTTTGTAGCTTTACAATTCTCAGGGACAAGCTGATGAGTTCCTTGCTCCAAGTACGTTGAAGGAAGCATCTTTTCAATCTACCTGGAGGCTGCTGCATCTGTCTGCTCCACAGGGATGACAGAGGAGAGTCTTTTGCGGAACACGCTTCAGAATGTAAGCTGTATTGCATACCGGAGAACTACACCCAGAAAAACTGTCCAAGTTAGTGAGAGGTTGGGCGGTGGCCTTTGTTCGACAGGTAGAAGAAAACAGAGTGACAAGTGGCAAACAGGCAGGACCGGTAGAAGAAAACTCAGGTGTCAAGGAAGCCAGCCTCCAGCTGAGCTCCTGGAGGGGAGGCCCTGGCTATATTCTTAACCTCCTGTGATTTGGATATGACATGTTCCCAGATGCTCCGGTGTGAAGACTCCGTCCCCAGTATCGATGCTCATGATAGATGGCCCTCAAGGGTACCAACTTCACAGAGGCACTAGTCCTCTGATGAGTACACAGCTGGAAAGGTTGTTAGGAGTGGGGACAACTGGAAGATGTGAGTCTTGTCCCCAGATCGCTCCTCCCTTCCTTTTCTCTGCTCCGTCGATGACCTTAGGGTGAACATTCTGGCCATGCTGTCTGCCACAGAAGTGGCTGACCATAGACTGAAATCTCTGAAACCGGCAGGCAAGAAGAACTGTCTTCCTTTCAAACTTCCTCTCATTTCCAACAGGAACAGCCTGGGTGCTTCTGGAGGCTCTGGGATAGAAGCTGAGGCAGCATCAGTCTCGGCCTCCACCCTTCTCTCTGCTTCTTCTTCCTCACACCTCCTGTGTCCAATGCAAGAGCTGCTCTCCTCCACATCCTCTGCCACACTGCACTGAAATTTTGAGCCCAAGCACATCTTTCCTCCCTGAAGTGGTTTGGCTGGTACGTGGTGTCACCGTGATAAAAAGCTAACACAGCCGCAGATCCTATCTGATGAGGGTGCTGCTCTTATCTTTATGAGCTTGTTAAGCCTAATTAGCTTCATAAAGGCCCTGATTCCAGATACAGTCCCCCTGAGAAGTAGCACCTTGGAGCAAACCTTGGTTCTGGGGGACCATAGTTCAATCCTAACACACTTTTAAATGAAAGGATGTTAAAGAAGAAGAATTGAGTTTATTTCACACACACATGTAAGATATTAGTTATTGCCTGGTGATAATAAATGATCAGAGTCAAGAAAAATAGTTCTGTTCCAGTCTGTTTTCTTTGAAATCATGTTAAAAACGAGTTACATGACAATATCCTTTCTAAAGATCTGGTTAAGTTCTGTTTCCTGGATATTTCAAAGGAGAACTTGAGCTCTCCAACAGGATGGGCCTGCAAGGGTGGCCTTAGGCTCTGAACTCAGAAGCGTATTGAGAATTTTAGGGCCTGGTAGTGGATGGGAAAATGCCCTGATCACTGCATGCCTGTCTTCAAATCAGCGTATATCTTGGGCTTTCGAAAGACCCTGCTTTTCACACTGGCCAACTGAAGGGAGAGCAGCACTCACTGAGCACCCCAGCCAGACGAGAGATCTTAACCACACACTGACCTTGGTGCTGACCTTGGTGCTAACTCCACTTAGGCCTGGTACATGAATCAATCTCAGAAGATGCAGAGCAGGCATAGCAAGCACTTGGTCGTGCATGGCTGTTTTTTCTCAATGGATATTGCTTTGGACAGGAGAGACATTGAGCACCTGCTAGGTAGTTCCTCTACTGCTGCCTACTCCAAGATCTGTGTGCATATTGTCTGTGTTGGCTTTATCACTTCCCTGTTTCACAAAGGAAGATGGCATTTGCTAGAGTTATCTGTCTAGAGTCACTACAGACATCTATCTGGTCTCTAGGCACAGAGTAGTGAATCCTTTGTTGCTCCTGGGGGTCTTCTTTGGAGCCTCTCTGCAAATAGGGTTCATTAGTGGTTCACTACTTGGTCTGTTGCAACCCCATTGCTCACAGCCCAGACCCCAGAAGGAAGTTCTTTGCAGGTTGTCCATGGGAAGCAGAGCTTAGAGTATTTCTGCTTTACAAAATACTTGGCCGGAGTTCCCTGCTTCCTCATCCCACTTTGCTTCTAACCCTCATTTCTAAGATGTTAATTAGGTCGACCAAATTGAAGTGTGCCTTCCATGTCGCAAATGACATCAGTGAAGATGGTCAGGAGTGAGTTTCCAAGTTAAATAACCACACTCCGGTGGCCTTAACTGTGGATGCCTTTGATACCAAGTGAGAATGAAGTCCGGTCCGAGCAGAACCATATTTTGCCACTTGTTCCACACTTCTTCTATTGGTTATAAAAGTTGTTAGCATCTAGAAATGGGCTAAGCAGCCAGACAAGAATATTAATTCTATTTATGAAATCCATGGTGCCTCCCTTCCCTTCTGCAGCTGAGAGCTCTCTCTCCTTCCCCAGTCAGTAGTTCCACTGTTGGCTGAGGGGGCTCACGCTGGTATGTCACCTGAGCCAACCTGGGATGGGTCTCACTGTATATAGTCTGTATAGTAACAAAGGGAATCCCAAAGTCCTGCTGCAAACCTTTGCAGGGAAAGATGGAGCTGCCCACTGAGTCCTGCTGAGGAATTGAAGGGCCACCGCCCCTCATCTCATTCACAGGGTTGGCTTTTCCTTGCTCCCTTCCTTGGTCTAACACCCACTCATCTGTTGGCTCATTCACTTCAGCTCTGTCCTACAGGAATAACGGTGACAAAGTGCCAGGCCTGCATAGGAGACAGTGTTATACAGAACTACTGCAAGCAACAGAATTTTCTCCCCGCGGTGGATACCAGTCCCTAAAGGAAGCAGCTTGAGCCACACCCTGTGAAACTGCAGCCTCTCTTTACTCTGGCTGTCTGGACCAGGTACTGTTCAGGATTGATCAACGAGATACAAAGAAATGATAAAAAGGAAAACAGGCTACAGAGAAGCTGGGGCTCCTGCCCGCCTGTCCAGCATGAGAAGAAGGGAGACTTCTTTCTCTTGTTTATCAGCATCCCCCGGGCCGCAGAATCAGAGCTCCAGCTTCCTCTAGGACAGAGCAGATGTGTTAGTGGCAGAATTCGGATTGACAAAAATGGATGATGCCTCTGGGCCTGTCTTTGGGGCCCACTGTAGTCTTCTCAGGAGCCTGGAGCTGCTGCTGTCTAAACTTGGTGGAAATAAGTCACTCAGTCCTCTGCAGGTCATCCATCAACATCAGGCGACAGAAGTCAGACCAGAGGCACACAGCTTGCAGACACTAGCAAGGGTGACTCAGCATCCACAGGCCATGGGGAGACAGACGCGCATCACCTGTACACCAGAGACCCTGGGGGACCTGGTGCTACTGGAGAGTCCCCTCTGGCTGAACTGTTTTGTGGCTCTTCCTCCTGTCTCCAAATTTCTGAGAATAGGTTCTTCATCAGCACCTCTGCTCCTTTCTGGTCGGGGCTCATAGTCATCAAACCCTTTAGCGATCCCCAGTTCACTCAAAATCCTGTTTAACATTTTGCAAATAGTTAAGAACAACTTGTACCTTGTAGAATATTTTCAAGATATGGTGACTAGAATATACACAACTGGGAGCACAGATGAAGATGAGAGGAAAAAATAAGATCCAGAGGACTAGGAATAGTAGTCTTCCACAGGGTATCCTAGAGACAGTCAATACAGGCAGAGCATGAACACTGCTAAGCTGTATGCAAACTGAAGTCAGACACAATGAAGATGAGATCATTATGTCCATTGTACAGATGAGGGGATCAAGGTAGAGAGAGGTTATGCAACTCCCCCGAAGAAAGGCTGAACAAGTGTCTCTGTGTTGCATGAAGCTTCTACAGATCCTGCTGCTCATGGTGGTGTTGAACTCTGCATATTCACATGGACCATCCAGCTCCAAATTCAGCCTGAGAGGGAAAGGCAAGAAGTTTTCTGTAGCAATGAGTTAGCTGCCTAGGGAAGCTAGCATAAATCACAATGAAAGCCTCTCTTAGAACCATAGGAATGGATTTTCTGGAAGTTCTATAAGCTGAAAGTCTGGAACCAAACCATCCACAGGCTCTGTCCCTTGGAAGGCTTTCAGGAAGACCCTGTGCCATGCACCCGCCTGGTTTCTGCTCAGCAGGCAATCACTGTAAGTTTGGGGCTTGTATCACAGGACTCCATCACCGTCGGTCCAGCTCCACTCATCCACACATGGCTGCTTCTCTTTGTACCTTTTCATGAGACTAAGAGTCACTGGGTCTTTGCTCTGCCATGAACCCAGTTTGCTGCCATTTCAAGGCCTCTACCTAAGCCCACAAAGAACCTCTTCCCAAATATGATCATTGGGAGGCTCTAGGTGGGCATGACTTTTGAGGAGAATTTCTTCAGTCCACTACAGATGATTACAGCTGAACAGAGTGCCTTTGTATTTCCTGTGTACACTGTATCATATCCAGATGCAGGTACCACCTCTTCCTTTATCCCAGGTCCACTGGGAGGGTGTTTCTGCAGCGCACTGTCAAATTCACCCATGTTCCCATCACTGCACGCCCCTCCTTCAGGTGAGTTATAGGATCTTTCCTTCCTCTGCTTTGTGGATCTATATGGGACCTCCAATCATGTGCCAAGTTAAACCCTCTATAGGTACTTGAGCTTCTCAATATAATTGCACTTGACTCTCTTGATAAAAATATCTCTTAATATAAAAATAAACCTAAGAAACCTAGAGAGATGTCAAGCAATTGTGAGGAATAGAGTTCAATCTCCTAGAACACAAATCAAAAGCAGACTTAACTACTATCATAGCCTGCAAAGTTGACAGCTGGATATGATAAAGGATTACTTTTCTCTTCCAGTATTGTACACAGACCCTTCCGGCACTGTGAGAGCAAGACAGGTTAGTGCTAACTTGATTTCTATATAATCTATGACTCAAAGAAGTGATGTCTTCAGCAACAGAGTCTTACCATCAAGTTCTGCGGGGCACCAAATAGCATTGGCCTGTAATCTTTGGGGACTCTGCATCCTCACTGAGGTGGGACTCCAAAAGAAGCAATCCACTCCTAGCACCAGACTTTTTACTTGTTAACATCTGATGTCTGACAGACCCATTATTGCCTTCACTGTAGGATAATTCAGATAGATAGATAGATAGATAGATAGATAGATAGATAGATAGATAGAT
>LOEQ01001232.1:158312-169814 GCA_001685075.1 Bramus lutescens
AGATAGATAGATAGATAGATAGATAGATAGATAGATAGATAGATACACACAGATCAATAGACAGACAGACAGACAGACAGACAGAGAGATGGACATAAATGCCTGAAAAGATGGCCACTGGTGGTTGGTGGCATGAACATCATTGGAGTAACCAACCACTTTCTGATTGGATTTTGAGTCCTGCTCCACAGAATGAATCCCATAGCTGGTACCATTACTGGGTCAAGAATCTACAGCTACAGAGGTCATAGGCCCTAATAGAGAACCCACTAGTATTATTCTGCCAGATTGCCATAGTAGTAAACCAACCTCTAATGTTAAACCAAAAAAGCAAAGTATTTCTCAACCCTCATATGAAAAGCTTTCATTTGTAGTACATAGTGACTAACACAGAGAACCTGAACCAGTCAAGGTATAGAGAATAACAGACTGTAGAACTGTGGGATGCTTGTCCCTATGCAGAACACAATTACTGTGCCCTTTCCCCTCAGGGTTCAGGGATCAGAGAGGGAGGAAGGAATGTAGCACCTGGATGGTTGATGACTACAGAGAAACAGTATCTTCTGGGCATGGCAGAGCAGCTGCATGTGCGACCTCAGAGTGGTCGTGACAACAAATGCAGGATCTGTTCAAGCCTGAGTCAGACCACACCCTAGCATGGAGAGGGAGAGCTGGGACTGATGAGCAGCTGGTGATGTTGGCTGTTGAGGAAGGAGAAGAAGCTTTTCATGAGGAGTGTAGCCCCTGTTAAATGAACCACAGCACAGGAGAAAGCCACACGGCAAAAATTGGTGGTCTTCATAGATTAAAAAAAAAAACTCAAGAGGACATAAATTTAAGTAAGGACAGAAGAGGGATGTGGATTTGGTAAGAGTTGAAAGAGGGGAGAGGTGAATGAGATTAAAACATGCTGTGTGGATCTCTCAAATAACTTATATAAATTTAACATGAAATAAAAACTAAGATCTTTCAAAAAGCCAGGCACATGGATGCATTCTTATCATCCCAACACTTGGGAGGTAGAGAGAAGAGGGTCAGGAGCTGGCTGACCTGCCAGTCCAGTCTAACTGTTGAGTTTTTGGTTAAGGTGTGCACACACACACATGAAACTGTCCCATAAAGAATGAAAACAGGGGACAGGTTGTAAGTGAGCTGGACAGAGGGAACAAGCAGCCAAGCACCTGCTGTGCAAGCAGACAACCTGAGTGCAACCCACATACATGTATAAGGAGAGAACTGACCTGCAGAGTTGCCCTCTGACCTCCATGTGTGTGTCATGTCATGTCATGCATGTGCGCCACCATACTGCACATGCACACGATAATAAGTAAAAACTGAAAAAGAAGAAAGGGCAAGAACAGAAAGCTTGCAGTCACCTGCCCATCACCCTACCCTATCCAGCCATCTGTATATCAGGCCGCTACGCCATTTTTCCTTATCTTTTTCTTTGTCAGAGTACACGAGTGAGGAAGGCTACATTGCCCACATGTGCACGTATGTGTGACGGCCAAAAGACAATCTCAAGAATTGTTTCTTGGGAAGCTTCCACTTTGTATTTTTGAAACAAGGTCTCTTGCTGGCCCAGAACTCACTACATTGGTTAGGTTGGCTGACCGGTGAGGCCCAGGAATCCAGCTGTCATGACAGGGATCAGTGTTGGAATTATAAGTACATGGCACCACAGAGAGCCCCTTCCTGTGGGTTCTGGGGTTTGAACTCAGGTCCTTATTCTTGCAATGCAAGCCCTTCCCTAAGCTCCCTCCTGCACACTGTTCTTTCTCTTTCTGCACAAGAAATGGACGCGGTAATTTGTATGTAAACTAAGTGAGCTCTGTGAGAACAGACTTTTGCAGACAGTAGTGCCTGGCACAGTGCGGTCGCTTTGCTAAAGGTGCCACATGACTGGGCATGACATCTCTATCTTTCACGTGTTCTACTTTTCTTTTGTACTCGCTCTCTACAAACCCTACAGGAAGGGTACGGTTGAATAAATCTCACAAGAAGACACCCTGCATATGGATAAAGCTGGTACCTGTCTAAAGTTAACAGCCTCTAACTTTTGAAAACCAATAGAGGAATGAGCAGGATGGTGAGATCCTACAGGCATTTGGCTTCCTTCAGGCTAACAGATCACAGCAATGAGTTTGGATTGTTATCGTAGAATGATGAAGGCATAGGAGATCTTGAGCAGGGGTGACTTTTGATCACCATGAGAAAAGACCACCATGGTTCCTATGAAAAGGACTTACAGAGGAATACGGTAGGTAGAAGCAGGTAGACACATTACGAGGCTTCTAGCCTCAGTGGAGATACTAGATGGAACCAGTTAGAGCCAGAGTGGGTATTTGAATGTCCTAGCTGGCTGATGCATAGGAGGTTGCACAGGAGAGCGAAGCTGAAAGGCATCCCAAAGTTTGTGAGCCCAGCTTCTGACTGTCCACGATGGAGAATCTGTCCGCCGAGTAGGGAGGCTAAGGGAAGAGCAGGCTTGAGTGGCAGGTGAAAGATGACTTTATGGACATGTACAGTTAAAGTCAATCAGGTATGCAAACAAACACAGAAAGCAGGCTGGCAATAAACGCTCAGGAGGAAAATGGGATGGAGCCTTCATCGGTGGCAACATTCCTATATTATGGCATGTCTAAGCAAAGATAGTAGAGCTGCATGCCTAGGAATGAGAGCAGGAGGAGAAAGGAAGCCAAGGAGTGAGCAATGGCACCAAGGAGAGGAGAGAGAGCCACAGCAGGGTGAGGGTTGGGGACCCTCAGAACAGGAGGCAGGGGCTTTTTCTCTGGAGAGAAGCCAAGAAACAATGATGCCGTGGAGACACAGAGACTCGCGCCCTCCTGATTTCCATCCCCTGTTTTGAGATGAGATGGGCAGACAGCACAGCGAGGCCACTGGGAATGAGCTGCAGCGCAGGGAAACACTGATGCAGAAGACAGAGAGGATAATTGCAAGGGGGAACTGATGTGGTTGCAACTTAGTCCAAGAGACATTACGGTAGAGATAAAATAGGCAGTTAAGTCCGCGGGCTGAGATAGAGAGCGGAGTTAGAAGGACTAATGGATGGAAAAAGAACACTCGGGTGACAGAGGGGAGCTATAAACCACGAAAACGACGGAAATGCACTGCCTATAAGCATCTATAATTTTCCTTGGGAATAACTGAGTGTTTCTCCAGAATGTATTTGTCCTACATAATTGTCTTCAAAGCACAAAGCAAAACAAGCCCCATGCTTCCCTGGATCAGCACCACACATTTTGATGTCATGAATATGCATCCACTTGTTTCTGAATGTGTGATTCATGCACCATAATGTGGCCAGGAAATGAGCGCATTTCATGGAGCATGCATCTAGCCCCCTTCCCTTTATGATGTGCGGGAGGTTTCATATCCTCATAAGGCAGGCGGCTGGTGCAGGATGCTAACTGTGTGTGAACTACATGCTGATCAATTGCTTACCATCTTTGCACCTTGAGGAGATATTGCTCGTGCCTAGGAAGGGCATTATAATTACAGCCTGCCTTAAATAGGTTTCCCTAAATTCTGATCTCTCCAAAAACTAACAATCTTGCTGTTTCTCCTGAGGGAAAAAAAAGGAACAGACAGAACATGCTCAGAAAATCTGAACCCAGAAACAGCTCCGCTGCTTGATGTCTCAATGCCCTGCGTTAGCCAGTTCATTCCTTAAGGCTTTGGGGTTCTCTCTATAAATAGGTGCAATCACACCTGCCTCTTTAAGCTGCCATTTAGATGAAGTGAGACAAAGCTAGCGGCAACACCTAACGGGGTGAAAACACACAGGAGTTCTCAAATGAAGAAAATCAGTTCTTTGAGAGAGCTGCCGAGTCCCCCTGGCCAGGTGCTCTTTATGTTGCTCTTAGTGGGGAACCCAGTGGTATTCCCCAAACCCCACACAACAGTCGCTTCTCTCCTATGCGTGCCTCACACCTTGAGGTGGATTACAACACTGAGACCCCGAAGAGCAGCCCATCTCCCATTTCCCATCAGATACTTCACACCCCAAAAGCTCCTACCTGAGTGACCTAGCTTGTTAGACAACAGGTTCTCCCCAAACCACCTGCAAAGTTAACTCTGGTTCTGATTTTCAGCTGCTTCGTGTATTTGACTTCAGTCTTACAACTTTGGGGTCTTGATAAAAACATGCTACAACTTGAAGTTAGGCCAGCGCTGTTTGTTTTATTTTGGTGACATCGACGCCTCTGCCCACAAGAAATTCTAAGCACCTGGAATATCTCAATGATCAACAGAAGCGGTCATGGCTCCCATGGAGTCTGTCTGTGACTGGAAGCCAGGACAGTGTGTGATTGTGGCAGAGGGCAGTCAATAGCCGAGGCATGGAGTACCAGCCCCAGGGCCTCTACCAGCTGGCTCTGTTATCTATCATGTTCTCTGTGCGTTAGGTGGTGCATGAAAAGTTGGGGACTTGGAGGGGAATTTGGGGACCGAGGGTCTACTTACACAAAGTATGGGTGTTAGAAACTGGAAAGGCAAGGTCAGTCATCAGACACGTAGAAGAGCGCTCCTGAGCAGCACCGGGTGGTAGACTTCCTGCTTTGAGGCTGCAGGATGAGAATCCCGTCACTGAAGATAGCTAGAGAGAGCACAGCCTGACAGAGTTTCAAGAGAGGAAACAGGGAAAATAAACACAGTAGGCCCACAATGTCTGTGGTGGAAGCATCCCAAGGCCCCGTGCCTGACATGGAAGGCCAGAAGTTGTTGTAGAAGCACTGATCTTCATGCATGCATATTCATGATGGAGATTAATATCTAAATAAGCAAGGAGGGGAAATGGGAGGTAAAGGTCAACAGCAGAGAAAGCAGTGTAATTAGCAGGATAATGTAAGCGTGTGTAGGCAGTGGTTCTCAACCCTCCTAATGCCGTGACCCCTTAATATAGTTCCTCATGTTGGAGTTACCCCCAACCATAAAATTATTTTTGACACTACTTCATAACTGTAATTTTGCTATGGTTATGAATCACAATGCACATATCTATGCTTTCGGATGGTCTTAGAGGGCTCTGTGAAAGGGTCATTCGGCCTGAGAATTTTAATCTTTATGAAAAGACAATAACATTCAAAATAAAATTAAAATCCCCCCCCATCAATGCCTCATCTATTCTAAAAGCAGCTTTGTGCTTAGATTTAACTACTCAGAAGAAAGAGACTGAGAATTTCAAATGTGCATACAGGATATTTTCCTCACACTCATTCTCACGCCCAATGACTCTTCCCAGACTCTTCCCACCTCCAAACCCCTCCCAATACTATGTCCTCTTTTCCTTTTTATGGCCCACTAAGTCTAACTCACGCCACCCATGTCCTCATAAGTGTGGGGTCATGCCCTGGAGTGTCATCAACCTACAAGGGTCCACATTCTTTGAAAAAGTTTGTCTTCCTACCCCAGCCGCTACTACTGTAAATGTCTCCTTAGCTTAGGCTGGGGGATCGGGGTGCCCTCCCCTCTGCATGCTGTGATGGTGACTGGCTTGATCCTGTTCTCACAGCCTCTGGGAGCTCGTGAGTACTACAGGCCTCTCTTGTCCAGAGATGTTCTCTGGTTCCAGTCCTGATCTCTGCCTCTCACAGTCTTCTGCCCCCTTCCTCCGTGATGACTCCTGAGCCATGGAGGGCGAGTGTGGTATCCATGTCTCCTTCACGGCTGAGCATTTCCCAGACATGTCTTCTGTCCTGGACACCTCAGGAGTTTCCGCCCCAATCGCCACACAGTGCATAAGGAAATTTATTCGATGATGTCTGAGAGCTGCGATCTATTGTGGAGTTGGAGATACGAATTTAGTGGTCAGTTTAATACTTCATCTATTTAGAAAAATAATAGTTGTAGATTCACCCTTGTGGACTGTGAGTTCCACAACTGTGGATCCCTGGCCAGATGTCGGTGCCAGACATTCCTGTAGCCTCCTAGCCAGATTAACAAAACCAAGCGTTTGACAGAATTTAGAATCATCCTAGAAACATTGCTCTGGACACACTGGCGAAGGCTTTCCAATGGGAATAATTGAACAGAAAGACCCACTGTCAAAGTTCACCTTCAAACCCATGGTCTGAGAAAACTGACAAGTGCTGTCCGACCATTGACCTCTTCCCCGGTGGGTTTGCATCTCCTGCTGTCTCCGACCTGCCCAAACTTCACAGCTCTCCAGGGCGTTCGCAGGCGGCAAGTCCCAGTCAGGGACGCCTGAGGCACCTAGCTCTGTGTGGAGCAGCTACTAGGCTCTGCTCCCCCAGCGTACACAGAGCCCCTATCATGGAGTCCACACAAGCGCTATTGGTTCTGTTGCTATGGATAGCTCTGCTTGACGTACTATTACATCCTTTGTTAGGTTGTCACCACCATGGTCGACTATGTCATACAGAATTTACATGTGTTGTATGTTTTTTATATATAAAGCAAAAGTAATTTATTTTTCTCTGACCATACCTTTTCTCTTGCTTTCAAAGTCTGAAATTTTGCTAGACCTCTCAGCCAAGTTAATAATATCCCTTGAGATTAGTTAAAACTCTGTCTTTAGCTGCCTGCTCTCCTACTCTGTGCTCAGCCTGTTTGCCTTAGTGAAGATATAATCAACCTTATTATACCTTGGCTTCCCCAAGCAATCTGCTTTTACAGCCTATGTTAAAGGCATGGCTTTTACTCTTGAGTTATACCCTCTCTATACTGCTGAGCTAAAAGTGTGTGTGTGGTTGTGTGTGTGTGTGTGTGTGTGTGTGTGTGTGTGTGTGTGTGGCTATTCCTGGAAACAGTCAATAGACTGAAAGTATCCTTAATCAAAACATCCACCATTAACATTGGAAGCAACTGCGGCTATCAGTCGGTATTATCTGTTGGCAGCTCTGATTGCTATTCTGGGTCAGCTGGGAGCAGTGAAGAGACTTGGGAAACTCTGAAAGATTTCTGTAAAAAGTGATCCTTTTCTCATCTTGTTTTCTCCATGTTGTTGAATAAATACAGAGCAAAGCCCTTTGTCAGTGGCAGACAGATCGTATACACGCACTCACACATAGAGCAGACAGACAAGAGCAGACAGGCCACGGATTACACACTGAAGACAGACAGAAGACAGATGGAGGAGTGGAAGAGAAGGAATTCAAATTTGGGCTTGCTTTTCGTGAGATATTCTAAAGAGAAAGTCTCTGTGTGCGTCTGTCTCTGTCTGTCTGTCTGTCTCTCTCCTTCATTCCTTAATATAGCCTTTGTGCTCCTCTGAGGTTACTTTAATGTGCTGTTGGCTCAGCCAGTGTTATTTCAAACTCAATTTCCAAAAAGGAAAGTTGAACCCAGAAACCTGAGCAATCTGATGGGGTCACATGGACAAGGAGTGGGGACCCTTGAGCAGGAATCTGGGTATGTTCCCACAGAGCCCACAGGTACCTTCGCCTCAGGTATCCTCCACACCAGCAAGTGACTCACTCCGCTGCACAGCCCGACTCCCAAGGGAACAAAGCGTGGAGACTCTGCTCCAGTGCAAACATTTTACTACTGCATGGCATATGAATTGCCTTTGTGGGAGAAAGCATTTCAAACTGCATGTGTATAAATGCCATTATGGGCTCAGCAGGTTTTCTATGCAAGATAAACAACGTCTTAGCAGCCACATTAACATGTCTGCTTACAGAAAACTACATGTGTAAAAGGCTTTCTTTCCTCCCATAGGGCCCATTAGTGACGGGTAAACACAAACTACCCAGAGTCTTCTGGGGAGCTCACACTTCTGCTAATTTTTAATAAAAGCAAGATGTGCCTGTGCCTACAAGAACATCCGCAAGCCCTAATCATTGAACAATGCTCAGGAGCACACAGGCGTTTGAATCCCCACACAAAGAGGCCTGGCTGAGGACTGACCCTCAACTCTTGTTAGTGATGCACACGTGGTTTGCTTGATCTGCTTATGTCACATGATTTCCTCTGTACAAGTTGCTTCCATAAAGGAAACAAATCAAGGCTTAGGATTTGGTGCAGTTGATCCCATGTTCAAGCGTGGGGAATCTGAGCTTAATCCTCAGCAGCCATGTTAAAAAAAAAGTGAACACAAAGTTCCACGATGATCCCAGCTCTGGGGCAGCAGAGAGAGGAGGATCCTGGAGTTCTCCTTCCCGTCAGCCCAGCTGAATCGTGGGCACCAGAGCCTGGGAGAGATCTTGCCTCAAACCAGAAGAGAGAATGTGATTAAAGATGACATCCAGCATCAACTTCTGACCTCCACACGTGTGTGCACACACATGTACACACAGGTACATACAAGACTATACATGTACACACACATGTACACAGAAATATATTCATCTGCACGTACATGCATTTACAGGTGCACTCATGTACGCACATACAAATGTAAAGAAACACCAAAACACAACAGAAATTCAACACCTTGAGTTTTAAGCATCAAATGACCTTTGTTTAGCATGTCATGGATCTGAGAATATTCTCCATGATGACGGAGGAGAATTCTGTTGAGCACAGTGGAGATGATGTCTGTGAGGTAGCTTCAGCAGGAGCACGCACAGGGCAAAATATAAGCCTGTAGCATGGCTCCAGCTTCCTCTACTCTTCTCCTTGGAATCCTTAGACCCTTTCTTAAAGTCACGCTTTGCAGTTGGTTGTGGTGAATTTGTGTTTTTGGAAGACATCGTCTTTGGGGGATTTTCCCATATTTTAATGTTTCCGTTTGACTATGAGTTTACTCTAGTTTGGTTTTCTGAGGGCTAGTGAAGAATGTTGACCCAAAATAATGGCATCCCTAAATTGTTTCTGACATTTTCTAGTCAGGAGCTAGGGAAAGTTTGACGGTGTTAGCTGTGGCTTTCCTTTGGTATCTTCCGGGAGCTCTAAAGCCTCTGGAGTCGGGCTAGATAAGCCAGGACACATGGTACCTCAAAGGCAACAAGCACTTGTCTCAGGCCACAAACTCAAGAGCTTTGAAAAGGATGTTTCAAAAAGAATCTTGTATGTTTGTTTAATTATCCTCTCCGTGGAGACACATAGGGACACCTTCCCTTCCTTGGTCACTCACACTCTAGACAGACCGAACTGGGCCAAATGTTTCTAGCTATTGTATCACTGGTATGGGTTTATGCCCACTGCCATGGCATTCATGGGCAGTCAGTGAACACATTTACTTACTAGTCCTTGCCGTCAACTTGGGGCCAGATCTTTAATTTACTTCTCTTGGTAGTGATCACAGTCCTCACTGGTTGCCCTGGAGACATCCTTTCTAACCTCCCTGAGCCATGGACCAGTAGCTCTTGGGAGTTTCTATGCCATGAAAGGATGTGGAGCTATTAGGGATTTGGGAAAACCCAGTGCCCGGGTCCCCTCTGCCCAAGGTGGGGCTGGGCACAGTGGGGAGTCAGTTCAGGGACTCCCCAGAGCAGGATGCGTCATCTTCTCCCGTCCCAGCCTCAGAGAACCTGCCTGTCCCACTCCAGCTCCTCCCTCCCAACTCCTGCCCTCTGACCCTCAACCCTTCCTCGTGTATCAGCAATACCAGATCAGAACAATAGTCTCCACAACGGGAGTACACAGCTCAACTTCAAAACTTCTCCAGATAAGGGAAAATGAGACATTTCATCATGGCACACAAAACAGGAAGTCTGAAATAGTCAGCTATCTGTCTGATAGAACTCCCAAGACATGGTTTCTTGCTACACAGTCACGTCCTTGTCGGCCTCTGAGAGTAACGGTGTACAGCCTCAGTGACCTGGAGAGCTCTTGGGCCATGGAGCTTCTGAATTTACTAACGAATGGCTTAGTAAACACATTTCATTTCTGACCCTTCCTCTGTCTACTACAAGTCTGTCCGTGGCACTTTTCCCTCCTTACTTTACAGACTTGTACAAACTTCAGCATGGTTTTACTGGAGGATTAGCATAGCATTCATAAAACAATCTGAAACAGCCTTTCTGAAACATAAAACCCACTTGCCATCACCTCTGCTTGCCCTTCTGTGACATCAGATCCCTTTTCTTCCCTCAAAGACTCCTGTGTGGAGACACTTGCTCTGGCCACTATACACATCAGTGGCAAGTTCCTCACTGGATAAGGTGCCCTGACTTCAGTGAACCACGTATGCAATGTTCTCTGATACTCCGTGATATTATTTACCCATTTGGACTCCCAAGCACTTGCAAAGTGATGAGCACAGCAGCTGACAAAAATATAAGGTGTGTTGCTTAAAGAAGCCTCATGCATACAATGTGAAAATCTCCTCACAGTGTAGGAACACTTTCTTGTCTCTATATTCCTGAGTGCTGGAGGTATGGTTTAATTATAGAATAATTTCCTGGCATATACCATGTCCTAGGTTTGACTCCAAGAAGAAAGAAAGAGAGGTGGGAGGGAGGAAGGAAGGGAAAAAAGAAGAAAAGATTAAGAAATCCCTAGCAAACAGCTAAATACCAGCTCAGATCATCATCCAAAGGCTTCAGAATCTCAAATGTTAAGAAAGTTTTAGGCAATTGGTAGAAAAGGCAGAATACACAGGAAATATGTAGGTAAATAAGGGCACTACAGTGAATAGAATTGTTTTCCCCCAACATATGAAAATATGTACCTGATATGTTTCCCAAAGAAGTTTATAACTAAAGTCAAATATTGTGCTTAGGCAAGACCCGTCAGTTTGCTCCTGAGTCTTTCCTAAAGCTCCTTAGCAGCTAAGAAAAAAAGAAAACCCAAACTCAGTACGAATAATTCAATCTGTTCTCCTGAAAATGTTATTCAGCTCTTCAGCGAGGTGTGGAGACGCCTGTGGGAGACTGACAGCTGCAAACATTGCAGAGACAGTGAAGGGGCACTCTTGAACACCCAACCACTGTGAAGCAGTCATTTGAAATATTATTCAGTGGGCAGAAGAATTCTTGCTGTACTGGGCATGTGTCTCCCTGGGTACAGCTTGTAAGTCACAGTAGGAAGATGAAAGATGAAATGATAGAAACAAGAAAGTGTAAGAACTTAGAAAAGCCATGGCTGAACTTCTCACAGGGTTCTGAGAGTGCATCTAACTGACACGGTGATGCTAAAGCAAACCCTTGCAGGGATGGAGGGAGGAAGTAAACCACAGACCTGGGCAGACCCACTACAGATTGGTGTCTCTAACACCAGAAAACGGAAAGATCTCCCATGTTCTTGGGGAGGTAGAATTAACATAATAAAAATGGCAATCTTACCAAAAAACAACCTACAGATTCAATGCAATGCCCATCAAAATCCTAGCAAAAATCTTCACAGACCTCAAAAGAACAATACTCAACTTCATTGGGAAAAGCAAAAAACCCAGGATAGCCAAAACAGTCCTGTACAATAAAGGAACTTCTAGAGGCATCACAATCCCTGACTTCAAATTCTACTACAGAGCTACAGCACTAAAAAATGGCATAAAAACTGACAGGAGGACCAAAGGAACTGAATCGAAGACCCAGATATCAATCCACACACCTACAAACACCTGATTTTTGACAA
>LOEQ01001232.1:178595-191299 GCA_001685075.1 Bramus lutescens
CTCTTCTGGCCAGCAGGCATACACACAGACAGAATATTGTATACATAATAAATTTTAAAAAAAAATTACCAAAGTGTCTTCCATAGAAACCACAATATCTTTTGTCTCCCTTGGCAATGAGTGAGGACTCCTATAGTTACTCAGCCTCACAGAATCCAGTCTTGTCAACATTGGGGACCATGGCTGTTCTAGTGGGTGAATGGTGGATGTATGGTGGTATCTCAGTGTTTTCATTTGCACCTTCCCCATGACAAACAAGGCTGGGCATCTTTTCATAAATATGCTTTTGTCTTTGATGAGATGCTTGTTTGCGTCATTTTTATAACTAGGTTGTCTCCTCCATAGCTATTGAGTTTTAAGAGTTCTTTGCATATTGGGTACCACAGTCCTATAGGATACATTTTGCAGGATTGTTCTGCACATCTGCATTCATGTCATTGGTAGAACAGTCTTATTTCGTCAGCCCTTCCCTGCAAGTAATAGTAGCACACTAAAATTTTTAAATACAGCTTTTTTCCCCAGTTCAAGTAGCTTTGACCATTGGGCACTCCAATTGTACCAGTCACTCTTGGAAGCACTCCTGTGGATACAGGATATTTTCAGAGACACTAGTGGTGATGGTCTCAAAACTATCCATGTCTTCATCATTCCTGAACGTTCCCAGCAAATACCCAGGCCTCATTCGTCTAGAAAGAGGACCCAACATGCCTGTGGGAACATCATCTCGAGGCATTAAGTCACATCAGACCAAGAGGAACAGAATGTTTCAGTACAACACAGATCTCTGTGATTACGCTTGTCCACAGAATGCCAGTGCTCATTAAATAGGAATTAATTACTCAACAGGCTGAATTAAATAATCAATCAAGCTGCAAGTAATGTCATTACGACAGTTAGCTTTTAGTGGATGCTCTTGGAAAGTATTGATGTAGAATTTTATCCACCTAGCTAGAATCAGGCACCAACTATGGAATATTCCTTTTTTTCTCTATTAGGAGCTAAGTATTGATTTTTAAGCCATGGTCCCCAGTGTGGGACTAAATCACCTGGTGGGAAGGAAGCCGGTTTTGTCATCGCGTATTCAGCCTGTGCCATGTGAACCTGCGGTGGCGGGGCAGCATGGGAGCCAAGGCCACAGCAGACAATAACAGAACAGGGAAGCTCTGTGTGGAACCCATGCCTGAAAACATGGAACCATGGGAAGACACACTCAAGATCAGTCGAGTTGACAGAAAACAAAGAGGGGATAAAAGGATGAGAAGTACAAGAGAAAAAAAAACTGGTGTCCTTGACAACAATTTCTCAGGACTGTGGCTGGACTCCAGGCACAAAATAGTCAAGGCCACACTCAGGCCTCGCCTCACTTTGCCTATGGTCAACCTCCGTAGCTTCTAGATTTCCCCTCCTGATGCATGGATATCAACATGCGTCCAAAGACACCAGTCCTTTTAGAGACATAGCACCTGTCTGTCCCCTGACCTGCCATTCCCGAAGCATCCCCAAGAGTGGACCTTTAAGTTACTTTATGAAAGAGTGTGCAGAACTAGGGATGCCAGCGCCAGTCGGAAAGCTATTCATCACACGTTGGGGGGATGTGGGCTTCACGTGCGTGCTCCTTTGCAAAGGTCCTGGCAGGGGGCACAGTTCAGTGTCTGAGCACGTGCCTTAGCAGGCGTGAAGCTCAAGGCTTAGCCTGTAGTAACCCGGAAGAAGAAAGCAGGAAGGCCATCCTATGCCCTTCACAGAAAGACTTGATGGCTGCCGAGTCAGAATGTCACCACTGTGGAGGCTTCTCCCTGGCCACGTAGTCTTTAGAAAGGTCATCGTTCTATTTCCGCGTTAGCCTTAAGATAAACAATCCGTACTTTACCACCCGGGACAGCTCCGTGTCAACTGCCAAGAAAGAAACCCGTCATCCACAGAACCGCTTTCAGCTCCACTGTCTTCATATGAATATTTACTCTTCCAGGGAGCTGGCACTAGGCTTGGCTTCTCTGAGCTCTCTCTCCCAGCTGCCCCATAAAGCCATTGTTAGGAGTGTTGCCATGGCAACGGAGGGCAGCAGCCGGCAGAAGAAACTGACAGTNAACTGACAGTCACCCACACAGTACCGGCGGGATCTGTGGGCTAATTAAAAGGTTCCGTGCTCAGGGTCACTTTGTAAAAGAGAACCATCTCTCAGAAACCCTGGGCCACAAATTACTCCACGCAGAAGCCACAGACCACCCAGCCTCCCAAGCAGGTGCTGGTTGTTCTCAAAACCAGCTCTGCTCTCCCTGGCCAAGGTCCACACAAGGCCACCTGAGCTCCTTGTCTGAGCCATCTTATTAAAGGCACTCGATCTATTTCCTGCCAGTAGTTACATAAAGCAAAGAGGCAGCGTGATGAAAGGCAAGCTGTTTTCCTTGAGTCCTGTTCTAGTGTGATGTCATCTGGGTATTGAGTTTGGTTCTGGAAGCTTACTCGAGTTCTTTGAGACTAATTCTCAGGCTATGAGAGTGATAATCAGGAAGAATATCGTGTCTAATAAGCTGGTGGGGTTTAATCCCCAGAGTGGGTTTTGACTGAGTTTCATGGAACAGATAGACTCTAAGCAGCTCTGGGACTTGCCTAAAATCCTGTTATCGGGACCTAGGTTAGCCCACCATGGGCATCAGCAGCTCAGCTTCCTTGGTCAGTTCTATCGATCCTCTTCGGACCCTGTTACAGCTCCTGTTCTATGCAGTCCCAGATCAATAACTTCCGGGAAAACACTAGAAAGCTTAGACTCCTAACCAAAGCCAGACTCAAAGAACTCTCTGGAAGTTATGCAGGAACAGAAAGCCTCCTCAAAGACAGAACAGCTCTTTCTCTAGATCCAACTGATCCCACACTAAGGAAAGAAGCCAACACCCGCAGGAAGCAGGCTGGAACCTCCCTGAGAACAGTCTGAGATGGCAAAGTTTTGGACCATCTCAGCTGAGTCAGCATCCTGGTGATTACCAAGACAACTGAAGTTTGAACAAACTAAGATCTCTCAATGCAACCCCATCTTTGAAAAACNAACTGACAGTCACCCACACAGTACCGGCGGGATCTGTGGGCTAATTAAAAGGTTCCGTGCTCAGGGTCACTTTGTAAAAGAGAACCATCTCTCAGAAACCCTGGGCCACAAATTACTCCACGCAGAAGCCACAGACCACCCAGCCTCCCAAGCAGGTGCTGGTTGTTCTCAAAACCAGCTCTGCTCTCCCTGGCCAAGGTCCACACAAGGCCACCTGAGCTCCTTGTCTGAGCCATCTTATTAAAGGCACTCGATCTATTTCCTGCCAGTAGTTACATAAAGCAAAGAGGCAGCGTGATGAAAGGCAAGCTGTTTTCCTTGAGTCCTGTTCTAGTGTGATGTCATCTGGGTATTGAGTTTGGTTCTGGAAGCTTACTCGAGTTCTTTGAGACTAATTCTCAGGCTATGAGAGTGATAATCAGGAAGAATATCGTGTCTAATAAGCTGGTGGGGTTTAATCCCCAGAGTGGGTTTTGACTGAGTTTCATGGAACAGATAGACTCTAAGCAGCTCTGGGACTTGCCTAAAATCCTGTTATCGGGACCTAGGTTAGCCCACCATGGGCATCAGCAGCTCAGCTTCCTTGGTCAGTTCTATCGATCCTCTTCGGACCCTGTTACAGCTCCTGTTCTATGCAGTCCCAGATCAATAACTTCCGGGAAAACACTAGAAAGCTTAGACTCCTAACCAAAGCCAGACTCAAAGAACTCTCTGGAAGTTATGCAGGAACAGAAAGCCTCCTCAAAGACAGAACAGCTCTTTCTCTAGATCCAACTGATCCCACACTAAGGAAAGAAGCCAACACCCGCAGGAAGCAGGCTGGAACCTCCCTGAGAACAGTCTGAGATGGCAAAGTTTTGGACCATCTCAGCTGATTCAGCATCCTGGTGGTTACCAAGACAACTGAAGTTTGAACAAACTAAGATCTCTCAACGCAACCCCATCTTTGAAAAACTCCTGTGAACTTGAGACTCCAAGAGTAGATACAGAACTGGTGCTGCCGGGTTTCCTGCAGTGTCCCCTCAGGCTGTGCACATGGGGTTCTGCCGGGTTTTCTGCACTGTCTGCTCAGGCTGTGTGCATGGGGTTCTGCCGGGTTTCCTGCAGTGTCCCCTCAGGCTGTGCATGCAGGGTCCTTCCATCTATTAGTGTCCCCTCAGGCTGTGCATCCCTCAGTTAAAAATAAAAGTAGATGCTATTAAAGCAACCAGGAAAATAGATGAGCCCAACAATGTAGCATCTAAGGAAATAAAAATGTAGGTGCTGGAATAAATAGATCACTTTCTGGAAGGTCCAGCCTTCTCTGAAACAGGCAGCTTGTGCCCAGAGCCTGCTTCCCATGGCTCAGGAAGATGCTGTGCTATAGACACTTGTGAGCTTTGCTGTGCTTGAGAATGTAGTGCTCACCACAGAGCCTGCTTCCCAGGGCTCAGGGAGATGCTGTGAGAATCTGGCAAGGGTTCAGGAAGAAGTGTGCCCTCTTGCAGGGATGGAAACCTCTGAGTGGGCAGAACTGAAGGTGAGCCTTACTCTGGGCAGGGACAGAGCTCTACAGGAAAAGAGGTGCTGGCTAGAGGTGTGCACAAGTTCCTCATTGGGCAGGCACACCAAGGGGGATTCAGGGCAGAACCCTGTTTGCACAGGCTGAGCGGACACTGCTGGAAACCTGGCAGCACCCCGTGTGCACAGCCTAGGCAGGCATTTCAAAGTTAATGTAAATCCTTAATAAAATTGGTCATTTGCTATTAGAAATGAAAGTGAAATCATGCAACTTCTGGAACAGTTTGAAACACTGAAGACAGAGCTGTTAGAATTAATGGAGACTTTGGGAAGGTCTGTGCCTACACAGGCACTTTTGTCTTACAGCGTGAATTCAGACTATTCCACAGATGAATTCTGGGATCCTGGCTATATATATTCATGAAGCTGTGACTTCCTGAAGTTTCCTTGGCATAGTAAGTGAATATATTAGGATCTGGACTCCTGCGTGCTTCCCAGAAGAAGTCAGCAGCTGGGTACTTCTGAAATTAAATTAATCCAGAAAGCAAATGATCACAATGTAAGAAATAACCCTGCCAGAAGGCCCTTGAATGCCCACAATACCCAGATACATTTGCGCCTTGTCATTCTGAGACCCTCTGAAAGCTTTGCCAAATCTTATCAAATTGAATTTCAGGCATACAAAGGATTTCCAGAAAGCTCTTCTGGGGATCAAAATGAAGATGTATAGCAAATAGGAAGAGATATGATTCTGAAATAACTGTTGATAGTACCGGGTTGATGGCCTTCAGTGAGAGTCTTCTCAGAAGTATTAGCACACACGATGTTCAATAAGAGAAGCAGAGTCAAAATAGGGATCTTGCAAACTAAGGATACCATTTGTCGCAAATCAATAAGCAGCAAGGTCACAGGAACAATGGATGTCCCAAGGTATAATGCATAAAATCAAAGCAGGTGCTGGCTGATGTCACCCAGGCCCTTGGTGACATCAATGCAACAAGACTGTGCTCCAAAGAATCTCAAGATGGACAGAGAAAGAGAAATTGATTTTACATGACAGAGAAGGAAGGGACAGGAGAAGGATGAAGAGCAAAGCCGGGTGAAAACTATAACGTTTATACTTAATCTCAAGGATTAAGGTACAATCCCAGTGACTTGGAAATAAAGTTCAGGTCAAATAAAGCCCTATGTCATGCTTACTGACACATCACAAACTCAGCCTAGATGCTTCACAAGGCCCTGGATCCATGTTTGCTGTGGAAATTATTGGGGTCTCTGGGTTAAGCCAACAAGTTATCAGAAGAGCAATGTGAAAAGTGAGTCGGAGAGTCACCAGGAGGCAAGAACACAGACTTGAAATGTGGAAGAAGGCAGAATTTAGCAAAAGCAGCAGAGTTGTTCATGGGCAGCATGACAAGAAGTCCATTTGGACTGAGGCTCCATGACGCCCAGGATGTTCCAGAAATCAAAGAGTTCCTTTGCCAGTCACTCATGGTCACTGTGCAGGCAAAGCCAAGACCAAGGCAACAAGAAGAGATCAGCTCCCCTGGTCTGATACTGATGGCAGAAGTCTTTTTCTGCCCGATGATACCTTCACCCCAAACTTGACAGAAGGAAGACAGGGACCTGTACAGGAGCAGTACAAATACTAACACCCACTTTCATTATTGTTTCAGAACCACGTATATAGAATGTAGACAGAGAACGGAGACCTGAGACTTCATCTCTACCCCTAGAGAGCCTTTCGAAGCGGCAGCTGTATACAGTGATGGAAAAACCCCAGCTCCTTCTTCTGATGGCGCTCCCTTGCCCAGGATACCCCAGTCCTATATGCTCATGCCCAGCTGCTGGTCCAGGATCCTATTCTGTCCCTGGTGTTTCTGAGCAGACGTCTAATGGGTTTCTCAAGCATGGCACACATTCTACTCAGGATTCCCCCATCTGAACCTTCAACACTAGAGTCAAATAAAACACCTAAAAATTATTTTTGACTTCTGTTTCTTCACATCCTGCTTAATATCATTCAATAGATTCTAATAACTCCACCGAACACATATGGCAAAGAGTCCAGAGTGGCAGCACCCCAATGGTGGTAAATCGAGATAGTGTCTCGTCAAGTACCCATTTCCTCTGGCACCCCTTCTCCAGCTCACTCATCCCCCAGCAGTCAGAGGGAGTCTTAGGATGCACAGACCAGAACATGTCTGTTACAGGATATTTGATCACGTTCTATGAAGATGTGTCTCTCTCCTTCCTTGCTACCTAAGGTACTTTCTGATTGGTTAAATAAAGATCAGAACAGTCAATAGGTAGGCAGGAAGGGGTAGGTGGGACTTCTGGGCAGAGATAGAAACTCTGGGAAAGAATCTGGAGATTTGCCATAAAGACATGGAGGAAGTCAGACATATGGAACTGAGAAGAGATAACCAGCCACATGGCAGAACATAGATCAATATAAACAGGTTAATTTAAGTTAGAACAGTTAATTGGGAACAAGCTTAAGCTAAGACCAAGCTTTCATCATTAACAATAAGTATCCATGTCATTATTTGGGAGCTAGCAGTCCAAAGAAAGACCTGCTACACATGTCATTCACCTCTTAGTTCTCATTCACACAAATTATGAATCAAGTGGAGCTGCTCATAAAAATTTAGTGATGAAAGGAAAAACAGCAGTTCTCCTCCTCCTCGGCAGCTGTTTGCACACACCTGTCCTCAGGGGTATTTATGGCTGCAAACACAAGGACAGAGCTGGGGTCTGCACATCTTTGCTCAGATGTCAACACAATATCAATCATCACCTGGAAGGCAGTAACCTCACTTGTGGGCACCCCTTTTTCCTATAATACACACGATCCCCAAGTGCCTCTCTCCTCAAGCTTGGCACTTCTAGGCAGCAGTTACAATCTTGTAGGACACGTCCGCTTCTCCTCTTACAGCAGCAACTCAACACCAGCGTTGGCCTGTGTCACCTCCTGTGTCATTGCACACCAGCCCATTGTGCCACCTGGGCACTGCCACCTACCTGGTGGGTCTCCTTCAGTCTACTGTGTTCTCTTTGACTGGCGATCCCCAAAGTGTGACACACTCAACAGTCAGGTCTCCTCCCAAGATCCCCAGTTCTAGATTACACATTTTCAGTGTTCTGCCTTCTGTGTCTTCAAAGAACTTCCTTAAACTCCTTTAAGGGTGAGTAAAACCAGTTGACAACGATCTCCTCACTACAATCACTGCCACCACAGGGTGGAAAAAGCACCTCTGGTCTCTTCCTGTGTAGTAATAAAGGGGGAGCGGGCCCTGCTTTTCGTCCAGCCCAGCTCCCGCNATTAACCAATGAAAGTTAACACATAGACAGATGACCCTCCTACATCATTCCTGTTGTTGCCAAAAAAGCCCTGTGAAGTGTCTGTTTTCATGTCCAATTTTGGACACGGTATCTCCTAATTGGGAACATGTGTTCACAAAGAACTCGAAGTCTGACCCAAAGACTCTTTCTGAATGTAGGAGACTGGGGTATCTTGGCAGAATGGAGTCTGAGCACTCTGGCGTGAGTCTGTGACGGGGAAAGAAAATGGCTCTGAAATCCACAGCACCTGGCAAGTCTCTGGGTATTTATAGACAGCCAGAGTCAGTTAAAGGGACAAGAAAAAGGGCCATTTCTGTGTGTGCAGAGCTTCGGAGTCCCTAAGGCACTTTGTATCCACTATCGAGGGCTGCAGGGATGTCTGAGGAAACGCGCAGCCGTTAGGCAGAGTTGATGCGTCTCTCTTCACTACTTATTTGTCATCTTGATTGAACAAGCACTGGAGATGGCCTGAATGATGTCCGGGCAGACGCAGAGTCAGCATGCAATCAGGGAGGCAGAGCGCAAAACGAAAGAGCCCTGGGGTTCAGCTAAAGGTGGCATGACCCTCAAAAGTTAGTGGGAGTTGCTCAGCCGAGTGCGCCACCACCTCTTAGAGCATCCTCACCCACATTTGTGTCTCCGTCCTGCATCATCTGAACGTCGCCACACACAGGCACTCTGCTTTCATCACCTACAGCTCACCTGCGAGGTGACGGACTCTGTATCCTAAAGAGCTCTCACATGGGACCCTCCCGTACCAGAGGGATACTCTGGGTACCACTTCCCCCACGGTCAGAGGCAGTGTCCTTTTTCAGCCTTGACCTGAGCTCCTCCCCAAGTGACACTTTCCTTGTCACCCTCTTTCAGCAGACAGAACAAGGTTTTGATACATGGAGCATGTGGTGGCTTGAAAGAAACCGCCCCCCAGGGGAATGTCACTATTAGGAGGTGTGGCCTTGTTGGAGGAAATGCGTCACTGTGAGGGCAGGCTTTGAGGTCTTTTTGCTCAAGCTTCCCTCAGTGTGACAGTCAGCAGACTTCCTGTTGCCTGCAAGATGTAGCACTCTCAACTGCCTGCCTGCCACCACACTCCCTGCCATGATGATAATGGAGTGAACCTCTGACCTATAAACGAGCCACCTCAATTAAAATGTTGTCTTTATACGAGTTGCCGTGGCTGTGGTGTCTCTTCAAAGCAATAGAAACCTTAACAAAGACAATGTGTGTGCCCAACTTTAGCCTGACTTTCCCACATCAGCCTTACAGAAACTGCTCCCATCATTTTAACTGAGCATTCTCTGTGTTTCCTCGACAAAGCAGACTAGGTTTTATATAGCACACATGTTCTAGGGGAACAAAGCATAGACATGCACACACAGACATGTAGATACACAATATGTATATACATTTCACACCCAACACACATATGTACACATATACTACACACATACAACATGTATACATATACTCAGTGTAGTTCCCAGTGTAGAATGTGATTCAGATATAATCCTGCCTTATAAAGTACCTAAGACATTGCTTCACTTAGAACAAAAGAGAGAAAGCAAAAGGAGAGGGAGGGAAGAGGAGAGACAGAGTCCTTGGCTGCCAACACCAGATCAATGGCTCTTTATCTCCAGTGGCCTCTGAATTACTCAGGGAGCTTGAGAAGAAGAAGATTCCTGACTCCCACACCAGGAAGTGTGATTTAACAGGTCTTGTGTGGCTATAAATCTGTGTTTATACCCAGCTCCCTGCTTAATTCATAAACTGAAAATCCAAGGGCTGAACCAAGACCTGCTGCTGAGCCTGTCATCTTACGACTAGGTGTCCTTCAGGGTGTCCTCTGAGAACCAGAGTAATGCACAGATAAGCGAAGGAAGCTCTAGGATCTTTCTGACAATCTCTGTCTATGCTGCTGTCCACAAACTGAGGTACAACCCACACACCCCACGACAAGACTGTTTACAACAAGCTCTAAAATTACTCTAACCCTCAGTCCACAACCTGCCCCCCGCAGCTCCAACTACTTGCAGGAAGCATTGCAGCCTACTCAGTAACCTCCCTGATCATGTGGCTTCTCCTGTTGCTCCAAACAGAACCTCCCCAAGGCCACCCCCGTGGTGGTATCAGTGCTTTTGCCGTTGCTGTCACAGAATAGTAAGAACGGGTCATTTATTGGGAAAATGAAGGTTCACTTGGCTCTCAGTTCTGGATCTGGGACTCCAGGCATGCTTTTGCATTTGCTTGGTCTCTGGTGAAAGTGTCATGCTGCAGTAAATGAACAGGGGTAACCAGGGGAATCAACACCAGGAGCAAGCTTCCTTCCTGGCATCCTGCTCTTAGGGCTGAGTAAAGCCAGAAAGGTATGAGTCGTCCTTAATGACATCATAAAAGCCCAGCTCTCAACACTCCATTAAGAACAGCAAACTCCACCATGAACTGGGAGAAGAAAGACCCTAGGGTCCTCCACCAAGGTCTCTTGCGACAGCTCCACCTACAGGGTCTTGTTCGGCATAGCTCCTGACCTGTGCTGAACCAACTCATGCCTTGACTTGGGAGCTGGAAGCCAGTGTGTTGGTTACTTTTTCTTCTTGCTATGACTGAAGCCCAGACAAGAAGCATGTGAAGAGAGGGAGGGTCTGCTCTGGCTCACAGAATGAGAGTCCCATCCATCATGGCGGGGAAGTCGCGCTACACGGAGCATGTGATTTGGCAGTAAGAACTGGGGAGAAGGCTGTTTTCACACTTCCTGGAAGATGGGGCAGGCAGAAGCCATCAAGAAGTAGGAATGACTGTCCTGCAAAATCTGTCATTCAGTGACCACTTCTTTCACCCAAAACCAACCTCCTGAAAGCTCTAGAACCTTCCAAAACACCACAACCACTGGTGACCAGTGTTCCAATACATGAACCTGAATGGGATGCTTCACAGCTTCCTTAGCAGCTGGGTAGTCACATTTGCTTTCTTTCTAGGTGCATAGAGACATACACTAGAGAAGAGGAATTTTAATAAGTGTTTCACCACGAGAACCAGAGAAGAAGAGGGAAGAAGGAGAAAAAACACAGGTAGAGAGTTCTACCCATCTCCCTCTCCTTTCGCCTTTCCATTCTCTGCTCTGCCTCCTGTCTTCCCTGAGTTAACCAGCCCTCTTTCTTCAGGGCACATGAGAAACCATGGCTGATGGAACAGCGTACCAGTGACTGACGAGCTCAAGCAACAGAAATTGATTTTCACATAATTCTGTAACTGGGCATCCAAGATCCGGGTGTCAGTGACATCTGTTCCATCTGGGGCCTCTTTCCGTAGCCTGCACATAGTGACTTCTTCCTGAGGGCTTACGTGGTGTTCTGGTTTGGTTTTGTCCCCTTGACATATCCCAACACGTATCTAAGAAAAGGAAATGGTAACTAAGAAAATGCCTCCATCAGATTGGCCTGTAGGCAAGTCTGCGGGGACACTGTCCTGAGTACTGATTGATGTGGGATGTGGGAGGGCCCATCCCACTGTGGGTGGTGCCACACTTGGTCGGATGATCTTGTGGTATAGGAAGCCAGGCTGAGAAAGCCATGAGGATCAACCCAGCAGCCAGCATTATTCCAATGGCATTTGCTTCAGTTCCTGCCTCCAGGGTCCTGCCTCCAGGGTCCCACCTCCAGGGTCCTGCCTCCAGGGTCCCACCTCCAGGGTCCTGCCTCCAGGTTCCTCTCTTGAGGTCCCTGCCTCCAGGGTTGCCTCCAGGTTTCTGCCTCCAGGGTCCCACCTCCAGGGTCGGGCCTCCAGGGTCCTGCTGTGTCTTCCTTTAACAGCAGACTGATATGGAAGCGTAGGCAAAGTAATCCTTTCCTCCCAAAATTGTGTTGGGCATCTTATCACAGCAACAGGAGCCAGAACTGATACTCATGGCCACCCTACACGCAGGCTGTGCCCTGATCTCCTATTCTAAGGAGCCCTGGCACACAAGCAACCACAGCCACACAGGTGAGAAATGGTGTCCATTCTCCTCTAGAACATTCAGCCCAGTGACCCCTGAGGTCTGCAGAGACCTTTATCCTGGCTCGGATTTTCGTGTTCTGCCGCCAAGAACAAGTACTACTCAGAATTATTGCTTAAAGACTTGGAGCTTCTACTGGAGTTATAAAAAAGCTAGTGATTTCTAAGTAGTGCATGAATCACAGGAAAGAGCTCATGATTATTTTTTGCCCAGGATCTGTCAGTATCCTATGATAGATACGTGCAATGGGTCATGGAGTGCAAACTCCCTCAGTGCTATTTCAGAGTTACAGAAGACCACCATTGCCAGAACTTGCTAGAAGAAACAGCCAGTCTTCTCTCTCCTATCTGGCCTTAAGAGTGCATGGATGTGTCCATGATCCTAAGCCCTGTCTTGCAAAGGACAACATGTTCTTGCTTCCCAGAGACAAACAACTTCAAAATTCAGAAAGAACCCTTATCATTCTAAGCAATCCATCAAAAATGAGTTTAATATCAAGTGATGTTGAGAAGGGGATAATATGAGCCCCTCATACATCCTGGAATGATTGCAGATGTATACACCATGAAAAGCATGCTTGTCATTCTTTGGTGAAGAGGAGGATGTACACACATTGAAAAGGACAGAAATTTGCATGTGTGTCTGAGAAGATATCCAGAAGACACTTACTGGATTCAATTGACACAGTAAAAGTGAGAGGAAAAATATCAACAGAATTCCAAGATAACAATAATAAAGGAGAAGAGGAAGGAGGAGGAGGAAGAGAAGAGGGAGGAACAAGAAGAAGAAGAAGAAGAAGAAGAAGAAGAAGAAGAAGAAGAAGAA
>LOEQ01001232.1:191327-219041 GCA_001685075.1 Bramus lutescens
GAAGAAGAAGAAGAAGAAGAAGAAGAAGAAGAAGAAGAAGAAGAAGAAGAAGAAGAAATGAAGGAGACATATCTAAATACATCAGGAATATGAATCCTAATTTACAATGTGGAGTTGAGAAGATAAACTTCATGTGGCTGGCACACATAAAAGCGTTGACATGGCCAAGGATGAAAGAACCGGCCTAGAATGGCTCTTTGAAAACTGGGTTCTTGGCTAAACGCCTACAAGTTTAAGTTCTCAGGGTTGCAACTGCTTCTTTGCCCATCAGAGTGGTTCAGCACACTTAACCTGGGTAGAAAATGTCCTTTATGCTTCTGAAAATGTTGTGCCTGTCCCTCAAAGGATGCCTGTGTGATCAGCCCCCAGGGAAAACTCTGGATGTTGACTGTCTTTCCTGCTACCCAACACTTTCCTCATGTTGCCACAATGAGCTGTGAGGAAAATTGTGTGCTGAGTGACTCCGTTGGTGAGCCCCCTGAAGCTGGAGGCTGGCTCCCCTACAAGGCACCCCATGTGCCTTTTCTCTTTTTTGATTTTAATAGCCTTTCCCTGTAACAAGCTGTGACCATACATAGTAGAAGTATGTACTGCAGTGTGATGTTCTACTCTTGGCTTTTTGAGGGTCCCGCCACTGATGTAGGAGGGTCATCTGTCTATGTGTTAACTTTCATTGGTTAATAANGTATAAGCTAGCCGTGCGGGAGCTGGGCTGGACGAAAAGCAGGGCCCGCTCCCTTATCACTACACGCCACAAAGCCCCTAAGGAAATCACACTCACAAGCTTATTCTTAGTTATGAATACCTTAGGATGGGCTTGTTTCTTGCTTTTCTTATTTAATCCTACCTACCTTTTGACTGGCTTTTATCTTTCTCTATTTCTGGATACCTTACTTTATTTCTTCTCCATGTAGTTGGGTAGCTGGCCCATGGCGTCCTCTCCTCGTTCCGTTGTTGCTCTTCTTCCTTCTCAGTCCTTCTATTTCTACTCTCTGCCTGCCAGCCCTGCCTATCCTTGTTCCCGCCTGACTATTGGCCATTCGCCTCTTTATTAGGACGATCAGGTGTCTTAGACAGGCACAGTAACACAGCTTCACAGAGTTAAACAAATGCAGCGTAAACAAAAGTCTCACACCTGAAAATAATATTCCCCAACAGGGTCCTGAGTTTAGGTCTCTTGAGTGTTGCCTAAGGAATCAAGGAACTCAGTTGCAGGGATGGAGACACACTCTCAGACGAGAGTAAAATACAGCTCATTTAAGTTTAAGGACACATAAAATCAGACTATGAGTTGTTAACTGAGATGTGTGATGCACAATTATAGAACCCAGAGTGGCACATAGGTGGATTCTGCCAGAGAGGCACACAAGGCTCTATAGGGAGTTTCTAGCCTTTAGGTAATGGAGCAGATGTGCAAGCCATTAAGACTTGAGGCTAGTGATGGTTTCCTGTGCTTTCATAGTGTTCTGCATCTCCTTGTTTCACATGACCTTATACAGGCAGTGAAAGCAAACAGCAGAGAATGTAAGGAAGGTGAGGAAGGTGCGTCTGATGTATACATTTCAGTCCTAGGTCATGGCCATGCCTTCAACTTCATGCAGCCCAAAAGAAGCCCAGAGACCAGAGTCCCAGAAGGTACCATAAATCTCCTGTCCAGTTCTTCCCCAAGCAGGATCATAACTGTGGGAGAAGGAAGAGACCTGATCGACATCATAAAGCTTCTTCACCCTTCAGTTTCCCTCCATCCATAGACATCTGGTCTACCACATAACATTAAAGGCTCTTCCTGGCTCTTGCAGGATCCAGAGGCTTTCCCTGCCTGCTCAAGATTTGCCTGGCATCTTTACAGGCATTTCTCTAATGGTCTCTGACACTCACATCTGACTTTACCCTCCCTTGCATCTGCTCCTCAGAAGTCACGGGTACTACAAGTGTATTTTCAATACTCATAAAGAACAAAAATTAATAAAGGATTGAAAATCCCTTTTTTCAATGAATAACTAGGGAAAACATTTTCTTGGGTGAAAACATCAGTTTGTACATAGTAATCTACAAGGAAAAGCAAACTATTCTTTGGTGCCTGTAACTGTATAGAATAAAATATGTTGGGTGGTCAGGGCACTGTTTGCACTGCTCATAACCTTCTCTACGCTCAACGGCATTTCTTTATTCATGGAGAATCAATAGATGATGAGAAATCTGTCAGTGAGACTATACTATGGTAGAAATAATTAGCATCTTAGTTTATACCCCATGTGTTGAGTCATGCTGGCTGCTCTAGATCCCTCACACCGGCAGCCCATAGAGCATGAGCTCTGAGTGGCCACCCAGATTCCAGCTATGCCCACAGAGACATTGTCACTGGGGAGCTAAGTGCATCACTATGGGCATAGTGATATGCACCAACACCTAGTTTTCAGCATTGACCACAAAGAGCTGTTTTCTAAACTCTAAAGCTTGGGGAACCAAACAAGGGTGCCAGGTCAGTCCAGAGTTCATGACTGCTCTCAGAAGCCACAGGTAGCCCTTGGTGTGGGACTGCCTTCGTACCATCATCCTCAGCCAGTCACGCACCATGTGAATAGCCAACGGCATCAGATGCTGGTTCTGCAACCTTCTCCTCTGCCTGCTGCTCAGCATCCGTTAGTGACCAGATCAGTCCTCTTGCCCATCTTCAGCAAGAAGTGATGATAGCCAAAGCTGTTAGTGCTTGGATCTCGAAAGCTCATGCCCTAGAGGACTGACACACTGTTTTCCACAGTACAAACAATGCAAGATCCTGAGAATAGTGAGGAAGTCTGAGGCCCTAACCTGGCCCACTTTCTGCTTTCACTCCCTCGCTTCCTATACACAATACAGAAAAGTTCAGCTCCATCCCTCAGGAGGAATCTGTCGGAGTGAAATATTTTGTGAATTTGAAAAAGATACGGGCATAACATGTAGGCAGTTGTTGTACGGAGACTGCTTGTTTGTTTCCTGGTCATCCAGCAGCTCAGACCCAAAATAACCACACAGAAACTGTATTATTTAAATCACTGCTTGGCCCATTAGCTCTAGCTTCTTATTGGCTTTTATATCTCAATTTAACCCATTTCTAGTAAGTAATCTGTGTATCACTGTGGCTTACCGGGTAAAGTTCCAGGGTCTGGGGGCGGGGCTACATGGCTTCTCTCTGACTCTGCCTCCTCTCTCCAAGCATTCGGTTTAGTTTTACCCGCCTAGCTCTGTTCTGCCTTATCAGGCTAAGCCAGTTCCTTTATTAACCAATGGTATTCACAGCTTACAGAGGGGAATCCCACATCAGGCGGTTGCTTTTCTGCGCCCCTCCCCCCAGTCTTGTGGCCTGCGTTTGTTAAAATGTTAGCCTCACGGCTCTCCCCACCATTAATCCTGTGGTTGTAGGTGAATGACCGTGGTTATGCCCGTATTTGTTTTCCCTCAATCTGTCAAAAAGTCAGATCTCTGATAGGAATGGGGATTAATCCATTTTCACTGTCACAAGTGTGGGAATTCTCACACTGGATTCAACAGGCCTCTTGTATTCTGTAGGAGCTAAGTTTGATTTGACCTCTACTTGCCTAAGAAGAGTGACCTTGAAGGCAGGCTGTCTTGAGCCTTGCTTAAGAGCTCATAGACTAGCAAGCAAAAATTTTATCTATTGGACATTTTTGCCTTAGTTAGCTTGTTTTCCGCACTGAAACCTCCAGTCGTGACCTGCTTCTTGGTTAAATTGCATCCCCTCCTGCTTTTTGGCTGAACTATGTGCCCTCCTGACTGTGTGCAAGTGTGACCTGATTTGGATAAGTATCTTCATAGAGGTTACCTAGCCATGGTGAGATCAGTAGAATCATAGATGTCCCTAGAAGAGGAGAAGAGACAGCCATGGATAATGGCAGAAGATAACCAATCCAAGGATGACAAAAGCCACAAACTGTAAAAGCCAAGAAAATATTCCCTCTGGGGCTTCTACAAGAGGTGACTCTGAGGACACCTTGGTTAGAAACTTCCAAGACTCCACAACTCCCCTGGGATAAACATCTACGCTTTTAATGAACTCAACCTGCGAAAACTTCCAACCTCGCAAAGCTGCTTAGGGCAAGATTTGAAAAGCAGTCATTGTCATTGGTCACAGCCAGCGATTCGGTGGCAAAAGAACAGACTATGACTCTCAGAGTGCACTGGTCAGATGCCAAAGGCCACTATTTATGGCATTCTTTCACTTTCTGTGTAGACCACAACCTAACAGCAAAAGTACCTCCTGCTAGGAAGCATGCACAAAAAAGCCACTGCCTGTCAAGAGAGTTCTGAGAACAGGTTTGACAAAGGAGGACAAGTCTCTACAAAGGCCTTGCTCCAGGGAAGAAAGACAAGGAGATAGAAAACCAAAGAAAGATTGGAGATCCTGCCAGGACCACCTCGCCTCCTGGCAACCGCTGCTTCTGCTTTTTAGAGGCTGTGTCCCTTGGCTAGGAGAGCTGTGATTGACCCTCTCACATTCAGGAGGATGGTATAGGAAAGTACAGTTTAATTAGAAAACAGTCTAGTACCGTCACCAGTTTGGACAATACTGCGGGACAGCAAAGGCCCAGGCCTGAAACCCCATCTTCTTGGGGAACTGATTTCTTAATGCCTGTCAGCCTGTGTTGTTATAGAAAGTAGGCATTTTCCCTTCCTGGGCTCAACCTGTAAAAATGATCTTCCTGACCACAAAGACAGTGGGACCTGATCACATGACTTGCTTTCACCAATGACCTGTTGTTGAAAGTGATGTGGTCCCTTTTTAGAAGGAAGCTTCAAAGCCAAGCTGGGTTTCTGCGGCTCTTCTTTTCTGATGAGCACTAAATCTTAAACTCTCTCTCAAGTCTGTACCGAAAATGCAGCCCTCAAGACCAGCACAGTGGTGGGTGTCCCTGCTCAGATCTAGATCTCAGAACACTGAGGTGTTAGTCACCCAGAACAGGAGCAAATCCCCACAGCGGCTACATGGTTACCACCACTCTTCCTCCGGATGGCCAGCTACAGCTTGCTGCTCGGGATGGGTAGTGCATCATTTTATACTACCACGCCCAGACACAGCGCTGCCACAGGAGCTAAAATCTCCTAGGAGCAAAGCACTCCCTAGGCTTCCCAAATTGCTCTCAGAAGAGGCAATTTAGGCAGGTTAGTTTGTATTTTCATTTTGTTTTGTTTTTGCTTTTTCTCAATTTTCATAAAACAAGGATATGGGGGGGCTTTTTAATCAACCACATAAGAAAAAAGTCTCTGGTGTGTTAAATATAACATCATGGTCTCCACACATTGCTATTTATGAAAAATGACATTGATGAATGGCTTCTCCCATCTTAGTTGCTAAAAGGTTGGTGTTAGAGATTCACCCATTTTAGGAATCCACGCTGAGCAACAGTGACCTCAGTTCAAACACGCAGAGCTTTTCTGTTTGTAAAAGACAGGAAGGCTTCAGCCATGTTTGTGGAAAAATAAATGATAAGCATCTGAGACACTGACTATGTTTGTGTCCTTGTGATGCGTGCTAAGACGGATTGCTGCATCCCCAATCAATTCCGGGGACGCAGACCATGCCACAGGACACAGTGATTGCATTCCCAGGTTGTTAGCACTGCTCAGCTCCTGACGACAGTTAATAGGAGCATCCGATACAAGACTTACTTACGGTAAAATGCCATAACAAACACAAACCAGAGAATGGAACGTGGGCTCTGAGGATGGTGCTCCAGTGGTGACCAGCCCGCTGTCTGGTGTGAGAAGACACAGCCTCACAACTGGCAAAGTCAGCCTGACATTTGGCTATTTAATCTGCTGCTTCCACTTCGTCTCATATCTTATCTCCGAAGTCTCCAAAAAAGGAAACAACTTTCACTCACGTAGCAAAGCACAACATCCAGAGAACTGTGACAACAGCACAGCAAACCATTTAGCAAATGCTTTCTGGGTGGTGTCTAGGGAAGATCTTCCACCTCTGGTACTACAGGAGGAAGTCAGCCCACAAGGAAACAAAGCAGAAGGTGGCTTCCCCCACCTCCTCCAGAGGCAAATTTCATCTCCTAGGAAGCTTCTGTCCTCCTAAGGACACCCAGCATTAAACTCACCGTCTCATTCATTTCAAGCAAAGATCAGGGGCACTGAAGACCTTCATAAAGTTTGCAACCTGCTCTGAAACTCTGCACCTATTAAACTGTACCTCCACACTCTCTTCCCCAGCATCTGGTCACTGCTATGCTCCCTTCTGTTTCCAGGATTGTGATTACTGTCAGCCGTAATGTGTGTGAGATCCAGCCGTGTTTGTAAGGCCACATGTGAGTGAGATCAAACTATGTGTGTATTATTACCTGTAAGTGAGATTGAGCCACGCTTGTATCACTTAACACAATGTCTTCAAGGTTAATTCACGTCATGGCATAGGTCAGAATTTTCTTCCTTTCTAAGGCATAATGTTTCATAGTTATCTATCCATCTACCAAAGGACCCTTGCTCCCCTGTTAGCTTTGGTGACAGATAAGGCTAATGAACATCCCTGTACAAATACCTCCTTCAGGCCCAAACTCCAATGCATAAGGCAGTGAATGATAATATATTAGGAAAATGCTCAGTGAATTAGGCCTGTGGCAATGGGTGGTGGTAAGAAGAGGCATTTAACTAAATAAGCCAGGAAGGCAAGCGGTAGTGAGGATGCTGCCTGGAACATGCTCTGAGGTCAAGAAATAGTTGTTAGTCAGCTGCTCTGTGACACGGCAGAGAAAAATGGAGAGCCGGGTTGAAGGGAGTCAGTGAAAGCAAGTTCTAGATGGGTCAGTGAACTGGACTTGGTTTATAATGAAGTCACATCTATTTCAGTGGGCAGGAGGCCAGCCCGTACACTCACCATAATCACCATCTAGGACACAGTACTGATGGCAGTGACGCCAGGCCTCTTCAGGCAGTCAGAGGTAACCTAGAATCAATCACTCCTTCACAGCATCAGTCCCAATCTCTATCACTGGTGTCACTGGGAATTTTGCCCTTCAAGTTTTCCAGAGCATAGTCAACACTCTAAAAAACACACCCTTAAAACAAGCAGGGGTTCCAAAACCATGGGAGGGGGCTCTCCTAGCATCACGGCTTTCATTCTAACACAGAAGAAGCTGCATCTCCACAGCTCAGTCGGCAAATCCCTTTCCCTGTGAGCGTAAGGACCTGCATTCAACACGCATCCCATGCACTGAATACAGACATCACTGTATGTGCTTGTAGTCCCAACATTGAGAGGCCACAGCAGGCAGATCCCTGGAGTCTGTGTCTAGTGATCCTAACTTAAAAGGTAAACCCAGACAAATGAGAGATCCTGTCTCAAAAATAAGGCAGTATTCTTGAGAAGCAACCCCCAAAGTGGTCTCAACATGAAGCTCATACATACGTGCCTGCATACATGTGTGCTCTCCCCACACCCACATATATAAATAAGTAAAGCAATACCCAACTCCCCTCCAGCCCTGTCTACAGTGAAACTATTCAAGCGCAAGAAACACTGTGTAGAACCTGGGATCCAAGACACAGGAGGGAAAAATACTGGGCAGGGGCAAAGGCATAAGTTAAGCCTGTTTCAATAAAAACCAAGAGATCTAATGTGACATGTCAAAAAGCATGTGTGAGGTCTTACTGGGAAATGACACTCAGTTTTGACTTTAATCAGGACCGGTGGCGCCACAAGCTTCGTGGAGAACGCAAACACAGTGGGAAAATAGAAGGGCACAATACAGAAGCGCCACAACAAAGCCACAATGCTCATTCCACATGGCTGCAAGCAGCAACACAGCTGGCAGCTTTGCAAGGGTGACCCCTAAAGGGAGTAGGATCCTGGTCCCCAAGGTGTTACTGTATAGGTCACCAGCCCTATAAGAGTTAGACTTGGCTATATCCTGGGGCTTCATAGCATCCCTGGGGTCAATCGCACACTACGTTATTCCAAGAGTACAGGTTGCTGTAAAGCAGAATCAACTGTCTGCCTGCTTCTTGTGTTCAGTTTGTGATCTGATTCCTCAGCATGCTGTGATGTGGCCAGGGTCCCTAGTCAGCACACTGTGCTGCTATGAAATTTGAAAGTTCCAGACACCAGAATTGTGAGCCAGAATAAACATTTTTAACATAAAATATCTATGCCTGAGTATTTTGTAATAGCACCATGTGGACTAAAATATATGGCTTGGGGATCTTTACATGGCTAAAGCTCATGCAGGACTTGGTTCCAAGGCCTCTTTCTAACAGAAGCTTGTAATTACTTCATCAACATCAACCTCTCCGACATCCCCTGTCCTCTTCTATCCTATGACCCTAGCTTATCCCACGCCATAGAACCAGCCAGTATTCACGTATTTCTTGCGTATACTGGAACTGTCAGCTCCTAGAAAGAGCTGCTTGAACCGTGATCTTTATCTGAGGCTTCTTTGACAGTACAGGGAGAGCAAGGAGGACAGTCAGCACCACACTTGCCTGACATAAGAAGGGAATGTCCTACTTGCAACTGGCAAGGCAACTCAGTTAAGTGCTGATCCAAAAGGAGAAGAGGCAGATGGGAAGGCATCTCAGGCAGAACCCAGGGTAGGACGAAAGCTGGGATAAAATGACAAAAAATTGCTGCCAGCAGCCAAGATGGCAAAGTTGAAGGCCTTCAGTGTTTCCATCCATGACCTCCACAGCATCTACCAGTTATCAAGAGAACTCAGGATCCAAACAGTGCAGCTCATGTCAGCTCTGTTTCCTTTACACACAGTGCACTGTCTTTGTCTCCATCACTCTGCCTCAGGCTCCATTGTAGGAGTAGAGAGCCAGCCGTTTGTTCTTCCAAAACAATCACACAGAAACTGTATTAATTAAATCACTTCTTGGCCCATTAGCTCTAACTTCTTATTGACTAAGTCTTACATATTAATTTAACCCATCTCCATTAATCTGTGTATCACCATGAGGTCACGGCCTACCAGCAAAGTTTCAGCATGTCTCCGGCAGTGGATCCATGGCGTCTCTCTGCCTCTGCCTCCTTTCTCCCAGCATGCCATTTAGTTCCCCCCAGCTCTGTTCCCCTACAGCTCTGCTGTAGGCCCAAAGAAGTTCCTTTATTAACCAATAAAAGCAACACATAGACAGAAGGACCTCCTATACCACTCCATTGTTCTTCTAAGCCCATTTTTTTTTATCAAGCCACCCCTTGTTCAAAAAGTACTGATAAATTAGTCAGGGACTGGACAAGCACAAATAAGATGGAACATTTTGGGGTGCCAAAGGGTAAGGCAGGGCTTAAAAATAAGTAAGCAGGTGCTTAGATGGGTGAAGGAGTGGATGGGTGGATGGATGGGGGGATGGGTTGAAAAATGGATTGGTGGGTGGAGAGATTTATTAATGAACAGATGGATGTATGGAGAGGTGAGTGGATGGTGGATGGATGGATGGATGGATGGATGGATGGATGGATGGGTGGGGGTGGTATAGATGGGTGAGTGATTGGGTAGGAGACATATCAGGCTACCCAAACCTCCCTATAAGGGCATTTGACTGAGAAAATGAGCTAAGCATTTTTGGTATATCAAAGTAGAATGCTGGGTATTTGTTTTATGTACTCCTTAATGTTTTGATTTTCCTTTAAAATGGCTAAAGCAGTCAGCCACAAACAGTCTGGCTGTTTCACTGACAGCTGTCAGATCCTTTGCCTGCATCCACTCCAGCTGCTTGGGAGTAAGCCCACTGCCCACCCCAGACACATAAGAGCCTCAGGCCAGATGGGAACTGCTGCTCTGACCTTTGTGGTCCTGAGCCTGAGGTAACTGAGAGTGAAGGTGCTGCATCTCCTGCAGGGTCGCAAGGAGCTAAAACTTCTGCAACCTCCAGCTGCCTCGTGAGACTGCTCTGGCAGGAGCTTTAGATTCCCCTATCTCTGGCCACTCGAAGTGACCCCACCAATAGCACCTCTGGTCTCTTTGTAACTGTCCACAGTGCGCAGAGTGCACCCCACCCCAGGACAGCTAGTGAGCATGCATGGCAGACTATGAGCGGTGCTTCTCATTCTCAGAGCACTCCAGGCAGTCCGAGAGACCACACTCTTATCAATATCTCTGGTGTTGCTGCCTAGGACATAAGAAAGTCTCATCTGAGTGTTTTACTGCCTTCTTGGATCTTCATCAGCAGATCTCTTGCACACACACATGCACACACACATATATACATGTGCGTGCATGCACAGACACACAGACACATGTGTGCACACACATAAGCATGTTCATAAATGTACCAACACAAGACATACATGTGCACACATACACATATAAACACACACATACATGTGCATGCAAGCACAAACACACATGTGCACAGACACATGAACACACAACATGCTCACATATATGTGCATGCACAGACACAGAGACACACATGTGCACACACACATGCATGAACATACATGCACAGAAACACACACACACACACACATGCAACACCTGGAAGATAACTAGAGAGGTTCAGAGGCTGTCCCAAAGCATTGACTGTAGCGATGTTCAACTATAAACAGCTACAGAGGTGTTGAGAGGGTGAGAGGCTTTGTGGAGCTGAGACGATGGTAGTAGGCGGAGGGCTGCAGGACTCAGACAAAGTGCAACAGGCTGTAGGGACCAATACAGTTTCACAGGAGATGCTAACTGTGAGCTGAGAGGACACCCCAAGCTCAGAACTGTGCCTGTGAGGACCCAGCACCCCAACACCCTAATCCTAAAGCTATAGCAATAGCGAATGTTGCTGGAGACTGCTTGCTCGTTCCTGGCTGCCCAGGACCAAAATAACCACATGGAAACTATATCATTTGCAATAATGTTTGGCCAATAGCGTAAGTGTATTTCTAGCTAGCTCTTATATCCTAAATTAACCCATCTCCATTAATCTGTGCATCACCATGAGGTCGTGGTCTACTGGCAAATTTCAGCGGGCTCTGGTAGAGGTGTGGGTCTCTTGTGGCAGCTACATGGCTTCTCCCTGACTCCGCCTTCTCTCTCTCTACATCTTTGTTTGGATTTCCCCACCTGACTTTATTCTGTTAAGCCATTGGCCAAAAGCAGCTTTATTTATTAACCAATAAAAGCAACACATATACAGAAGGACTTCCCACACCAACTGAATGCTGGACTCCTGCCACTTGAGGCCCAAAGTGTTAACACTGAGACCTGGGATTCCAGCACCCAAGGCTGGCAATTGCTGAAGCGAGAATTCCATGCCAGGTCCTGGCCGTTCATGTCTTCTTCTTCCCACAACCTGTATCTTTGCCGATTCTTTTCCCAAAATTCAAATGAAAGCTGCTGATTCAGAGCATTTCTCCACTCCCATTTCCACCCCAGGCTGGAAATGATCAACCCCTCCCTGTGTCTCTGGTCTCCCTATGAGCCCTATGATTGCTTCCTCGGTGACTACTCCCACACAGACCGATTCTTCATCCCCTCTGCCCTAGATTCCAAAGTGCCTTGGGGAAGGGATGGCACAAGTCTATCATTCAGCCCTCAATCAATGCTAACGACCAGCAGGATTAATTGAGAAGGAGTTCTCCCCAGGCCTGTGCCGTCCCTTCTGCTTAACCAGGGATTTCAGCCAGAGGCTACAGGCGGGGCTGGCAGTGAGCATCCTGGGAAGCAGGGCTGTTCATCACCTGTCCTTGAAGCCTCCCACAGTGGGGGTGTTTCCCACCTGCATCTGCAAAGGTCCTGAAGAAAGTCATATCTTCAGGCTTGGTGGAAAGGCAGCATCTAGGCTAAATTGTGTCAGTACTTATAAGACATATCTTCCACCCAGAAGGATCTGAAACAACCATTAATGTAAACAAAATCACTCGTAAAACAGCAACCAAAACAATTCCTCACTAAACTGAGCCCTTTGACAGGTAGCACTTCCTATAATCAAAACACCTGTGATAAATTTGTATTCTTGTTTTAAAGTCCAAGCTTGACAATTGTCAAAATTCCCCAGGTATGTTCCTCCATGCCCTGGTAAACTACACAGCTTCCTCCAGGGTGCTGTGACCGCCCATCCACCACCCAGATTCTCCATCAGCCTTCCCTTCACTCTTCATTGATGCCTGCTGTCCTCCAGATCACAAGGAAGTAATCACTTTGAATCCCGCATCTAGGTCAGCGAACTCATTTTTCTGAAGCTGTTCCTAGTATTTGTTCTTTTCATATTGATTTCTTACAATTCCAAGAGAGTCAGAACAGCAGTGCAGAAATAGGTCCAGAAATCCAAACCCACTCATAACTTTCAGCACCAAATATTTCATTTATGTATCTCTTACATAATGCTGCATGTCTACCTTAGTATTGATTTTCCCACATTCACCTTCAATATTTGATCACAAGGATGAGAACAACCAGAAAAAAATAGAAACAGCTTGGTTCAAAAGTAATCAGTTTCCTGCTAATGCAATAAAGAGGAGAGAACAAAGAACAGAATTCACTTCTCAGAAGAGAAGCTGACTGTATTTTAGAAATGGCTTTATGAAGAGCTACCTCAAGTCAAAGTGACATAAAAAGCCACGGAGCATCCTTTGCGGCACAGGCTTTCCCCTCTGACTCAGGGCCAGACCGAGAGGACAGCCACATGATAGTTTGATAACACTCCTTAGGCTCCCCACCAGAGAGAGACGAGATAGAGAAAGGGTGGCATCTACCCTCCAGTCAAGGAATCTCTGCTGATCTGAATGAGGCATTTGTCTCCTGACCTCTTGAACTTCCTCCTACGTGAGTCGATCTGTGGTAGTGCCTGCCTATGATTCCAGCCCTAGGAAAACAGAGACAAGCAGATCTCTGTGAGTATGAGGCCAGCCTGGTCTACATAGTGAGCTCTTGACCAGCCAAGGATACATAGTGAGATTCTATAGAAGAAGAAGGAGGAAGAAGAGGAGGAGAGAGGAGGAAGAAGAAAAGTCCTCTGATCACAATGCTGTTTTTCCTTCAGCTGTAAAATCTTGGCCTTCCCAGGTTCATGTATACATTAGTTTTCAGACATGCTTAGAGAATATCCAGTCAGCAGTGATCCACCAGTCTCATAAGCTAAAAATATGAAACCCTTTATGTTCCCCTTGCTTGTAGCTTTCACCCCATCCCACAGGTCACTAAGTCCTGTAATTCTCCTGAGAAAGACCTCCTTAATAAGCCCCATATTTTTTAATCTAAAGTAGATTATTGAGGCTTTGATTTTCCTACCTAGAGCTACAGTGAAGAATGACTTCTAGGCTCCTTTACAGAGGGCTGCAAAGGAGAGCGGGCCACAGAGAAGACAGGGGTGGCTTCAGTTCCAGCAACAAGGGGAACCAGAGGAGAATTTGTACCAAGGATGAATGAGAGCAAAAATGACGTGAACCGACTTCACGCTCATCCCTCCTGGGGTTGCTGGTAAAGAGTCCTCAAAATGTGGTTCAGGTAGGGTTTTCTCCATCATTGGCTGTGAGGTTACCCTTCCAGTTTCTTCGTACTATAAGGAGCCCTTGAGATGTTTCACAAAGATGTTCACTGATGTGCATGAGCTGCAATGTGGCCAGAGAGGATGGGGTAAATGGGCAGGAGGAGTAAGGAAGAAAATTCTGCAGCCACAGAATTTGCTCTGCTCTGCACTGAACTAGGGAGCTAGAAAACCTTAAGGGTTCCAAGTCAGCCTGAGCTGCACAGTGGGAGCCGACCTCCAAATACCAAGGGTGGAGCAGGCAGCAGAGTAGAATTGTGCTTGCCTACTGTCCTGGCGTCTGTGCTGCCGAGACAATCACCACAATCAGAACAACGTGGAGGGAAGGGTTTGTTTCATCTTACAGGTTAAAGGTCCATAAGCCAGGAAAGAATGGGCGGGAACTTGAGACCAATTCACCAGAGCTGCCTGAGGCAGCACAAGAGAAAGTTGTGGTCACACCTAATTTACCATGAAAGTGCAAATCTAGAACCACACAGACGTCTAGCAACATGGGAGTACTTCCTTCCCTCAGCAGACAGTTCTAAAAAACAAGAACCACAGGTCTATGAAAACAGTGAGGAAGATTTGCCTCAGTTCATCCATCTGTTTAAAAATTCACCCTAGAAAACTAACCTGTGGTAGGTATGCAGAGGTTAGAAAACCCAAACCATCATGGATTTTCACCATAATGATTTTCTGTGTCTATTAGTGTGTATTGGTCAGGGTTCTCGGAGTACCAGAACATATATAATGAGTCCACGTATACGTGAGTTTGCATTGTTTCTGATAGAAGAATGAAGACCATGTTATGTGGGAGGCAGCAGTTCTGATTCAGACAGTGACGGGTTGGATTATCAAGGACAGCACACTCAATGAAAAACCAGAAAAAAAAAAGCAGCAAATAACTAACAACGTAGCAAGATTCCTGAGCTCGGTGTGGGTAAGAGGGTACGTGAACAGGTCTCCTGGGCACATTTTCCTGAGAGTCACATGACATGTCCAGGACAAGCTGAGACTCAATGAAGTTTGTAGGCAGGTGTAGCATGTTCCCAAGGTTAAAGAGATAAGAGCCTGGGAGAGAAAGAGAGAAAATGGAAGAACAAGTTTGGGGCTGAGGCTCCCTTGCTAGAACACTTTAAAATCAACTTCGGAAACCTTGTACTTTTTTTTAGGTGTCCTTTCTTTACTCCTTGAAAATACATGCATGTGTGTGATGTCTTTGATAATTCCCATCCCAGCTCCTCCCTTTGTCTCTTGTCGTATCACCCATCATGTCCCTTGCCCACCTTCATGCTCTCTACTTCTTATGTGATCCATGGAGTCCAGTTTGTACTGCCTGCTGAAATGTTGATGATATCCTTGGCTTGATCTTGCCTTAAGAGCCTACAACTATGGCAAACTATAAGGCATTCAGGAAGGCAAGGAAAAAATAGTCTAAAGATACAAAGTAAGTCTAAAAGCGTCAGACTCTGTACTGTGGAGATTGAAGTGGACAGCTACTGCGTACATACTGATTTGTGTGTGGTGTGGAAGGTAGACGGGGTGAGAAACAGGTGAGCCATGGAGACAGTCTAAGAACAGAGAGAGCCAACTAGGAAGGGAAATTACTGGAGCAAATTAGCTTGGATGTGTATTTGAAGTTCTCTCCTCAGAATAAAGGAACATGATGTAGCTCAGAAAGTTGGTTTGAAAAAGCAAGAGCATCAATGAGGAAATAAATTATGGGACATTCACCAAGACAGGCCACACTGGGGGACATGAGAAATATATGAACAGTTCTAAGAATGGGAGTTATAGATAGCACACATGGATAGAGTTGACTGGATATGCTTAATGCTTGGGAAGGAAAAGAACCTGCGGTCAGTAGGCCACAGGTCAAAGGTCTCCGGAGCTGATGAGGTCATTCAGCAGTAAATGTGCTACCACATCTGATGTCTTGAGATCGATCCCAGGAACCTGAATAGTGGGGGGAAAGAACTGACTCCCCAAGTTTCTCTCTTGTCTCCACGTGTGTGCTGTAGCATGTATGTGTACCTCGCCACCCACACAAAATAACTAAATGCATGTGGAAGCAGAGCTACTAAAACATTTTAATTAAAAGAATATGAAGATGCTAAATTAACAATCATGTCACAGTCCAGTCAAAGTCGCAAACAAATGAAATCATGCAACCAAAAAGTAAATTACTTGAAAGGAATGATAGATTAGTTCAATCCAGAGCTAGGATAATGTGTGTGCAGGGGTCTGCATGCATTTGAGCTCTCAGACACATTGCAAAGGAAAAGGATGAACAACATTATGCTCACAAATCAGAGGCTTCAGTGAAATGACACTGATGAAAATTTAGTTATCACAGAAGCTTCATGTGAAGACCACAGGAACTCTGCTCTGCAACACACTTTCTCTGTAAAATCGAAACTACTCAATAGTTAAAGGCTTATTTTTTAAATTCTAAACTATAAGCATCTTTCAATTCATTTTCTATTATTATTCACTTTCATTATTTAATTTGCGATTGATTATATTTCTTACACTCTTCCTTTGCACTGTTTGAAAAGTAGCGCCAGCTGCTCAGGCGAGTCGCTCTTCCACTGAGACTGTGGCGTAACCTCCTGATGGATGCCGTCACTTCTAGATCATCACTTCTGGGTCAGACGGCCTCTACTCGGTTCTCTCACGGTAGCAACGCCATTTCTGTGTTCAGTGGAGTGTCACAGGGCGTGACTCTCAGGATCAAATATCTGATTTTCTCTGAAGAAGTTTTTCAAACTGTATTAATAATGCAAAAAAAAATTGACATGTGGGCTTGCCGAGCTTTGACTCCAAATAGCCATGGACAGGCCAAACCAATCACTAGCTTTCCGTGTCCACTGAAAACCAAGTTCACCTTCCTTGAAGATCAGCTGCCACTTTGCTAAACACTTCTAGCATTTTATTGAATGTCTATAATGGCGTGGCATATCCATGACATTCCATTTGGTATGGCCAAGGATAATGGTAAACTCCTCTGAGAGATTCCACGTTTGGGATGATTCAGAAAATGGCGTCAATGACATGTGTGGTGCTCTGCTGTCAACATGTGGGTCTTGGATGTAGCGGATGAGCACAGAGGTCAAAGGTCAGAGGGAAACCTCTGGAGCTGGTTCTGTCTTTCATCGCATAGGTTCTGAGAACTTAGCAGGTCAACAGCCTTTTGGCAGGTGTCTACCTGATGAATCATCTCACCAGCTCCACAGTCAAATGCTGTGCATTTCACATGGTAAACATAAAAACATTGGCCAAGTCACTAACCTTTCTATTTTACTTCTCATTTTTCTGATGCATGCCATAAGTTTTAATTGCCCAATGCAGCTTATTCTTGGCATAATCTGGTTGATGTTATTAATATTTACATAATGCCTATGGGTGGTTTTTTAATCATTTGTCTTATTAAAATGTGAATCTCCTTTTTTCTGTACTTAATAATTGTAATATGCTTTATTTACTGTGAACATTCTAGGTTCAGTAATTCTATCCTCTAATTCTGTAGTGGGAACTTTTACTCTTAAAAAAAATCCACTGTTTTCTAGAACTGGTATCTGTGGGTCCTCGTGCACCTCTGAGCATCAGGAGGCAAGTTAAATGTGAGCTTGAAGTATTGCCCTTCCCAGGATTCACATGAATGATCAAGAGTCTTTCTTGATGGTGGCCATTCCTCTGTAATGCAGACATTTCCCCATGACTGTGATGGCACATGTGTTGGTGGGTCAAACTAACTAACAGTTTATGTTCTTACCACTAAGGATGTGTTCCCAGTCACAAATACTGCGTTAGCCAAAGTGAAATTATAAAACGTGAAAAAAGTTTTGAAATGGCTTGTAGTTGAACTTAAAGCAAAAAAAAAAAAATGGTTTCTGCACTTTCTTTCTCCAGCTGAAAGGATCTTGATGTAAAATACTAAATCTTCCATCAAATGCACCCACAGAAAACTCAGAGCTATCAGTGCAGACAGGGTGCCCTGGTGAAAACCCAAACTCTGTCCATCAGCCGGGGGAGGCTCCATGTCTCTTGCTCAATTTACCAATTCCATGAATATATTTTCCTCCTCCTAGAACAGGAACAGGAGTCCCGCTCATTGCTTCTGGTCATGAGTTTGGTGATAATTATTCTCACCTGTTCTCATTAGTAACAAAACTTCAATCTTCCCGTAGCAACAAGCACAGGGAGATTTTCATCCTGCCTTCTCAATCTGATAAGCATTTTCTTACCTATTTCCATCATTCTTCAATATGTAATTCTGAATAATTTAAAAGCATAATAACCTTCTGCAAGTTATGAGCCAGTCATCCTCAGAAGTCTGCTCAGTTTCTTGGGTTTCTAGAAATTTCTAAATGAACTCTTTTGAAGAATTTTCTGTTTTGTTTCTTGGTGTCTTATATTTGCTTCTGCTTCTATATTTACCATTTCTGTAAAATCATGTCTTGAATTATTAAACTGGCATTTTAGTTTGTAATATACAAGGGTTCATGCTATTCAGTTAGGTACCTTTCAAAATACATATTTAAATATATTTATGTCAAAACATAAACCTAGTATATGAAGTAAGTATTTAAATGTTAGCAAATGTTAAGACATTTAGAGAGATAGATCAGTCTGTAATGATGATGATCTACTGAGCCCCAGCCCATGACCTCAGTGCTGGGGAAACGATGTGGGAATGACCACTCAGACCTGCTAGCCAGAACATCTAGTTGAGTCAGAGAGCTCTATGTTTTGTGAGAGACCCTCTCTTATAAAGTAGGATGGAAAGTGTGTCGCTACTCCTGCTTGGAAACTTGACCACACCTAGAACTAAAATCTTGATATGGAGGTCACACCTGTGAGGGATTTTTGTTTAAATTAAGTAGGGAAATCCATTTCTAATATGGATCTTAGGGGTAAGAGCATGAGATAGTTTGAATGTACTTGGCCCCCATAAACTCATAGGAAGTGTCACTATTAGGAGGTGTGACCTTATTGGAGGAAGTGTGGTCTTACTGGAGGAGGCTCGATGACACACACCTTTAATCTAGACCTTGAGGCTGGAGCACATACTGTAAGTGGAGGTTTCTCTCCCATCTGCCAGCTACCAAATAACCACTTTGAGGCTTAATATTAATTACTAAATGTTTAGCCTATTAGCTCAGATTTATTATTAAATAGGTCTTACAACTTAAATTAACCCATTTTTATTATTCTATATTTTACCATGAGGCTTGTGGCTTATTACTTCACATCTTGCTTTCCTGGTGACTGGTGGTGTCTCCCCGACTCCACCTTCTTTCTCCCTCTCTCTGCTTGGATTTCCCACCTGGATCTACTCTCCCTGGCTATTGGCCAAATCTGTGTCTGTATTAACCAATGGTAATAAGACATATTCACAGCATACAGAAGGGCATCCTACATCATCTGGGCCACAGCTTCTATTGCAAGTGTCATTGTGGGAGTGGGCTTTGAGGTCTTTTTCTCAAGTTCTCCTGGGTTCAAACAGTGCCATCCATGTAACAGGTTCGTCATTACAAACCACTCTGTGCTTGGGCAAATGGTCACTTTCTAAGTTAGGGGAGTACTGATGATTCCCTGGATACACATCTGTCTATGTGTGGGGAGCCCTCCTTCCTGATCCAGAGGCAGGCACACCTGTGTACATCCCTATACTCCCATAGATGTTGGAGGCACCGCACACAGTAATACTTAGACACAAAGCCAGCTTGATAAGCACAGAGGTTCATTTTTGGTATGGTAGACCAACAACCTATTACGTAGTCACATGGTGGAGTGCCGCACAGCCATGACAACTGAAAAACCATGACTACATACAATAAGGAAGAGAACATCATACATATGAGTGAACAAAAAACTTCAGATGCAGAAATTAAGTATGCTAATTGATTCCATTATAGAATCCAGCTGTTCTCTTGGAGATGCTGCCTATCAGGCATGATATAAAGAGAAGCTATGAAAGATCATGGGGGAGTCAGGATGCTAATATCCAGTGAAGAAAGGGAGGGACAGTGCTCAGAGAGAGTGTCGGACATGGTATCTGGCTGCATTTCATATTTAGTGAGGAGTTTCATGGTCTTTTGCACTGTACACCTTGTACTTCAAGGGGGAAACATGTGAAAATAAGTTGAAAGAGAGAAAACAGTGTACGCTGTTGGACGATTCATTGAGCAAATTCTTGATGACACCGTGCGTTCTGCTTTTCCCAAAGCTATCAAAAGAGAATTCAGCAGCTGAGGCCTTGCTGTGTCCTAAAGCACACATTTGCCTGTCGTTCCATCCTCTCTCCAAATCTACAACAGAAACACCCCACAGAGCAACAAGCATGAGTCTTGTACACGCGGCGTGAAGCCTACCCTACCAGATGCAGACAGCCAATCAGAATGTTCTTTCCCATTGATGACCCTGAGCAGAATGGCCACGGATGAACCACAGCCATCCTTCTGAATTCTCCAGTAGGTGTTCAGACTGTTTTCCTGCCCTGAGAAGGGAGCAGGAGAGACTAGCCGTCCTGGAGCTGACCTTGGTGCTGAATTCCTAGCAGGCACAGCGGCTTCAGATCTACCAGTTCTTATCAACTCTCTAAGCTCTTAAAATCCCCTTTGGGGAGATTTCCAAGTATTTAACATTTGGGTTTATTATCTTGTCAAGTTGTCATGAGGAAACTTAAAATGAAAGTATAGAAAAGCATTCTTCAGAGTTGCAATGAGACAAAAGAGTTACGCAGAAAATTCTAGATCAAATTTAGAAGACGTTTATTTTCTAATGGGCCTGTTCTTGATACTGGAGAAGGAGGACAACAACACGGTTAACATCAGTGTTTCACTTGTAATATCCCCCATGTATCTCACTCAGGAAACATGGAGCAATTGCTTGACTCTTAATTGGAGGCAGAGGATCAGGAGCCGCTGCTGATGGCCACAGATAAGTATCTCAGCAGAATCACCATGAGGGGAGGCCCTCGGTCAAGCACACAGAAACAAGGCCTTCAAGGCCTCCCACAGACCACGAGCTGGTGAGCCTCCTGCTTCTCACTAGCAGGCCAGGGACGGAGAACTACCTGTAGGCTCCAGCAGAGAAACATGTTGTTCAGTCTTTCAGCTCAGAAAATTCCAAATTAGTGCAAACTTTAATACAAACAGAGCACACTGGGGCCCTGGTGGTCTGTGTGGCATTATTCATTCCCCTCAGAACTCTCAATATCTTTTCTGGGTTTCTCAGTGTCGTTTTACTGCATTTGAAGAACACTTTCATAGCCCCCTGAGAGTTAATTTAATAACTACACGTCCCCCCGTGGATATTACAGAAAGACTCTGGGGCTTAGCGGATTATGCAGTTCATGCTTTATTTCAAAGGCACAGGCTCAAGATATAAAAAAAAGGAGGCTTTATTATCTGAAGAATACTTTCTCTGTTTAAATCTCAGTGCACATAATAGGTTATTTTAAAAGAGAAAATTATTATGTTAGGGCATGTCACCATCAATAAAATAATGTATTTAAATGCAATTCAAAGATTAAAAATTCAAGAAAATTAAAAGAACGTTGTAATTTCAATAAGAAAACACACTGTATTTATAGAAAACCCTTTTTAACTAAATGAATATTCACATAACCTTAGGTTTATTTCACTAATGTTCATTAATATCATGCCAATTCAAAGTGCTATTCCTACTCATTTGAACTAGTTAGAGCCACATCTCAGGGGAGCTCAAAGTAAACACGTTTAATTAAAACTAAACATCCCATCCCTTGCTGAGACAAATGGGGGGTAGGCAGCGTGCCTCGCTGATTCGTGGGGCTGCACCTTGGCAGGAGGGACCAGGTGGAGACAGACTGCCAATGAGGTGAGGGCACGCAGAAGCGAGTGCCAGGGGTCTGTCATAGGACCATTATTTACCCATGACAGTCCCCGTCTTCCGTGAGTGAGCATTTGCATGCCATTATTAGGCTTTAAACCATCTCAAAGCTGGCATGTAACGTGAAGACTGAGAAGTCCCTAGGCAGAGATCTTCCAGAGTCCTGAGCACCATCCAGTCATGTGTCACACTCTGTAGTTTCCATGGTGAAATCAAGATTCCGGGAGATATGATGTCCGATAGGATTCTGTTTCTCACCCATAACCATTGTTTTGCTGGGTCCTCATGGGGTACAAGTGGCAAAGTACCCGCTTCTCTGGGGTCTTGATTATCAATACTGACTCCATCCATGAGGCTCCACCCTGTGACTGAATCATTTCCCTAAGATTCCATCACCTAATGTGATCACTTCCAGATCAGGAACTGAGCATATGAATTCTTCGTAGCACTGCACTGAACATTCTGATATTGTCGGGGAGAAAAAAAATGGAAGAGGATGGAAAGAAAAGAAATGGGGAGAAATCAAGATTCCATCCCACCCCTCACCTGTACCATTCCAGAAGTACAACCCAAAACAAGGTTTTTGTCAGCTTCTGCTGTCAATGCAGATGGAGAAATGGTTCATCCTGGTCCTTTCCATTTCCTCAAGTATTTGCCTAAACAACATGTGAAACCACTGTTAGGAGCCAGGAATACTTAGAGTCTCAGAGAACATGCTACCTTTAGTACTTTACAGTATCTATCTTGTATTTTAAGTATCTGTTTATTCATTATTTCATAGGGACATTGGTGCCTGACTACGTATATGGGTACGGTGTGTGTGCAGGGCTTTTCAGAAACAGAAGACGGTGTCGGATCCTCTGGAACTGGTGGGTGCTGAGAGCTGAACCTGGGTCCTCCACAAGAGCAGAAAGCACTCTGAACCACACTGAGCCAGCTCTCCAGTCTCCTGTTATCTGTTTTAAACATCATTTTCATGACATACCAAACCAAAGAACACAAAAAATCAAGATACACAATTTGTTCAAAGAAAATTCATACCCTAATACTAGTTTAGGCTCAGGAATCACACAGTCCAGGACAGCCCTTTTTCAAGACTGGCTACTCGAGAGGAAGCATGTTTAGTGAATGCTGATTTGAAGCAAACACAGGCAACATATCTCTTGATGACTTGTTTTCCAAACTGCATCACCTGCCGTTTTCAGAAGCACGGACAGTGGCCAGCCACAAACAAGATCCACCCCAGCACAGGTTACCAGAATTGTCATTTTCAACATAGACCTAGTTATGACGCATGCATCCTTACTGTTCCAGATTCATGTCTGTTGCTATGATTAAAAAAAAAACACTCTGGCAAAAATCCACTTAGTGGGAGAGGCCTTATTTCATCTTATACTTCCAAGTCACAGTCCACAGACATTGAAGGAAGTCAGGGCATGAACTCAAGGCAAGAAACTGAAGCAATAACCGTGAAGGAACAGTGCTTGCTGTCTTGATCACTATCTCAGTCTAAGCACCTTTCTCGTACAGCCTGGACCACTTGCTTAGGAACGGTACCGCCCCCAGTGGGTTGGACCCTCCTGCATCAGTCAACAGTGAAGAAAATCCCTCATAGACGTTCCCACAAGCTAATGTGGTCGAGGCAAATCCTCAGCTGAGTCTGTCCTCCCAGATGACCCTGGGCTTTGTGCAGCTGACGGACATTTATAGAACTACTTACCTGTAAGGATATAGGTAGGAGGGTCAAGGTCCCCTCCTCTCCTGCTCGGTTGTTAGATGAAGAGGAAACTTGGCAAGCAATTTGTTTTTAAATGTATTTGCTCATTCATTTATTATCATCATTGGAGTGGGCTGAGACACGTGCTATGGCATATGTATTATATAGTGTTATGGTTTATGATCTAACAAAAAAAAGCTTGCCTGAAGATCAGAATGCAAAGCTAGCCACACTAGTCAGCCCTACAAAGCTGGCAGTGGTGACAAACACCTTTAATCTTAGAAGCCGCACTAATTAGCCATAGAGGACAGGTAGTGGTGGTGTAGGCCTTTAATCCCAGCCCTAGAGAAGACTATAAGGTGGGATGAGACAGGAACTTGCTTTCTTTTCAGTCTGAAGATTTCATAGAGGTAAGAGCCCTCTGGGAGCTTGGCTTCTTTGTTTCTCTGATCTTTCACTTGAACCCCAATATCTGTCTCTGGATTTTCATTAGCTGTGCTACAATTTATGGAGGTCAGAAGATAATTTCCATTGGAATCAGGTTTTTTTTTCTTTCTACCTTTGTATGGGTTCAGGGGATGGAATCCAGATCACCAACCTTACATAGTGATCTCTTGACCCACTGATCCAGCCTCTCATTTCCTGCAAGCAGTTTCTTGAAGGAAAGAAATACACAAATCCCGATGTTTCTCTCATGGCTCACCCATGTCTGCAGAGAAAGATATTACTGGTAGGGAAATGATGGATAGGCAGCCGTGTGAGACCTAAGAAAGTGGGGAGCTGAGTGCGTACAAGAAGAAACCATATCCTGGAGAGGACACAGAAAACCCTGAACCAAGCACTGACTCCCTAGGGCACCTGGTAAAGGAAGCTAAGGTGAGCTATGATGGGGACAGCTGAGCTCTGGCAGTGCCCTCTGTGACCATTGTACACCATGCAGCCATGTTAACTCCACTGTGTGTGCAAACACCTTTGCTCCCAGCAAGCTCATCTGAAGTTATCCAGGACTTTGGAAGAAGGACCACACACCCACCCATCCGTTATTAGTGAGACACTTTAGCGCTTCAAAAGAGGCAGAGAAATAGCCACAAACACCCTCTCTCCTCTCCTGGGCGCTAACAGTTCCTCCAGATACTGTCATCCAGTCCCTAACACTCTGTCTTCAGGATTCTGTTCTTCAAAGGCCGCTCCTCCAGGGTCTGTATTCCCCCCAAATCCCACAAACAGGGTGAAGCGCACATGTTGAAATCAACCTACAAGTCAAGAGCACAAAAGGTGAATGTCTGGATTCACAAGAAGCCCTGGAACAAACACCAACTTGCTGTAGCCTTAAGCTAAATCTATCTTGACTTTCCAAGCTGATTTACTGAAACCAGGAAGCCCTGGTGGACTCTGCATTGACGGGAACTCCACTTCACTGTGGTGCGGAATCAGGAATCACGTAGCCTCCTTCGTTAAAGAGAGCTGCCACATGCGGTTATTTGTAACTTTTCTGGAGTACCTTTGGCATTAAGCCATAAGACAATGTCAGAATCTAGTTTATTGGCATCGGAAGGCCAGATTGATAATGAAATCTAGGTGCTTCTGTAGCACCCAGATACACTCCTTCAGAGTCATAAATAAAATTTGTCTTCCTGGACCTATTTGGACTGGGGAAGGGAGATGTATTTCTGATGTGTTAAAACGACCAGGTTCAGAGAGTGAGCTTCAGGTTCAGCCCTTGTTTGTGCTTACAGAGCTGAAATATCCAAACGGATAGATGGATCGTCGAAACACCAGCATCCAGAATGCTCGCAGCTCCCTCAGAAGCAAACCCAATCTCCAGCAATAATGCTGACATGTGCATCCCAGAATTAAACCACAGGAAAGCTTCCAGGCAACCCTTCCAACCGCCACTTGCAAGCAGGAAAGTCTGTCCTCTGAGACTGACTTCAGCTTGGCTTTGCAGCCAGCATGCACTTGAATCTCCTGGTTTTCCCAACTGCATCGGGGGAAGAATTCCTTTAATGCGACTTTTTCCTGGAGTGCTTTGTATTCATTAAGGGTAAGGAGAAATGTATGGGAATAATTATAAATTAGGGATGATGCAGTGTTGGTAATCAAGGAAAGCATGTAGGGGAAAGATGTTACCAGATGATTTTTCTCAAAGTTCGCCGTCTTTTTAGATGAAAGGGGTTTTGCATCACAGGTTGAAAGCAAGAATTGAATAGGCTCATTTCAGGCTAACAGGGAAATTGCGCTGTAGAAGGAGGCTGGCCGCTCACTGCAGCTCTCAAACCGATTGTAGCAGAGCAAGGATGGATCATCTGGATAGCATCCGCCAGGCCATGCTAGGAAGGAAAATGTTTGGGAAAAGCTTTGAAGAAAAGTAATGCACTTGGGAGGAAAGTAAAAGTTGGAAGACATAAATCATCAAAAGATGTGGACATGAACCTGGGGCTGTGGGCAGAGAACGAGAGAAATATAGAGGGAGGAGAGAAATTGTCAACAGCGTGACAATATATATATGGAAAATGGAGCAAAGGGGGAAGCAGGTGCAAAGGACCCTCTGACATCGAATGCATACGGCTACAACAACTCTATGTGCTCCACGGTTTTCTAGTGGCCACTATATGCTGACACGCTTGAGTAAATGAGAAACTCCACATCAGGGTCAAAGTCAAACAGATGAAAGGTCATAGCGCTAATTAGTGAGATAATTACACTTAGTTCTCTCTGGCCTAAGTCAATTAAAGCTGAATCTTTGCCCAAAAGCAACTCTAAGGTCATTAAGACAATTCATAAAAATCTTCCTACAGTTAGCATAGTTTCATAGAGGTGAAATCAGACTTTAGACTCAATCCAGATGTGAATGGAGCAGAGTGACCTGGAAAGATAGAACAGAACCATGACAACAATGGACTGGATAACGGTGACAAGGCCAGCAACAGTGGCGGCAGTGTCGTGGGAGGTGATGATCGTCACTGATGGTGATGGCGGTGGCAGTGGTGTGGGTAATAGAGATGGTGGGGCTGCTGATGACTGACCCAGGTGGGGATGAAGACAGTGACGGTCGAAATTATAAGGATGGTGGTAAGGATTTGGTAGTGATGCCGATGATGGTGCTATTAGTGATGACAATGAAGATGATTATGCCAAAGACAAAACATCCACGTCTCTGGGAGCTTACTATGTGCTAGACCCATAACATTTTATTTGAGTAACTGTATTTAATCCAGACACCATATGGAATTGGAATATAGCTATACTCATGTTGAAGATCAGAACCATCACCTTGTTGCTGAGAAGGAGGTAAGCAAAACGAGGACCAAAACTGTTTGATTCTGAGTCATAGAATTTGAAGGCACCCATGAGGAATGAGCAGTCAGTGTCTGATGGGAGCACGGCCCTGGAAGTCACGTAATGAGCCCCGTGCTTTTGCTCTGAGGCCTTTTGCCTGCAGAGAAAGATTGGGACCATGGACTGCTGTCAGCAACTGAGGCTCAGAACAGTGAATGCGCACACTGTTCAACTGTGTGAGGCTTGGAAAAGCCTTGAGGATGAGCAAAGGAGACAGCAGGGAGGGTGGTGGAGAAGAGAGAGTGATAACAGTGGGGGGCACCTCGTAGAGGGGTACCTTGTAGAGGGGGTACCCTGTAGAGGGGGCACCATGAAGAGGGAGGACCTTGTAGAGTGGGCACCTTGTAGTGGGGGAACCTTGTAGAGGGAGGACCTCAGAGGAGCTGTTTGGCTGAAATAGGAAGAGCAGAACCAGAGCACAAAGACCACAGCAATCCTTTCCTCACACCCTCCTCCCCATCTGTCAACAAGGTACCAATAACAACAGGGTTTCCAGGTGAAATACAGAGGTGATCAATTATTTTTAAATTTCAAATAAACAAGGGGTATTGTTTAGTGTGTCTCATACAATGTCTGAAACTCGAGTTCATCTGAGCATACTGGGTCTTTGTTTCCTATATCTGAAATGTTACCTTAAATAAGATCATTCTTGCCAGGCATTGGTGGCGCATGCCTTTAATACCAGCACTCTGGCGGCAGAGGCAGGAGGATCTCCATGAGTTTGAGTCCAGCCTGATCTACAGAGTGAGTTCCAGGACAGCCAAGGCTACACAGAGAAACCCTAAAAACTAACTGGGGTGGGGGCAATAAAGGTCATTCCTCTCTCTCTTCTCTCTCTCTCTCTCTCTCTCTCTCGCCTTTCTTTTTATTACTGAAAAGAAGCTGTTCTGGTTTGCTTTCTTATCACAGTGATAAACACCACAATCAAAAGCCACTTAGGGAAGGAAAGAGTTTATTTGGCTTATAGGTCACAGTCCTTCATCAAGAGAAGCCAGAGCAGGAATTCAAGGCAGGAAAATGAAGCNGCCTGATCTACAGAGTGAGTTCCAGGACAGCCAAGGCTACACAGAGAAACCCTAAAAACTAACTGGGGTGGGGGCAATAAAGGTCATTCCTCTCTCTCTTCTCTCTCTCTCTCTCTCTCTCTCTCGCCTTTCTTTTTATTACTGAAAAGAAGCTGTTCTGGTTTGCTTTCTTATCACAGTGATAAACACCACAATCAAAAGCCACTTAGGGAAGGAAAGAGTTTATTTGGCTTATAGGTCACAGTCCTTCATCAAGAGAAGCCAGAGCAGGAATTCAAGGCAGGAAAATGAAGC
>LOEQ01001232.1:270197-284002 GCA_001685075.1 Bramus lutescens
AAGGCTGGAGTCCGTGGCCCGGAAACTGCTAGATACCTCCAGCGTGGGGGAAATCAGTGGAGAAAACGCTGCGGGTGTATGTGTCGGGAGCGAGGAAAATAAAGACAGGGCAAGATTGAAAACTCCTAGCTGGTACCTTCAATGAAGAAAAACCGAGTCTCACCAGGGAATGCAAGAAGAAGGCTAGAATGAAGGAACTTAGTCACACAGACCCTGGTGTGTTCATAATCTCGAAAGCTTGGGAGATACAAGCAATTTTCTTTTAAATAAAGCCCAGTGAGATGGCTCCGTGGGTGAAGACACTGGCTGCAGAGCCTGACAGCCTGAATTCAGTCCCCAGGAACCTACGCTGCAGAAGAGAACAAAACCCTATATATTATCCTCTGAGCTCCATACAAGCATGCCTACGCACGGTATACGGACACAAAACACATAAGCAAATGTATCTAAATTGGAAAATCAAAATAAAGCCATGCTTTTTAAAACTGGCTGGGAGGCGAGAATCTCTTTCAAAAAAAAAAAAAGCCTAAGTCCTGGCTGCTTTTCACGCTCACTTTTTAAATTAATCAAACATTAAAGAAAAATTATTTCAAACTTCCACAGATGCTTTGAGGAGCTAGAAAAGGAACATTTCCCAGCCCAATTTAAAAGGTGCGATAACTTTGATGTGAAAATCAGTCCTGAAGAGCTAGAAGCAAAAATCTAAGTCAATTGATCATCCAATCCTCGTGAAAGGGAGGGTCTAATGGGACCGAGGAACAGGGAGAAAGGGGGTGCAGAGGGGTGTATAAGGGCTCTCTAGACTAACAACTCAGAATGAATCTCTCTCCATATAGATTTCATATACATATGAAATATTGCTGTTTCCCTTTACATATTTCATATACAGAGAGGGAGTATTTATTAGAATGATCTGCAGACGGCAGTCAAGCTAACGCAACAATGGCTGGCTGTGAACAGAAAGAGCAAGAATCCAGGAGGTGCTCAGTGCATGAGCTGTCTTGCTGTTCTTCAGTATGCTGGAATCCCAGAGACTGCTCTAACGCCAGAGATGGAATGGAATGGATGTGTAGCACGGTTAATAAAAATCCAGAGAGACGAATTGGGGTTCAACCTGAAGGTCAGAAAAGCAAAATAGCCAGCCACTGACTCTTACCTCGACCTCAGTCTGAAATGGCGATCCTGCCTCCAGGAATCTTAGAAGGAGACTGAGACTGACAGCTGTCTCCTCCCGTCTTATATTCCTCTCCAGGGCTGGGATTAAAGGCCTGCACCACTGGGATTAAAGGTATGCACCGCCCAGTTTCTATGGCAACCAGTGTGACTGCTGGAATTAAAGGTGTGTGTCATTATGGCTACTAGGATTAAAGGTGTGTGTTATCACTGTCTGGTCTATAAGGCTCTCTGGTCTTCAGGCAAGCTTTATTTATTAAAATACAATTGAAATACCACTACATGGATGTCCTAGCAAGGTAAGGGCAAGCTGTCAAAGAGANTCTGGTCTTCAGGCAAGCTTTATTTATTAAAATACAAATGAAATACCACTACATGGATGTCCTAGCAAGGTAAGGGCAAGCTGTCAAAGAGAAAACATGGGTCCTTATACAGGCTTCCAGCAGAAGGTGTGGACCAGATTAGCCTCCAGATCCAGATCAAAGACATCTGTCTCTTCCTGCCTTAAAGATATCTGGGCTAGAAATGGAGTCACCCACTTCAAATCAAGCAAAAAAAAATTCCTCACTGATGTGCCCTCCATTTCTGGATTCCATCTAATTACAAATGGAGTCAAGCTGACAACCAAGAAGAGTGAGCACAGTTCTCTAGATGCCCTGAACTGGTCCACTGAATGCGCGTGTATTAATTTTTATATATGGACGGTGATATTAGACTGGCTGACAGGGTGTGGTCTAGGTAGTACAACATTAGCCGTCTCATGGTGGAAAGGCTGAGAATCTGGTAGTTATTCAGTCCACAGGGATGCCTGTCTCTGCTGTCTCAATCTGTTGCTGGGGTACTGGGGGATTCCTGGAGAGCCCCCAGACCTTGAGGAGGCTGGACTTAGTGCAGGCTTCAGCAACAGGAGAGACGAACTTGCCAGAGAGAGTGAGGAGGAGCGGGGAGAAAGCAAAGTTTCTTTCTTTCTTGTCACATTACATGAGCTGTCACCAGTGGGTGTGGCCCAGATTTAGAGTGCTTTAAATGTTCCGACTAAGAGACTACCTCTAGGCATGGGGGCCCACACCTATAATCCCAGCACTTGGGAAGCAGAGGCAGACATATCTCTGTGAGTTTAAGGCCAGGCCCAGTCTAAGTAGAGAGCTTCAGAACAGCCAGAGCTACACAGTGGAACCCTGTCTCAAAAAGGAAGTTAGGAAAGGAGAGGAAATCCATCAGCAGAGTGCCCAGCAACTTGGGTTTTCGTTTATTTCAAAGGTAGCCAAGTTGACAACAAAGTCTACTCATCACAAGTTCACCCCTTGTCAACTTGACACATCATCACACCTCCTCATATTGTGCTTACTTTATAAAACAATAACTAGGTCATAATTCTAACATGATATATTGTCCCATGTACAACTGCAAACATATTACATATTTCGTAATATGTCATAATGTCCCTTAATGTTTCATAACTTAAATGTGACAATATACATTTCCAACATTTGACCCCTGATGTTATCTCAAATGACATTATGTCATATGATAGCAAAATAGAGGAAAGAAAACACAGATATTAGCTTAAACAGGTGTGCATGTATGCCAAAACATGTTCACTGGGCAATGGCAGGAATAGATGGGGAAATATGCTGTCCACAGGCCATCCTATCTACTTGATTACTAAACTCCTCCTCAGCTGAAGTCACCATCTGATGATCATCCACATGGGGCACAAGTATCTATCTTCACGTCCTTCATCATTTGGAGAGAACTGTCCCCATGCTTGTCCAGATAGCCTTCACACCAGTTTTCCAATCATGACCCTGACCATCCAGCCAATGCACTGGCTACAGCCTATGCATCAGTAAAGAACTGCTCATCTGGCCGTTTCTCCTTCCAAACATAACATAAGCCCATGTATACCGGCCAAGGTTCTACCTGCTGTAAGAATTTCCAATCACATGTCTTTCAGGATTGTCCCGGAAGGAGGCTGTAATGTTGCAACTGTTCCCTTCTAAGTTGGTACCTGCATAGAGTGTAGAACCATCAATAAACCAGGCCCTGTTATTCTCTGTTCCTCGGTCAATGGATCACAAGACATAGCGCATAAAGCTATAGGTTCATGCTTTGGAGTAGATGTTGTAACAAGAGTAGAAGCCATGAGCACTTGAGCAACGTCTTTATGTAACTGGTTTGTGCCCTCCAGATCACATATGTCCTGCTATATATATCCATTTGATAAATGTCCTGCTATAAGGCTTGGTGGATCAGCTGATGATGGGCAGCTCAGATCACATGGTAACTGATGGGCCACTGTCAATCATTCAGTTTCCAATAAGGCGTAGCAGACAAGAGTAGTCTGTCAAAGGAAGAGTAGTTGTCTGCAGATGATGTCAGAGCCTTACTCAAAAAATCCCAACGGTCTCCTCAGTGATTCACCTATAGGGGTCTTCAAAGGGCTCCAAACAGTATCCCTATCTGCTACGGACACCTCAAGTACCGTTGGGTCTGCTGGACGGTGTGGTCCAAACGACTTAGCTGCCTACACAGCAGCTGGGATGTGTGGAGGAATCTTCTGTTCCGGGCGCTGTACAAGGCTAGCAGCTTTTCAAACCACTTCATAAATGAGCTGAGGTAATGCACTCATGAGGGAATGTTCTGCCTCCAGTGTTCACACAGACCCCCTAAGCACTGTGTTTCTTTCTTGGCAATGAAGGAGCCAGGTGCAATTACTTATCCTTCACCTTTAAAGGAATATATCTGCATGCCCCACAGCCCTGGTCTCCTAGAAACGTGCCTGAGGTAGAAGGCATTTGAATTTTGATTGTATTTGTTTCAATCCTCTGATGGACCTATCCTTTAGCAGCAAGTTCAAAGCAGCTGTTACCTCCTGCTCACTTGGTCCAACTAGCAATGTCATCAATAAAGTGGACAAATGTGATACTTTGTGGAAGAGACAGATCAAGATTCCTTTGAACTAAGTTATGACACGGGGCTGGGGAGTTAATAAACCCTTGAGATAAAATGGTGAAGATGTGCTGCTGGCCTGTGGGCTGAAAACAAATTGCTATCTGCAGTGGAGGGGATTATGCTTAATATACAATATATCCTCATATGAAAATTGTAAGTAACTGAAAGCAATTGCAAAAATATGATACAATTCGCTGCATAATGAACATCTCCGAGACTCCATGATTTGTAGCCTGTTTTAGTTTTTGCCGCACACCTGAGATGGGGCTTTGTGTGGCAGTCACAGCCGGCTCTGCCACGCGTGCTTTCAGCTAAGCTGGTGTCACTGCAGGTCACAGGACTTACACGCAAGATGGTTCATTCCAATGTTGCCACGTTCGTAGATGTTAGCTGAGCCTCAGACTGAAGACTGTGGGTCTTCTGCGGGCAGATGTTCCTGTTGGAAGTGGAGCATTCTCACCTCACTGTGTGTGGATGCCAGAGCATTCTGCTCCAGAAAAACAGACAGGAGCCCCGCCCACCTATTATGACCTCGGCTTGGAAGTACTGCCATAGCTCATTCAGAATCCCAGGAAGAGAACATCCGCTCAGACTCTCAATGGAATAAATAGGAAATGAATGTATTGGAAGAGCAGGGGCAGGGCATCTCCTGGAATCCTGTGTATAAAATAAAACCTGTAATTTATCATGTTTGAGAAAAATAGGAATAATCCAATGGTGTTTTCCTAGGGCTATGTAAATGATCAAACATCAGAAAATTTACTTCTGTAACTAGAATATTCAAGAAATTTAAAAAAAACTCAATATTTTTAAATAGATAAATTTCAATTATATTTATTTTCTTTTCATTAAAGAAATGCTTTAAAAGAGAAAGTGGGCATTTTCTAAACCTGACAGCTACAAAAACCTTTACAAGATACCAGGCTTTTCTAAAATACTAAACTCGTAATGCCTCCTGTCCCATTACTACGACTCCTGGGTGCTTATGTGGATAGGGACAGCTGGCCCTGTGGTGACCTCAGCCACAGCAGGAGCCTCAGCTCTGTGCTCCTGGAGGATGCTTACTAGGACACCGGGAGAGCTGGAAAATAATCAAGGTTTATTTTAGCAGGTAAGAAAGTAAAAGGATGGAGTATAGACAGAGCAGAGCCGTAACAGCCAAGGCCTGCTCTCTTATCTGGACACCTAGGTCTGGTCTACCATTTCTCCTCCTCTTGTCCACCCTTGAGGCAGTCTGAGATGATCTCCCTAGAAGAGGCAGTGACTCCCTTAGAAACCATCTTGACCCACAATTCAGTTTGCTACAGCTAGATACATTAGCTATTGGATTGGGAATAAAGGCATAACCACAGAATTGAGAAGTTAACTGGGGAAAGGGTAGAGATGCTTGCCCATATTTCTCAGGAGGGGCTTGGAAGCCAGCTGAAGCCTTGTAAGACTGACTTTTCTGTTTTCCCCCAGAATTCAGTCCCTCGTATCCCAGTTTTGCTACCTCTTAGGCACCTGTAAGCCCTCCTGTTTGCTGTCCTCTGGACTTGACTGTGTTAACTATAGTCATTTAACCTTAACATTTCTTTATACCATAGAAATACCGCAGCGCTCTGGTCAGGATATAGTTTGACTACAAAAGCTTATATGTTGTTCCTAATATGGTGTTACTGAGGTGACTGAAGCTCTAAGCTGTGGGACCAAGTGTAAGAGAAGCAGGACACAGGGTTTCCACTCTTATATATGGGCTAATGGGGCTAAAACTCATGCTGCTGAGCCACTCCCCTGGGGGGGGGAGGTTCTCAATCATATCATTTGAAGAAGGGAAACCCATTCTAACCTGAACCATACCTTCTGGTGGCAGCCCACCTAAGAGGGCATGGAAGGAGGAGGCTGATTTCTTCCTGATTGCCCTCATTCTCATCAGCAAGTTCATCTGTCCTGCTGCTGTGGCCTGTATCAAATCCAACATTGTCAAACTGAAAAACCATCATCCCTGCAGGAATCCTCCAGGACTTCATTAGCAGATAGTGATTGCAGAGACACAGCCTCCCAGACTGAACAGTTATCCAGATTCCCAAGCTTTCCATCTTTGCCTTTCCAATGTGAGACAGTTACGTTACCGTTGGACAACCCAGGCCATATCCTGAACGCCAGTCTAATAAATCCCTGAGTCCATCGCCCTCCCCTTGTGTGTGTGTGTGTCCATATTTCCTTTTTTATGAGCACATTATTCATATTGAACTAACGCTCACACTGATTATGCTTATTGTATTTCCTCAGGAAAGATGTCCCACTCTGAGTTCCTGGGGTTGGGATTGAAAGGAAAAGTATTGGCTAAGGATTCCCAAGACCAAGTTCTCAGCACAAAGGAGATTTATTTGCCCCAGAGGGACAGAGGGCAGGGTTAAGGGGCAAAGATAAGAGACAGAGGACAAGGGAGAAGGGAAATAGAGCAGGGGTATTTGTCCTGGAGAACAAAAGACTGCTTCCGGGTAGAGGGGCAGACAGATGCGGTACACAGGAAAATGGCAGTTTACAAAGGTACAAGGGAAACCCCATGTGAGAATGTGGTGTTTAATTTTGATTGGACAGGTTAATTAGGTAAGCCAAAGCGGGCTCTTGATTGCTGGATTTCAGTATTTTGATAGCTGGACCTTGGTGGTCAACCTCAGGAAGAGGAAGTCGCAAAATAAAGGAATAGACCTTGGGGATTAGCTTCAGGAATATAATCTAACAATGTTTTAGAGACGCAGAAGGAACAGGGAGAAAGGCAAGGCCTGTCAGAGCCATGTGCTCAAGTGGGCTAGTGTCACTTCAGGGACACCAGCAAGTCTAAACCCTGCCTCTCTTCTTCAGAAACTGCCACTTGTCGGGACAGTGACCACGAGACAGATTACTTTTGTCTAGCCATGTGGGGATAATGTGGTACCCATCTGACGTTGTTGATGGTGATGATGGTGATGATGATGGTGATGATGATTACGGTGATGGTGATGGTGATGGTGATGATGATGATGATGGTGGTGGTGGTGATGGTGATGATGATGGTGGTGATGATGGTGGTGATGATGATGGTAGTGATGATGGTGGTGATGGTGATGATGGTGATGTGATAGCAATAGTGACAGGATTACACTGTTGACAATCTGACACTTTAAGCATACTCTAAGATCATCTCACTTATTCTTTGTATCTCTATGATGCAGCAATTATAACATGAATCTCTCATGTGCAAATCTAAGCACAGAATTTGAAGATCAAATTATTTAGTTAATGGAGGGCATTTTGGGATGGGGGGGTTATTGCTTTTACTGAGCTATATATTTTTCTCCTCTCCCCTCTCTTCCATGGAGAGTATTTTCAACCATGTGCCGCATCAATACACAAATACACAAGTGCGTTAGGTACCAGGTCATGCGTGCAGTTCCCATGAAAGCACTCAGTTTATTCAATATAAATAGAAATCACATCCTGTTTATACACTGAGAGCACTGGGAGTGAGACTTCACTTTTATTTTTTATTTTTCACATGTAGTATCTGTAGTTCTGCCTTGAATTCTGCATAACAGTGCTCATGTGAGAAAGACGTAAAAAGACTAGACTACGCTGGGACAGCTGGCTGAGTGGCTCGCGTGTCAGTCGGCAAAGTGTGCAACTGACCTGCACTACCAAGTTCTCGCTAAAACCTTGTCATAATTTCAAAAGAGACAACAGAATGCACTGCAGAAATAGAGACATGGTGAAAAATTATGAACACACAGGACAAACTTTTCTAGACTCCATGGCAGTGTTTACCCTACAAGTGCCTTAAGTGTGATCCTTAAGCCCTGGTACTTCCTGGATCTTTGCAAAACTAAATGCCACTCAAACTGAGGTCTGAGTTTTCTCTTCTTATTGTGATGGATCAGAAGGCAAAGCCATAGTGTGCAGAAAGTCATGGCACACGTGGACCAGGATATCTGTGGTTCCATCACTGAAGATAGCTAGCTGGGACTCCTCCAGCAATGAGCTGCTCAAAACCTGTGAGGCTGCGTTTTGTGGGTTTGGTTTTTTCTTCAAGAAACAAAGTAGAAATATATAACATGGAAGGTGGAAACTCAGAGGGGCCATGATGAATGTCTGTACAACTTAGAATAGAGGCGTGGTTCTGATGTGCAGGAGAGAGGTTCCCCCCGACCTCCCAGAAGGTGGCTGCAGTTGAGTTGATCCAACCCATCAAGAAGCACATTCGAAGATGGGTTTCAGCGTACAGCAACTCTTAGAAAAAGCAAGTTTAAGAGAGGATAAAGAGGGGACGAAAGGAGCTGGAAACACTATCAGGCCACTGTGCTATGATCCCAGAAAAAGAGCCTGGGGAAGGAGGGACCTGGAAACAGGGTGCACTGCAGACATGAACTAAACACTAGGGTCCCCCAAACACGAGCACCCACCCCCAGCAGAGTCAGTCCAGAGCCCCCAGAAGAATAGGCCCTGTCTCTCTCAACACAAAGACATTTGACTAGAAACAGGTGGGAGAGGAAAAAGCCCAGCTGGCTTCATAAAAGAACACTGGGATATGGGAAAGGCGTATTGTCATGCATGCCGTACTAGAACAAGGAGCAACACGGGTGAAGATGATCATTTTAAGCTGGGAAGTAATAAGTGAGGTGAGACACGTGACCTTCCGGTCACAGAATTTGTCCCGTGTTGCAAACTCAGCGTCTGTGACTATTATCCTTTATTTTTAAGACACAGTCACACACAGCCCCATATGCCCTTAAACTCGCCGTGCTACTGAGGACACCGTCACACTTCTGATCCTCCTGCCTGCACTTTCTGAGTGCTGGGATGACAGGTGTACACCACAGTGCTTGGTTTACACAGAGGCGGGGCTTGAACCAAGGACACGTGCCTGCTGGGCAGCTCCCTTACCACCTAAGCTCCACCCTCATGCCTTCTTGGATATTGTTCCAGAGGGACTATTGCTGACTCAGTCACTGTCTACAAGTCTCCCTGAGAGTGCTTCAAAGATGCAGCCTGACGCCTTTTGCTCCTCAGATCGGCTCAGTGACAATGCTCCCTAAAGGGGTGGACACACGATGGAAGCAGCAGCTTCCTGAGTATTGCCTTACTTGAGAACCCAATACTTGAGTGGCTGAGATGCTGCCCCCAAGATGTCCCTTGGATGTCACATCCTGATGCTGCTCTGACGGTATCCCAAACAGCAGTGCCCTGTCCCTGTTCACCCAGATCCTCCATCACTAATGAAAGAGTTTCTGCACCACTTTGGGCCAGCACAAAGCCAGCCAAGATGACTCATTCAGCCAGGCCTTTGGCAGCAGACACCTTGGAACCATGCTCGGTCACTGCCACCTTTAAAGTGCGTGTCCCTAAGGACTGGTAGGAGACCTGGTGGCATACAGCTCGCCCTGGGAGCGTTGGCAGACTCAGCCAATTATCCCAACTCCTACGGAACAGGAGTCTGGCAGCAAATCTTATTCCCAGTCTCCTGGAAGAGACCTGGGCCTGGGACACTCCCTGTAGTCAGGACTGAAAGATGGAAAATCGAGCAGATGTGGTGCCCAGGGATCCAATAGCACAGGATTAGCCAGACCTGCAGAGCCACCAGACAGGCCCTGGGGCAGGGTGGGGTGGCTTAGATGTAGAATTTCTCTATTTCTTTAAACTAAATTCTCACTTTTTATCCTAGGGAAAAGGACAGAACTTGGGAAGACGGGGGCAAGGAGGTGTTTGTCAGAGTTCCTGTTTTGCAATCATTGATATTCTGCAGGGAAGATGGATAAGTGGTATCTCCCTCCTCAGAGGAGAGGGACAACAGTTGCTTTCAAGGTCTGCTGCTACACAAGGGACCTTCGTTAACAACCCAGGAAACACGACAGGACCAAGGAAGAAAACCGCCTGAGACAGGGTGTTATCACAGGTGCAGGTGACTCTCAGCGTGACAAGTCAGGTGCCTGTTCTTTTCTGACCACCACACGGAGGCTGGAAGCTGGTCTAGCCCCTGAGGGACATCTCCCAGCCAAGCAGTGTGCCCTGTGTCCTTGCTGGTCATGTTAACACTCTGCTTATCTCTGGAGACTTGGGATAGAAATGCCCGAAAATAAAAAGCCGTCACCACAGAATCTAGGTGTGCTTCCTAAGGTCTGCTCGCTGTCACCTTCACCTCCACAAGATCCCTGTGGCTCTCACGCCAGGGCCTTGGGAGCAAACCTAACAGAGGGAAGGAAGAAGTAAGACCAAACTGCATGGGGAAAGAAGGGGCTAGAACAGGCAATTCAACAAGGAAGACACGAAAGGCAGAGATCAGCAACAGAGTTGTGCAGGGCCCTGGGATCCATGCACAGCACTGAAAACTTAAACTGTAATTAAAGACAGCAGTCAGAGGCTAAAACCCCACTCTCTTTTATCTCTTGGCCTCCTCAACGAGGGCTAACATCATTCTTGATGAGCAGAAACAGGACGATTGTTCTTACTACCGTGGTTCTGGGGGGAAGTTTAGAAGTTCCAGAGGCCATTGTAGCAAATGACTACATGTACAGTAGGTGAGAACAACACACACATACTTCTCTTAAGTGCTGAAGTTGAAGTGAGTCTTACAGGACAAAAATCAGGTTGTATTCAGGAGCCTTCAAAGTAGGATCTGGTCCATGACTCTTCCAACTATGGAGGTCACCTGTGTTCGCTGGGCCTCTCTGCGATCCTCACATCATGCGGACTCTGAACTGTCCCAGCACCCTTCCCTGAATCTGTATTCTCTATGTCTCTCATGTATAAGAATGTGATTGGTTGGACCCCTGAATATTAAAATAATAGGCCACCTGATTAGCAGTCTTCTTCCCTCCCTGTCTTAACTTCCTGACTGTGGGCACAGCACAGTAAGGCTCTAGAGAGAACAGTTTGCAGGGGTGTTGTTCTGCCACCACATGAACACTATGGGTGTGCGGCAGGTGGGAACCCAGGCATTGCCTAAGACCAGGAGGTGATCCTAAGCAATGAAAACTCCCTCCCGAGAAGCGCAGCGAGAGGCTCCATGAGTTCAAGCGTCCTATGCCCATCCCTGTGCCCGATGAGACATGAAAGAGGAGGGACTGGGACAGACATCCCAAGTTCCCCTTTAGATTTTCAATCCCAACGGAGGGAAGTGGGAGCGGGGGAGGGGACAAGAGGAAGAAACACAGGAATGTTTCAGCCATGGATAAAACCATATTGTTTGGTTAGAAGTAAAGACCATCATGTTTAGCAAAATAGCCAGCCTCGGGGAGGCAAAGATCACATGCTCTGTGTGTGTGGACTCTAGAGGGCAGAAACATGAAAGTAGATGGGAACAATTAGATGGGCAAAGGGGAATCTGGTGGATGAGATCAAGGGATGACATCTTAGCCACTGTTCCATTGCTCTACTGAGACACCATGACCAAGGCAACTCTTTAAAACAAAGTGTGGCAGGTGGAGACTTGTTCACAGCTCTAGAGGGTTAGTCTGTGATTATCATGGCCAGAAGCAGACAGGCCTGGCATTGGAGCAGTAGCTGAGAGCTTTACCTGCTGATCCATAGACAGCAGGCAGAAGGAAGAAAGTAAGCCCAGGGTGAGCTTTGGAAACCTTGTAGCCCATTCCTAGTCACACACCTCCTCCCAGGCTGCACCACCCCAACAAAGCCACACCTCCTAATCCTTCCCAAACAGGTTCACTAACTAGGAACCAAGCATTCACACATATGGATCTGTGGGGGCCATCGTCATTCAAAGCACCACTGATAACAATGGGGATAAATATGATCAAAATATACTACATCTGTGTACGAAAATATCAAATTGAAACCCATTTTTATGTAATCAATACACACTAATTAAAAAAAAATGAAGAAACAGAACCAAAATGGACACCTCAGAGCAGATACTCAAAAACGTTATAGTCTCTTCTACCATGCAGAGGCTGGAAGTTCCAGTTCAATCTGACTTCCTGTAGCAAAAGTGTAGGTGAGTGTGTGCATAGAGCCCCACCCACACAGCTGAAACAGACACAGACCTGACACCGACTCCAAGGGAGGCGCCTAATGGGCCTCCCACAAGCTGATACCTTGGAAGGGCAAATTCTTGGGGCCTGGGCAGCCTCTTGGCTCATCTGTCCCTGCTGCTGGGGCCTCAGTTCCACTAAGGTAGAAAGAAACTGGGCTCTGGAAGAGTTCAGAGGACCATCATGCTGGGCACTAAAAGGCAAGGTCCCCATTGGAAGACATGGGCAGCCTGGTTGGTGCCCACCCATGCCTCTCCCTGTCTCTATGGCATCTATGGAAACACAGGAGTTGTGATAGGCAGTGATGCCTTGATGAGAAAATGACAGTGCTGTGGCTTAGAGGAGGCCAAGTGCTGACAATATGATTGGAACTTTAAGAGGTGGTTAGGGCCAAGGCTCTGAGCTCATAAAATACCCATGCTGTTATCACAGAAGTGGATTTGTTTATGGGAGGTGCTTTCTTATGAACGTTCAGGTACTTGCCGGACTGTGGTGGCATTGGCCTTTAATCCCGACACCTGGGAGGCTGAGACAGGTGGATCTCTTTGAGTTCAAGGCCAGTTTGGTGTACAGAGTTCCAGGATAGCTAGGGTTGTTACACAGAGAAACCCTGTCTCAAAAGAACAAACAAACAAAAGTTCAGCTTCTCATACATATTCTCTCTCTCTCTCTCTCTCTCCTATCCCCCCCATCTCTCACCTTCTACCATGTAACATGAAGCAAGTTGGGGCCTCACGCTAGGAAATCTGCAATGGGATTGTGTCTTCTCAAAATGGCAGGGGAGTTTCACCCATGATACGTCAACAATATGACTGCCCAAACAAGACCTAAACAGGGCCAGCACCAATAGACATGCTAACATGGAAGGGAGAAATCTCACAGGGCCTCACCCATAGATGCAGAACTACAGGAAACTCAGGACTATTGAGAATGGGAGAAATAGTCTTCCCCATGGAAGAGTCTCCTAATTGATTTTTCAATACCAAATAGTCAGCTCTGAAATCATATACACACAAACCACACTTAATGTACTGAGCAGGGTGTGTGTGTGTGTGTGTGTGTGTGTGTGTGTTTGTGCGTGCATGCATGCAGCTGCAGGACCGTCATACTGAACCCTAAAAATACAATCCAGTGCCCCTCACCTATATGTATATATGTAACAATAATAATTAAAGAAAAAAGGCATTATTCTGAGAGTGAGGGGATTCCTGGGCATAACTGGAGGAAGGAAATGAAGGGGGAAATGATATAACTGTATTTCAATTTTAAAAAATAATTAAAAGACAAAAGCATCAGACGAGAAAGCCCTCACAGGATGCCAACCCCTTCATCTCGTTTGCATGGTCTCAGAAGCCATGAGCCAAATAAACTTCTGCTCATGGGAGCTCACTCATTCAGTGATATTCTGTTACAGCAACAGAAAAGGGTGCACTGCTGCATCCAGAATAAAGGGAATAATAAGCCATAAATAAGGAGACTTCCTGCCAGTGCTGTATTTACTGATCAGCCTTTTCTCGTCACCAACCAGCCTTAGCGTGTCACTGACACCTGACTGGGTCAGGTGTGGCTGGGCGCAGCTCAGCTTGGCCTGTCTCATGTTTTCTCACACAGAACCAAAGCTGAAAGGACAGCCACAATCTGGGGCATCCTGGGCCTACAGTGGGATGCAGG
>LOEQ01001232.1:297405-313206 GCA_001685075.1 Bramus lutescens
TCCTGCAACAGTCTTCTGTAGTAACTTCACACTCAGGTTCACAGTGTGATCATGTATCCTGCAACAGTCTTCTGCAGTAACTTCACACTCAGGGTTCACAGTGTGTTCATGTATCCTGCAACAGTCTTCTGTAGTAACTTCACACTCAGGTTCACAGTGTGTTCGTGTATCCTGCAACAATCTTCTGCAGTAACTTCCTACTAAGAATGTCTGCCTTTGGTGTGTTCACTGGACGAAAACGTCAGAGAGAACAAGCTAAAGATCACTCTACTAAAACCTCAAGTGGCACTCCTCAAAACTGCCATGATGAGGTAACATGAAGAGGAACAAAGGAGGAGCTGTCCCAGACAGAGCTGAGGACACCCATGAAATGACAGGAGATGTCCTGCGATAGGACACTGGGTCAGGAAAATGGTGTTGGCAGAAAACCTTAGAAACTAGAAACACTCATGGTATTAGCAATGAATCAAGGCTTATTTCTTAGTCTGACAAACGCATAATAATTATGAGGAACATACAGTCAGTCTTGTCACCCTGACAGGATTTAGAGCCACCTAGGAGACACACCTCAGACTGTCTCTATGAGGGGCATTCAGAGAGATTTAACAGAAATGGGAAGGTCCACCATGAAGGTGGGGAGCACCATTCAATGGGCTGCTGAACATCAGCATCTCTCTCTCTCTCTCTCTCTCTCTCTCTCTCCTCCTCTCTCTGCCTCCTCTCTCTCTGTCCTCCTCCTCCTCTCTCTGTGTCCCCTCTCTCTCTCTCTCCCTCTCTCTCTGTCTCCTCTCTCTCTCCCTCTCTCTGTGTCCTCTCTCTCTCCCCCCCATCTGGCCCCTTCTCATGCTCTGCCTCCATCCACAGCCACAGCTGCTGTGTTGCCTTTCCCACAACGATGGACTGGACCCTCAAACTATGAGTCCTGCTTTTTTAAGTTGCCAAGTAAAGCCTTTCCTAGTAGAGTTTGCTTTGGATCACTGTGCTTATCCCAGCAATAAAAAACAAACTACAGATAAATCAGAAAAGTATAAAATATCAAATAACCTTCAGTTCAACTCAAAGAACCCAAGAATAAGCTAAGCCTTCAATTACTAGAAATAAAAAGTGATACATTACACTATTTTATAGAGAGTATACATTAAATTCAGATTTAAAGCTACAAAAGTTAAATAAATCAGAGATTTTAATTTGAGTAAATAGAATTGATAAACTATTCTAAAGGAAAAAAAGGAGAGAACCCTACAGAAATAAAATCAAAAAATTTTTAAAAAGAGACAGCATAACCAGTACTCAACGTCGCCCCTACCAAAATATCAGTGCCATTCTTCACAGAAATAGCAAATATCTCCTAAATTTTGGGATCGTGGAAATATTTTTAAGTTGTTCATTTTCTCGTCTCTAAAAAGAGAACTGACTATCTGACCCTCATAATGATGGGTGATATCCGGTAGGATCTTTCTTCCTGAGGTTCATCCTACTCTAGCTGTACCTACTATAATGGTTGCATGGTCACCATTGGGATGTCATCCAACCAGAGGACCTTAGTCTTCATCTATAATCATAGCATCAGACCACTTGGGACTCCCACACTCTGTGTTCCATCCTGGTCTCACTATGTACACAGTCAGGAAGATAAAGAGTTACAACTTATTAGATAAATTCAGACATGGAACATGATGGACAGAGGGAGTGGAGAGAGACTGAAATTCTTCCAAGGAGAAGAGTCACCTCCTCCTTGAATTGTGAGCTAGAGTCCACCCACGTGTGCGGCACCACATACTTCCGGTGCGATGCCACCAGCACCCACGTGTAGCAAACAGCAACCAGTTGTTTTACCCCTGGCATCGAGCTCTAAGGAGCAGAATGGAGACTGCCATTCCAGGAAGTACCTGGTGCTGGTGGCCATGTGCACACTTAGGCAGCGTCTCCTTGACAAGGTCAAAAAGAAGGTTCAGGATTTGAGAATCGTCTCCAGGGAGTTGTGGAATATTAACAAGAACAGCACTGAGCAGACCCAAAACTCGATTTCTGGAAACTCTGAAATCCTCCTGCTAACACTTGCCTCCCTCTGCTAGAGTTGCCAGGCTTAAGTTTCTCACTATTTTTATTTTCTGGGGAAATGATCATTTTTATAAATAGCCTTTTAAATGTCAAACTAACTGTTTGAATAATTTATCTCTACTTCTTATCCTGTATAACTTGCTTAATTTTCTTGGGCATGTCTAAAAGGTTAAGGGAAAATTGTTTTACAAATAAGCATCAAAAATAAGCAACCATGATCTCTGTGTACTTGTGTGTGTTCATATGCATGTCGTTATGTGCACACCTGTGTGAGTGCACATGGGAGCCAGAAGTCATCCTTGGGTGTCTTCCTCAGTCACATGTTTTTTGAGACAGCGTCTCTCACTTTTCTCTAAAACTTACTGATTTGTTTAGGCCGTCTAGCCAGGAAGCTCCAGGAATCTGCCTCTCCAGGGTTTGAATTGCAAGCATGCAACACCATAACCATCTCCTCTCTCTCCTCTCTCAGAGGAGAGAGAGAGAGAGAGAGAGAGAGAGAGACTCTCTCTCTGTCTCTCTCTTTAAACACAGGTTCTGGAGATTGAACTCCAAGTCCATGCATGCCCTCTACTGACTGAGCCACCTGATCAGCCCCAGGATGTACTTCTTAAACACCAACTTTCTCTGACTCATAGAGTTGGGTCCCATGTGGCTGAGAGGTGTCTTCTTTTTGACATCCTAGTTGCACTTGGCTCTGACTGTTGGTCACCCATAAATAAGCTTAATATGGTTTAAAAAAAGAACCCACCAACCAGAGCACTTCCTCCACAGCCACAACAATACCCCAACTTTCCTTTATCCGAAGAAAAAGGTCACTTCCCAGCATTCCTATGCAGCACTGGGCATACAACATGCTGACAGAGGTTTCTGTCCTGCCTGGTCCCACAGCTGTTCAATCCCAAAGAAACACACAGAGGCCTACATTAATTATAAACTGGTTGACCTATTAGCTCAGGCTTCTTATTAACTCTTACATGATTCTTGTCTGTGTTAGCCACGTGGCTTGGTACCTTTTATCATTGAGGCATTCTCATCTTGCTTCTTCTGTGTCTGGGTGATGACTGCAAACTGACCCTTTCCTCTTCCTAGAATTCTCCTGCTCTTAGCATTCCACCTATACTTCCTGCCTGGCTGCTGGCCAATCAGCATTTTATTAAAGCAATACAAGTGACAAGTCTTTACAAGATATAAGATCATTGTGCCACAGTACTCTGCCCCTCCCCTTTTTTCAAAACAATAATTCTAAATTTACTCTCCTTTGTTTAGCTTTCTTCCTGACCATTATCCATAACAACTTGTAACTAACACTCTAAACACAGAAAAGCATTCATAATCCATTTTTTTGAGAATGTGGGCATAGTTTTTCAGGCTACTTCTTGCTGATTGGGGGCATTTATAATCTTACAGGGACCTAAAGGAAATTGTGAATTATGGTCAAGTCCTGAGTGGAATATTCTGTGATGCTTGATCATCTCAACCAGTAGTCTTGAGGCTGTTCTGAATGTAGAACTCAGACATTTGGGCCATTCACTCCTACTGGAGATTTCTCAGGGGGTCTTCATTGATCAAACCTGATTTTTCTTAACCCAGAATGAATCCCCAGCCTCTTATTTCCAATGGAAACAAAAGCAAAATCTCTTCTCCAAAGTAACATATCTTTTGACTTCAATTTTTAAGTCAAAGCATTTTCATAATATATATGTTGGATTAATCCAACAGCATTTATAAACAAATGTCTTTTCACTGCTGTTGCTCCTTCCTCAACTGTCGAACAATTCAAAGACAACACAATAACATACAGTATCCAGACTCTCTGTGTATTTTCCATCTTTATGTGGCTTTGTTTTCAATTCTATTTCTTTTATTTTTGTGTTTATTTTGTTGTTGTTGTTTTTGTTTGTTTTATTTTGTTTTGCTTGTTTGTTTGTTTTTGAGAAAGGGTTTCTCTGTGTATCTTTGCTTGTCCTGGAACTCACACTGTAGATCAAGATGTCCTTGAACTCAGAGATCACCTGCTTCTACTTCCCAAGTGCTTGGATTAAAGGTGTGTGCCACCACACCCAACTACTCTCCCTTTTTTCTTTTTCTTAAAGGACTTTATCTGTTTTCTTTTCTCTCCCATGCCTACATATATTTTTAACACACTCTAAACCACTTAGATGATTTTTTTAATCTAAACCTACTTTTACTGTATATCCCTCATTCTCTGACCACATGACTCTTTAATTTGCTAAGTGATATGGCTAGGATTAAAGCCTTGGCTTTGACACCTGGATCCACCCTATTCCTTAGCTTTCTGAGAGTCTAGCCTCATGGCAGAGGTACCGGCAAGAACCATGTTTATTGCCACAATTCTATGGAGTTTCAAGGTTCCTGCTACCACCAAGAAGCATGTTGTTGGCTATTCATAAACATCATTTAAGTGTTTGGTGGTGGGGCCTCTTAAAAGAGCTGCAAGTTTTTTTTGCAGCTAAAACTGAGTCAGGAAACCTCTCTTAAATGAGATGCACTTGCCTTTAGCAAACAGAGCCCACATGAGAAATGCTGCTACCAAGAAGCCATGCTTAACTCTGTTCTTTGGCATCTAGAATTCCTTCCCAAGCTCTCTCAGGTTTTATGTGGATGCAGTTGTTCATGTTGGCACCATTTGTTGAGTTTCTGTCCTACCAGATCCAGCAACTATTCATTCCCAAAGAAACACGCAGAGGCTTACATTAATTTTAAACTGGTTGGCCTATTAGCTCAGACTTTTAACTCTTGCATCTTACCCCATAATTCTTGTCTGTGTTAGCCACGTGGTTTGGTACCTTCTATCAGTGAGGCATTCTCATCTTACTTCCTCTGCATCTGGGTGGTGACTGCAGACTGAGTCTTTCCTCTTCCCAGAATTTTCCTATTCTTGTTGCCCTGCCTGTACTTCCTGCCTGGCTACTGGCCAATCAACATTTTATTAAAGCAATACAAGTGACAAATCTTTACAAGGTCTAAGATCATTGTCCCACAGCACTTGTCACCTCAGTTATCTGTCTTTCTTGGTCAGGTTCACTTAGAATTTGGTTGGTAGACATGTTGAAGACAGGAAGCATTTTAGCTTCCCCTAAAGCAATGATCTCATAACATATACAGACCAAAGGAAAGATGCATCTGGGAATCCACCAGAAACATATGTTCTAGCCCCTCTTCGAGACATGCCAAATCAGGATCTCGGAGTGAGAGCTCTAACTCTCCAATATGGCCGTGTATTTTTCTTAAGATCCGGAGATAGGGAACTAAGAATGTAACAGTTGATAAAATTCTTACATAGCATGCACAAAGCTCTAGGTTCAGCCCCCAATACTACATAAAACAAATGTGGTGGTGCCTGTAATGTCGAGGCAGGAATATTAGAAATTCAACATCACTCATCCTCAGCTACATTGAAAGTTCAAGGCCAGTCTGAGCTGCACAAAGCCTGTGTACTTGACTTCACGACCACTGGAGTTGATGAGTGCATTGACCAAGTGCCTGGACACTGATCTTTTTCAAGAATCCTTAGTGAAGTGGCAAGGAACAAAATTGGAAAACCTCTGGACTGGAACATAAAAGGCTCTAAACTTAGATGCCTCCCCAGTGCAGGGCCCTGTGGCAATGGTGTTTCATCCCAACTATACCTGAAAGTCCATTTCTCTCTGGCAGCCAGTATACAACAAAATCAGTTGCTTTGAACAGGGGATTCCTGTTGTAGGCGTTTCTTCTGTTCATGTGTTGCTTTCATTGGTTAATGAATAAAGTAACTGCCTTGGCCTAGTTGATAAGGCAGAACTTAGGTAGGCAGAGAAGACAGAACTGAATGCTGGGAGGAAGAAGATCAGAGTCAGAGAAGCCATGGATCCTCTGCCAGAGATGGACGCCAGTTAGAATCTCTGGTAAGCCACAGCCATATGGTGATACACAGATTAATGGAGATGGGTTAAACTAATATGTAAGAGTGAGCCAATAAAAAGTTAGAGCTAATGGCCAAGCAGTGTTTTTATTAATACAGTTTCTGTGTGGTTATTTCGGTGTAAGCTAGCTGGGCAGCTGGGACAAACAAGCGCACACACACACACACACACACACACACACACCGCTCCTCATGTAACAGATTCCAAATGCTTTCATTCATTGGTTTTCCCTTCTAGTATCACTTCTCTGGCAAGATTGAGAATGGAGCCGGCTATGCCTGTTTCCCCCCCTGGGTTGACTACCCAGCAATCTCTAAGACGAGACCATGGGGTTATGTCCCTGTCTTTGATCCTTGAGTCCCAGAGAGCAGGAGATCCCTGTAGGTGGCAGCATTGGAACCTCGCCCTTCTGGGCAAACCCTTTCCTTCTCCTGTGACACCACACTTCTGTGCTGTAGAACTGAATGACTCCTACACTCCTTCAGGGCTCACTGCTTCTATTCAGAGAGGACCCTAGGGCAATTTCATGAAAACTTAAAAATATCCAAATTTACATTTAGCATTAGCCAATTTCATTACAATTAGCCCCGGTGCATGTAAATGACCTAGAGAGCACCAAGGCCCACCTTCAATTCCTACAGTGAACATGCAAATTTTTCCACAAGAGCTCAGGTCTCACTCTCTCTGGGCAGTCCTTCCTAGTATCACACAAAATAAGCAGGACTTCCACTCAGTGTCCCCCTACCTCTGCGGGCCATTCCTCCCTTTGTATTAACAATCTGCTACCCAAATTCCTTGGTCGTGTTCATTGTTTTCATTCCATCCCTCTTGGTTCTGTTTGAGATAGGGTCTCAATTACTCCAGACTGGCCTTGAGTTTACTACAAAGCTAAGGATGAGTTGCTGAGCTTCCTTCCTCCAGTTCCCAAGTACCAAGAGCATAGGCAAACTGCAGCACATGCTTGATGAGGAGCTATGGCTGGAACCCAGGGCTTTACACATACTGGGCAAGCACTCTACCAGCAGAAGGACACCCCAGCCCTTTCTCTGGGGTTTGATTTCTCTCTTTCTGGTGAGGGAGGGCAGGACTGCAAAACTAACTCTGATTCCAGTGACTGCCAGTGTTCTCAAGTAAGCAAGACCGTTGCCCCTACCCCAGGACCTGCATGCTTTTCTCTTTTGAGAAGCTACCTCTGCCCAATCAAATGGGTCTATTGCACATGAAAGCTTGAACCTGGAGGCAAAGCAAGTGTTCCTTCCAAGAGGGTCCCAGAAGCCCCATTGATGAGTTTCTCCCACAGAGCTATGTTCTGGTTACAGGTACCTCTGTTCTTAAAGATCAACTCCAAAGCAGAGAGCACACATGCCACAACCATGGAGATCACTTCCTGTGACCACACCAGCCATAGATGTCAGGCAGAGCGGCATGACTCTCTGAAGGATCCCTACCCTTACTGTGTGCACTGGAAACTGGGAATGGAAGCCAGCAGAACTAGGGGCAGCCCCGTGCCTGAAACCACACCCCAAATGGGCTGGTATCTAAAAGGCTATTGGCTGAAGGGGTTTCCACAGCACCCCAGCCTTTCTGTACACAGCACAGCTCACTCCAGGTCCACAGAGAGCATAGTGGCCAGCGTTCTCTCTTATTCCAAGTTGCTGGTTGGGAACATGGCACACAGCTCAAGTCAGAGACTGATTTTGTGTTTCTCTGCGGCAGCTCTCTTATGGTCATCTCAGACTCAGGGACAAACATGAACATAAAGACCCTTACACTAGAAGACACATCAGGTATCATCAGCCACTTTAGCAGGCAGAATCAGACTTTGCATTACACAACAAATAACAACAGAATACTAGTGCCAACCTTGCCATCCAGCCATATTTTATCAGCTAGCAACAGCGACCAAAGGAGCTCGCAGGACTTTGCCCTCGCGCCTTTCAGTCCCTCTCTCCATGATGGAAACAGTCAAGGGTATATTATGCAACAAAACCTGCCTGATTTTCAGTAGATAGGGACATGGGAAACACAGACACCAACGGAGGACCTGGGAATGCTGGGAAGGTGGTCATTGTGTGACCATTTATAGACTTTGTGACAGACCCAGTGCTCTCTCAAGACCCAGGGAAGAAAAGAAAAGCAGTCTAGTCCCTGAGTGCTGAGCCTTCACCAGGGCATCCACCTACTTCTCTGATTCTTGGGATTCTTCAGGGCTTAGTCACCCACCTACAGGATGTGGATTACACTGGGCACTGGATGTGGAGGATGCTTGTTTCCCAGGGTAACCACAACTAACTCCACAACCATATCAAGCAAGGCCATGAAAGCTTTCTTGTCTCAAGTTCCAAAGCTCAGTACCCCTAAACCAAGTTATCAACGGGACTGGAAGGCCATCCAAAGGACAAGAGGACATCAACATGACTGGGAGGACATCCATAAGACTGGGAGGACTTCAACAAGACGGTGCTCTTTCTAACAGTTTAAGAGATGAACTTTCGCACCTCTTCCTGTCCCTGGTAGTACCGAGCATCCCTTGGCTTCTCGCTCTGTCTCTCTAGTTCCTACCTATTTCCCCCTGGCCTTTTCTTTTGTATCTTTGTGTCATCATTATCCGTCCTCTAGAAAGACATTCTCTTTGGACTTAGTGTTCACTTGATGTCATTGCTACGACAAAGCCTATCTCAGAATAAGGCTTCCATTCTGAGGTTCTAAGCTACGGATTTGGGTTGATGATGTAGGGCAGATAGCTAGGTAAACACTTGCAGGAGGCAAGAACGTGTTATATGGATCTACCCTTTTGCAGTTAGGCACATCCAGGGAGGAGTAGTTAAACATGAGGTAACCAGGGAAAACACTGCATCTGGGAAGCTGCATCTTCTGATAGTTAAAAATGGCCCTTTGTAGCTCAATATTTATAAGGGTGGAGTTGGATTCTTTCCCCATATAGAAATTAAAGCATAAAGGCAATTTCCCTCGACCATATATAGCCACTAATGAATATTCTGATGGGAAAGGCAGGAGATACGGCGTGGGCCTCTGGGACCTGAAGTGTATCCAGGAAAGTAGGAGGAAAGAGAGATAGAACCCAAGGAGAAAGGACCATAAAAAAATAGGGAAAGCAATGGGATTTGTGGTGCTGGGAACTGAACCCAAAGTCTCCCCAGGCTAGGCAAGTGTTCCACCACTGAGCTACATTCCCAGCTCTCTTCTGATCTTCTACCTTGAGACTGGATTCCATTAAATCATCCACTTCATTTGGAAACCAAGACTGCCTGAGAAGCTGTTTCTCTTGCCTCAGCCTCGTAAGTAGCTTGGATTGTAATCTTGCACCACCAGGTCCAATTTTAAAAACCACAACTCAGAACCCTTCGGAGAAGTCCACTTCAATCTCTCTGGAAGGTGACGTTGCTTTGTGACATTGTCACCGTCCGACATTTGTCTCCTTTAAGAAGACAAGAACTGATAAGAAAGCTACTCAGCAACAAGAAGACACCACCCAGCCCAGATTATCCCATTAACTGATAAAAATGCCCCCCCAGAAACATTCAGCCAAGTACCAATGCGTCATTGAACAGTTGGGTTCCAGAGCCCACCCAAGTTGACTGGTAAAGCTGGCCTTCCCAGAAGCAAATTTGTGCTGTGGAATAGTGGCATTCATTCCATCCCAGAATCCTTATCTTTCACATTAATCATAATTTCATGTTTCTTCCCAAACAGTTAGCCACAAGAAGACATATACCCCAACCAATTACTAAGAGAAGGGTATGGGCTGTCATAATTGTGAGATGATAAATTGCCTAAGAATTTTTCTAAATGAAGATGGAGATGGAGGTTGGCTCTACCCAAAAAGTCAAAGGCATCCTGAAGAACAAGTCAAATTCTCTGCTTCCTTATGTTGTGGCCTGGAGACGTAGACCCAAGAAGATGAGGACAGACTAGGCTTGTGCCCCATCAGCCTAGATGTCATAGATATCCTCTTGTATCTCACTTAGGGAAGACTCCTAGAAGTGACCTGGGACACATGGTGGAAGGACAGGAGAGTCCCTTGCCAGCGCCCTTTGTGCTGCAGGCCAGTGTGCAGAGAGAATCATTGCTCTGGTCCTCCATTCGGGAGTATTTTAAAAAGTGTTACAGCATTTCCTTCTTGCCACAAAGAGCCTTGAGAGCTAACCCAGACCAGCTGTGTCATCTTTGGACTTTTCATATCTGTCTTATTCCACGCTGTATTACTTCTCCTGTCCTATACATGAATGCCCAGGCTACGAGCTATGTTTGGTAGGTCTGGAGGTGCAGACAAGACAACTTCAGAGTCAGAAATGTTGGCTTCAACTTCCACTCTCCGATAGGACCTATACTCGACAGCATCCAAGCACCTAGCCTCATGAACGAAGCTTTCCTACCCCGGAGTTCCCTTGGAAGCACAGCTCAGATCCCTGGGACTGTCTGGAAGAAGCTGATCTCTCTTCTCCTGCACCTTCCTGGTGGGAGAAGCGGTCCTCAAGTGCACACATGTGCCCCTGGTTAAATGATCCGTTAAGACTACATACCACAAGCTTGGCATACATGGCTGACTGTGCTTGTTGGAGTTGCACCCTAAGAAAGTCTACATGGGTGAGGGACTAAAGACTCAGGATACCAAGGGCAGTCAATCTCATTCTAAACTTCAGGGGAAGGGTGCTGTCCAAAGACCAAAGAGGATTCCTCAGGTGAACAAGCTTTTTATAGATTTAGTAACATTTTAGTAACTTAGCAAATGTCTTCTTTTAGCAATTAAACCGATCTCTGTAAAATCACAAACATTTTTCAGCCTTGATGTGATGCTAATTCCCCTTCTGGAAAAAAGAGCAGAAAAGACCTTCTCACCAGACCTGTGCTAAGGAATAGGAGTCTGATTGTGGGTCAACAAGAAGGGGTGGGGGCTACATCATATCCCCCTATACCTGTCCAGGAGAGGAGGTCAACATAAGTGCAGGGATAGCCCCTTCTTAAATACCACACAGGAAGAAGATTCCCCAAAGCAAAGCCTGTCAGGACAGAGGGTCATTGCCCAAAGCTGCAGTGCTAAGTGGGGAACCTGATGGTCCTCAGAGGGGTATAGGAAGAAGAAACAGAAAGAAACTGTGGTCAGTGGGACAGTGAAGCAGGCTGTGCCATCATTGATGCCAAACTAGTTGATACATGATCTGAAGAACTTTCTTGATGCCACCAAACCCAAGTCAAGAAACATCTCACAAAAGAAAATGGCCTCCATCACTGTCTCACCTCCTACTTGAGGCATGTTCTGGAACTGTAGGTCAATATCACACGTACCCTGCATGGACGCCCTAATTGGTTGCTTTAGTGAGAAAGAAAGACTGTATTCATTCAGGCAACAAAGAATGGAGAAGAAAAGAAAATGATCTGATACTGGATTCAGACAGTTCACACCAGGGCTCGGAGCTGAGGGGTCACAGATATTGGGTAGGAATGTTAATGGGAATATGTGGGCCAATGAAGGGAAGGAATATTGGTGAGGTTTCTGGGAACAGGTGAAGGTTTTCCTGGAACTCAAGTGCCTCCCCTTTTCACTCCCTTCGTGGTAGATTGTTTCAAGTCTCTCAGGTGGCAAGCATTTTAGAGAAGATGAGACTAGGTGAATCTACCTCAAGTAAGTCTATAGAACAACGTTTCTCAGATGACCAAAGCCTTTACCTTGAGCTGAATCAAGACAAAACATCAGTGCAGGAAGGAGAGAGACAATGTGAAGGCAGAGATGCCAAGCCTCTTCCTCTCGTTCCTGTCAGCCATCAGATACTGGAGGCCAAAGCAAAGTGTCAGTGTTGCCTTCCAGACTCTGAAAGGTCACCTAGGCAACAACGTCATCATACCCTAAATGGAATACATGCCATCCACAGCAAACAGACAGGAGACTAACAATGCATCATTGGCTGTGCGATCTCCAAAATGAGATTTTCTACGTCACCCAAGAACAAGCAAAGCAAACATTGGCCTCCATGACACCAACAGACTTGCTAGGAAGAGACTGTGAATTCTGCTCAGATAGATACTTGATGACTGAGCTGATGCCTGGGGCTTGTCTTCTGTAGTACCCAAAGTCCTGCAATTTATGTGGTTCTGTAGCTAGAGAAACTACAAACAAAATACTCATCTGTGCCACCATGGCGGGGAGGGAATCAGAGAGAAGACGGATGAGAAGAGGATGTGGTCCATCTCCCCAGTTCCTGGAGCCAGTGACATCATGTGAAAACTAGTTCCTCTGGGCTGAAGAAGCCAGGATGTGGTCCATCTCCCCAGTTCCTGGAGCCGGTGACATCATGTGAAAACTAGTTCCTCTGGGCCACAGAAGCCAGAATTCACTTATTTATCAATGATCACATGATTGATTCTACCCCATAAAATCTGAAGAATGAGATCCCTGGCTTCACAAAGGGTCCATGGGTAAATCTCATGATGTTCTGGGAATGTAGGAGCCAGGGGTTGTGGCTCAGCAGCTGAGATGGCATTTCAAACCTACCCTTGACTTGTTCCCATTCACATCAGCCTTACCCTCCTCTTAGAACCCTGAATACCCAATGGTGGCATCTTTGCCTCCTAAGGAGTTCTAGGACAATGTCTGGAGACACATTTTTTTTTTATCTGAGAGTGCTGGCATCTTGCTGTTTGATGCTGTTAGAGGGCAGAGATCTGATGAACACCCCATGATGCACAGGCCAGCCCCACCATGTGCTCTGCCCCAGTGCCCAATGTTGAGGGGAGACACCTGACTGTAAGCCCTAAGGATTCAGTTTCTAAATTCTCAAAATGTCTTCAAATTCCAGATTCGTTCATCCAAGCTAATCATGACTTACTCCCATATTTAAATAATTACATCTTCAGACCAAACTAGGACATCTGAGATAAAGTTCACAAAAGAAAAGAGAGGAAGTGTGGACTCATTCACTTTCCAGCCAGCCTGCATTAAGTTTGGACGAACTTATCACATCATGGTGTGAATGAAGGATTAGGTTCCAAATAAGAACAGTGTGACGTTTGCCTGTGACCCGTCACCTTGGCATAATCCCTGATGTCCCCATATTAGCAAGCATAGCAGGAGCCCAGGCAGTAAACACAATGTCAGCTGAAGGAGAGGCATGTAATTATACCTGGCAGGAGATGAGCTCACCAAATAGCATGTTTCCCCGCATCCTACTTCACAGTTTAATAATATCCCCTGTGATTATACGGCACTACGGCGTGTGATGTCACAGACACGCTCGCTGTGTGCTTTAGGGACCTTCAGTGGCCCTACTGCGTCCGAGGCTTCCCTTGTGCTCATGGTTTCTAGCCTCCCTGTAGCTCCAATTAGAAGAGCAAATGGAGCAATAAAACAGCTGCTACCGGGGCACCTCCAAAGCAAACGCTGAGACTCCGCTGATAGGGAAACCTGCCCTGAGCCTACGGAGACCCTTCAGCAAAGCAGCCCTAGCTTCTGCAGCACACCCAAGTGGGTGCTGGACCTCCTACCCAGACACATTCCCCCATGGCTGCAGACGTCCTACTGTGGTGACACCTCTGTCCTTGTGTGTAGGTGTCCTTGGCCAAAGTCCCACAGCCCAGAGTGGAAGGAACAATTGCATTGCTCACTGCCCTGAAATCCAAATGTTGGAGCAGCAAGTGTTGATTCCCTCAAGACTCTGTGGAGGGACCTGCTCTGGGCTACTTCCTGTGGTTTGTGGGTGGCCATTCTCTTACTTATTTCTCTCACCCTTGGGACCAAGTGCCTGACAGAGATAACTTAAGTGTCACGTCGTTTACTTTCAATGACCCACAGAGTTCAGCCTATGGTCACTCCAGTATTTTTGCTCCTGTTGGGCAGCAGAACATCACAGAAGCTGGTGTGTGTGTGAGGAACCTCATGGCAGACAGGAAGCGAAAGCTAGAGGGATAGGAAGAGGGTATGGTGAGCATTGGAAACCCAGACTCTGATTGCCTTGTTTCCATTTCTGTTTACTGCCAAGCTTGTCGCCTTTGGAGCAGGAGGAAGTATATGACTCCAGGCAGCACATTCCCTCTGCCTCTCAGTGAGGGTGACTCTCAGGACAGGGGGCATCAGACAGAAGGGTCCCCAAGGGCCCACGGGGTGTCTGACTTTGAGACCTGTACCAGAAGTCAGAAGTCTGGATGAAGTCATAGCTCTCCTGTGTGTTGTTCCTACTTACCTTGACCCAGTTCCTGTTACCTGTCTAGCCAAAACTTGACTTGAAAGACAGACTGTGCTCTTTGCCCCACAAATCAAGGTGTTTAAATTCTATCCATTTCAGCATTGTCAGTGACATAATCCCACATTTGCAAAGGCGTCCCTCCAAATGGAAGCTGGCTTACAGCAGCTAGGGACGGACGTACAGCAGTTAGTGTCTTCACACTCAGCAATCCCCTTCAGTGAAGGGCTCTCCTTACTCACACTCTCCTCCTGCCACTCCAGGATTGCTAGGGTTCATACACACGACTGTTGTCTTTCCTCTCACCCTAGCTGAGACTGTGACCCAAGAATGTGTGCTCTTGTCCTGATCCTAGTGCCTCTACAATGACCTTATTTGGAAACAAGAGAAAATCACCCTCGGGTCCCTAGCGTGGCCGCTGAGCTGATAATTGGCATCTTCGCCAGCAGAGGAGAGTCATCCTGCAGTCAGAGGTGCTGCTTGGTGGGATGCAGTATCACCTGGGAGGCAAGGCTCTCTGAGCATGTCTGTGAGGGACTCTGTAGTCTGGCCTAATTGGGGGTGAAAGAACACACCCTAAAAGTGAGTGTACCGTTTCATGGGTTGGGAACGCAGACTAACTGAAAAGGAGAAAGTGAGCTGAGCATCCTGGGTCCTCTTGGTTCCTAACTGCAGACAAGACATGGCCAACTGCCTTAGTTCGCCAATCACTAGGCCTTCCCCACCACGAGGGACTGCACCCTCAAACGGTGAGATGAAATAACCCTTTGTTCCTTACGTCGCTTTGGTCACACCAGATGAGTAACTAATACAGATTAGTAACAGGTAGAGATGGGAATGATTCTGCCACACCCCAGCAATTCCAGGGAGGGGTGCAGAAGACCACTGCCCAGGGTCTTAGTGGGACCACGGCTCTACCACAGCTTGGCTTGGGCTTCTGCTCTGTGTGACATGTCTGTTGTTCCAGATGCAAGGTTTGTGGTTTTCCTTGACGACAGCCCAGGACTCTAACATAGCTCCTCTGCCACCTTCTGCAATTTCATTCTGTCAGATCTGGTGGGAGCCATAACTGCCCAAAGAAGGTCAGCTCCAAGAAAGTTTTCTGGTGGTACAAAACTAAATTTTGCTTAGAAAAAAAGGAGGTTTGTTAGAAACGATTATTTCCTCAGTGTTGAGGGCCTTACATTAAATATCCCTGCCGTTTCCCATTGATCACCTCCTTTCCCTGTGAGCTGGAACTAAAAATAAGCACTTTGTGCAAAGGGCTGAGTGCACACACTGAGGAAGGCAGGCAGGCGTGGGCCCTTAGTCACTCTCCCTGCCTGCTGCCCAAGTCACCACAGAGCCAAACAGCACTGTTTCTCCTTGGCTCAACTCCCTCCCTCAACACAGAAGCACCAGATGGGACACAAACATGGAATGGATGCATACAGACACTCAGATAAAGTCACTAGAACATCGGTGTATTATTTATGTTTCTCGTCGGTCACTAGAACGTTGGTGTGTTTCTCATCACTTTGACAAAGTACCTCACAGCAGCCACTCAAGGGGGCGGAGATTTGTGTGGCCCCCAGTGTCAGAAGGTGGGAGGCATCTCGGTGGGAAAGCCAAGCAGCAGGAGC
>LOEQ01001233.1:53730-68791 GCA_001685075.1 Bramus lutescens
TCGTTGCGGGCCCGGGCGTTCAGCCGCGGGGGTGCATTCGGCAGAGACCTGCTGAGACCCCTGGGCTGTCCCGGCACGAGGTCTCAGGTTAGCCCAGCCAGGTCTCCAAACACAAGCCGAACAGGCGAGGGGGTGAAGCCTGGTGTGTGAGGGGGGAAAAGCCAAAAACTTGTTCTTTGTCACGCGATGCCGTTGACCCCCCCCCAGTTGCTTGTTGCCCTTTTGTCCTCTCTGCCCCTTGCGCATGCAGAATCTTTTACACTATGACTGCCTATTATTGTGTATTCTGCGTTGTTCATTTAAAGCAGAATCCTTAGGCCTATCGTGATCTTTACAGATTAGCAGCTAAAGTTTAACAGTATCCATAGTATCCATTTCTTTTTTAGGGTCTCCAAAAAAGAAGTAAAGCCACAGATTTGCCAGCTGGTAATGCTTTTTTTCTTTATAGTACTTGGAATTGGGTTGTTACCTTTAAGATCGTGTGTAAGAGGAAAGCTTGGGTACATTTCTGTGTTTTTCTGTTTTGACTGTCAGCTGTGGTTTTAGTCATCTTACTTAATTAGTTTTAAATGATGGAGAAAGATGGCTTTAAAAATTCCCGTGTGACCATAGAAGCCAGAGTTGGGAACTACCCCATGACACTTTGTTGTGAACCTCTGTTGAAGAGGTTCATTGGAGTGCTGGCTGTCGGTGTGTCCATGGTGTGCTCATCATGAAAGTACTCATACCTAGTGTAAAACAGACAATGGCCCTCCCTTGAAATGTTACTCTCGCACCTTGAACCGTGAAGCCAAATGTCTGAGATGTAAGTTAAAGCCCATAACCTATAATTTTATTTGAAATGTCACTTTTTATTCCATGTGCAGCTAATGTGAACCATTGCTTGGTTAGCTGTTTTATGTAAATTTCATGCTGTGCTTGGTTAAAGAGAAGAGATTGTGTAGTATTTGCAGAAAAGCTCATTGGACTTTTGTTTCCTTTTTAATTAGTGTGTATTCATTATACAAAACAGGGGGTTTCAGTTGGGCATTTCCAGGCATAATTAAATGATAGTCTTCATGCCACCCTTCCTTGCCCTCCTCTGGCCCTCAGTCTCTACCTCTGCTAGTCCCCTTTCTCTTTGTAAATACTTTCCCTTTTAATTTCATGACTTCTAACTTCTTAAAATCTAGTTTCCTCGCGCAAGAGAAAACATATTTGCCTTTAGTCTGTCTTATTTTTACTTAATTATCCCCCATTCTGTCCATTTCCTTGCACATTTCCTTCTTGAAGGGTAAGGAAATCCCATTAATATGTATGTCTCACATTTTATTTTAATTTTGTTTTTTTTAGAGCGACAATAAAAACAATATAAAATTCCCATTTTCCTTTAGTCAGAGAGTTCAGACACTTCACATTCTGAAAGTGAATCAGAGAGTGAACAAGAGCACGTTTCAGGGTACCACAGACTGCTTGCTACATTAAAGAATGTCTCGGACGAAGAGGAGGAGGAAGACGACGACAGTGCTGTCAGTGATGAAGATGGTGATGAAGATGTCCAGGTGGAAGAAGAAATAGCCGAGTCAGCTGAGACACAGGAGCGTGAGTATTGGGGCATTGGCTTGTCCTCTTTGCCAGGACAGAGTGTCCTGTGCTTTGTGGGCCGAGTGACAACATTTGGCTCCAAAGCAGAGATTCAGCCTTGTTGAATTTGTTTATATTTTGAAAATCTGATGGGAACACTGACCCTCTCATCAGGAAAATACTATTGACTTACTCTTTGAGGGATTTTTTTTTTGTGTGTGTGTGACCTAATGTAAGACTGCCTGACTTTCCCAAGGGACATAATTTTGTCACGGATGGCTCAGTTCGCTGCAGAAGTTGTTCCTCTTTAGTAAGAGACCAGGTGTAGTGGAAGGTAGACATAAAAATACTCAGTAATTTTTAAGTTTTAGATTTGTGTTTATGTACAGGAGGCGTGTCTGCTCTCATTGGGTCCATAGGGAGACTCTGAGAGGAGCTGGAATTGAAAGCCCAGAGGTCCTCCGTCTCAGGGCTCAGACTGCTACTCTAGGTCTTTCTTCTGTACTGGGGAGTCAAACCCAGCTCCTTGTGCATACCAAGCTGAGCTTGTCCCTAACCCTGCATCTTTTGAGTCAAGGTCTTGCTGTGTAGCCCAGGCTGACCTTGAACTCATGATTCTACTGCTCTGGGAATATAGGTGTGTGCCACCACGCCTGGCTTAAGTGAGGTTTTTAATCATTCTCATTAGAGTATATTTTATATGCAAATGAATGAACCCAGTGTGGGCCGATGAGACGGTTCATTGGGTGATAGCTCCACTGTGAAAGCTGACCAACTAGAGTGAGATTCTTAGAACCCACATAAAGGCAGAAAGAGAGAACCGGGTCTGCGTGCAGCACACACACAATTATAATTATAGTAATGGTACCTATTTTTTAAATACAATGAGAGCTTTTACAAATAATGTGCCCTCCATCACCTCCAGAAAGCTCTATCTTAGTCCTTTTTCCATCATTTACCTGATTTCCGTCACTATAGGTTAGCTGTGCCCATTACAGAAATTAATGCAAATGTGGTCACTTAGCTTTCACTCTGCAAACCTGGCCTTGCATGGACTGTGTGGCCCACACCAGTTTCCAATCATGACGATCCTCCTGCTTATCCCCTCCTACTTCCCACCCCTCAGTGCTGCGATTGCAGGTGTGGTGTACTGTGCCTGGCTTGTGTCCATTTTTTACCCTATGTGTTATTGTTTTTAATACTTTGCTTTTTATTGCTGGATATCTGTGGGTGACTTCTGTATCTGCCTATCTCCTTCCTGTTTTCCTTACAATCACCTTCTCTTTTGAGACAGTATCACTGTGTATCCTTGACGGGTGGTCTGGAACTTGATGTATAGACCAGGCTGGACTTAAGACTCACAAGAAATCCACCTCCTCCTCCTGATTTAAGGCGTGCACCACCATGCATGCTAACTAGTCTCCTTTTCCTTTCTGCACCCCGCCCCCATGCTTGCCAAACATGTATGAAGTGCTTTAACCTGTCATGTAGTGTTTTACCTTGTTACGATAAAAATCTTTTGCCTTGGCTGGGCATGGTGGCACATGCTTTTAATCCCAGCACTTGGGAAACAGAGGCAGGAGGATCTCTTGAGTTCAAGACCAGCCTGGCCTAAGTTCCAGGACAGCAAGGGTGACGGAATGAGACCCTGACTTGAAAAATAAAAACATACATTGTCTTAATTTTTGAGTGTTTGTAGGTCCTTAGTTCTGCTTTCCTTTACATTTAATAGGCTTTGTTGTTTTGTTTTAGTCATAAGTGTGCTGCGTATTTACTGTAGGCCTGTGAGGAGGCAGAGGGTGTAGCACAGTAGTCGAATGCTCGCCTTGGGAAAACAAAGCTCTGCGTTTGCCCCACACCCGTAAAGCCAGGGTGGTGATGCAGTCTCTCAGTCTAGTACTTGGTGAAGGAGAGGCTCGAGGATCTGGTCTAAACACCTTTAATAGTACATCTGTAGTCTTTGTATGTGGGATTGCATATATATGTGGGGGGGTACATGCATGTATGCATGGGATGGACTCCTAAATTTCTGAAATTTGATTCTTTAGTAAGATACAATAGATGTTTTGTTTAATTTTTCCTTTCTTTTTGTATATTTTGCTGCACTGGGGGTTGAGCCTAGCTAGTGTCTCATGCCTATGCTCTGCTGCTGAGTTCTGTCCTCAGCCTGGACCTTTTCTCTGTAACATAACTCTGGATTCACTTTAGTCTCTTGGATATGTAGCATTCAGTATTGAATACTCCTTTGATAGACATTTCATCTGTGATTTCTTATTGTAATTCAGACTGCTGTGACATCTTCCATGTGTATCTTAGTACACTATTTTAGAGTAAGTTCTAGAACTGGGTGTATTAGAATTCTTCAGAGAAACTCCTAATTATGATAGAAATCTATTTTAGGGAATTGACTCATTTGGCAAGTCTTTCAATCTAAAGGCAATCAAGCTGGATCCCCAAGAGAAGCCACTGTTAGAGCTGGAGTTCAGTGTCTGTCAGCTGGAAGTCTTCCTCTGAGAGCAGACCAGCCTCTGTTTACTCAAACATCACTCTGGATGGCCGGGATACAGCCCAGGTGGTAGTGTCTGCCTGGCATGTCCAGAGCCTTGGTTTCCGTCTCCAGTACTGCATGTACTGAGCAAAGATGGAGTAGGACTATAATCCTAACACCCAGGAGAGAGACAGGAGGATCAGAAGTTCAAGGTCATCCTGAGCTAGTAGAGAGCAAACAACAAGGCTAAACTACAAAGGCCTGTGTCAAAAAATAGCCGTTTGCCTTCCTGATGGAAGTCCACCAATTGGAACATACATTTAATAATTCAAACACACCTCCAGGCTTGAAGCCCAGCTTAGTTACAGAATACTTCATCACCTAGGTCCGTGATCAGGCTTAATGCTGAAAGGTCACTTCCACTCACTGAATTACCTGATTCTTGTTTAAAAATAGTGCCTGGTGAGGTGTGCACATCTTTAATTTTTAATTCCAACACTTGGGAATCAGGGCAGTGGATCTTTGTGAGTTGGAAGCCAACCTTGTCTACAAAGTGAGTTCCAGGATAGCCAGGGCTACATGACAAACCCTGCCCCGAAAAACCAAAAATAAATAAATAGCAATGAGCATCAATGTTTTAATTTGATTTTGTCAACATTTAAGTATGCATAAGTTATTTATTTTTGAAACAGGGTTTCACTCTGTAGTTCTGGCTGTTTGGAAATTGCTGTTGACCAGGCTGGCCTAGAACCCACAGAGCTCTACCTCACTCTGAAAATTTTACAAAATGATTTTCAGCATTCTGATATGTCTCTAGCTGACGACCCCAAAGAAAAAGATGGGGAAGAGCCACCCGATACGTCACAGAAATCCCCAGAGGAGTTCACAGATACGAAACATGAGTCACTGTTCAGCCTGGAAACCAATTTTCTGGAAGAGGACAGTGGAGGCAGCTCTTCCCAGAGAACATCTCAAGGTGAGCATGGCTCTGTGTGATGGGGCTGTGCACTGATTCACATTTAGTCTCCTGACTGAGGGAGCTCAGCAGAGCCAGCTCGGTAGTGGTCCTATGGGGAGCTGGAGCAGACACTCTCGGGTAGTGTAGAGATGAGGACTGGTCGGAGCAGAAGGGGCCGAAGGGTGGAAGTGGGGGAGGCCAGTGCCCAGGCTGCAGGATCTGGAAGACTTTACTGTGCAGTAGGCAGAAGGGTAAAGTGCTCTCCTCTTTCTCCCCTCACCTACTCTCCACTGGAGCAGTACTTCTTCAGATTTGTGCGGCCCAACAAGACCAGTCTGGGTGTTCTTATTACTAGGGGCAGCTCTCCAACGCCACTACTCCAGTCCCCTCCATGGTCACCATGCCTGTGACATGGGTGTCTGCACTGTCAGGTCTGCTCATGCTGGGCAGGCCAAGCTGGTGTCCTTCTGTGTCTGCCTTTCCTAGTTTTCTGCCATTGGGCTTCATTGTGGATGAAACTGAGTCCATGTTTGTTTTAGCTGGATCTGCTGGCTTTTACGCAGGAGGAGGAGTAGAGGTAGAATTTCTGGGATCTTAGCATAAACCACATTCTGAGTCATGGCAGTGTTGAAGCCTGGACAGAAGCTGGAAGCCTCTGTCCTGAAGTCTCTGCATATTTGCTGTGCAGATGAACTGGCCTGGGCTGCCCTGTTATCCTGGGCATTTACTGCAGGTGCATGCCATTTGGAGTTTTTACGTCTTCACTTTGTTGCTTCTCAACGAGAGGCACGGAGAGAGGGCTGAGGTCACCTGAGTACAGTGGGCGCAGAGCTGAGGGTCACCCAAGTGCAGTGGGCATAGAGGGAGGGCTTGGCCAGCACATCTCCTGCATGCAAGAGATGACATTTGGATTGTTTGGTAGTTCAGGTAAATACTGAGAATTAGTGTGTCTTGCTGTGCGGAATACATGGAGCCTGCTCTCATGAATCTTGCCATGTACCAGATAAGACAGAAGAATATTCTGGCTTGTTTGAATTGGTGAGGCATGGTAGGGGCTAAGAGTGTGACTGTCCTGTGCCTGGCACAGTAGACCCCTGTGAGGCCCTTTCCTGTGAAGGATAACAGACAGTTGAGAGGCAGGAGGATTTGTGGTCCAAAGGAAAGGCTCAGAAGCAGAATTTAGGGTTGTACACAATCCCTGAAGCAGTGGATTCAAGTGCAGCCGTCAAGGCCTGTAGTTCGGACTGAGGTGCCTTCCGAGGCTTTGGGCTGGGATATGGTCAGTGTGTATGTACTTTTGGAGGGTCAGCTTGCCAGACACTCTTTATAAGCTTTGAATGGGGTTGGGGTTGGAAGGAAGGATAAGTCGATACCAGAAGGTCAGCATGTCCATCTCAGCAGACTAGAGACGAGCATGTCATTTTCAGAGGTGACTGGAAACCAGTCCGTCCGTCTCAGGAGACTAGAAAGCCCTGCCATTTGCTCATTGTGCTTATTACTCTGTTTGAATTAGATCCGTTTCAACAACACGTCAACAAAGAACTGAAAGAAAAGGAAATTCAAGCTGCGGCTTCAAGCTCTCCAACTAGCCAGCAGCTGAAAGTAAGTGCTGTTTGGTTTCCCAGGCACAGAGGAAAGCCCACAGTGGAATGGTTTACTGACACATATTATTCATAGTGAGGGTCACTGTGTCCGTCCTCTTGCTCAGCTTCCCAAGTGCTAGGTTCTGGGTGTGATACCATACATGGTCTGGTTAATTTTCCCTTTTTTGAGTTTGTAGACAGGTGTGCAGGTATAAGTAGTTGAGACTGACTTTTTCCCCTAATTTTCTCCGTGGTAGAATGTATCAGAGTGCAGAATCACAACCAGAATGTGAACATAAATGCCATTTATTGCTGCTTGGAACTCCTGCATGCAAGGCTAAGTCCTCTCTACTGTGGCCTTGCATGCATAGACTCGGGTTCTCTGTACAGTGTTGTCGTCTTGTAGGATCCTGTTTCTACTAGCTCAGTAGGCTGTGGAACACTCCCGCCCGTATGTCCCATCGACAGGGTCTCACTATGTAGTCCTGGCGGGCCCGGAACTTGCCTCAAATCTCAAGAGATCTGTCTGCCCCTGCCTCCCCAGTACTGGGATTAAAGGTGTGCACCACCACACCTGACTCTGTTGATCTGTTCTACCAGATCCACTTCCTTCCACGCTCTTCATTCCTAACCCCTTCGTCTCCTGAGCCCCTTGTCAGTTCACCGTTGTACCGGAGTCACCCAGAGCGGAACCTCAGGGCAGCACAGTTCCCTGGAGAGTTGCCCAGGTTGCTCGGCTCTCTGTGGCTCACTTTTTACTGCTGAAGTTGCTCTAATCTTAGGTCAGCAATTTTTCTACAGTGAAAATTCCTAAACATATATCTCACAGAGTAGCATCCATGTAACTCTACTAGGCGTGTCTCTAAAAAGAAAGGAGAAAGGGCACAGTGGAGATTAAGGAAGGATGGAGCAATTCCAAGACAAGGAGAGCCTGTGGTGTCACACCTTGTGACGAGTCACACTGCCAAGGTTATTTGACCCATTTTTATCTAAAGGAATGTTGTGGGGTAGTGTGGGAAACACTAGAGGCAGAGCTCAGGTATGAAGTCAGGCTCCAAACTGCACACCTCTTATGTGACTTGTCTGGACCCTCTTGCCTCTGTGAGGCCCAGCATTCCCTACACTGGAGTAGCAGGGCTGGGTGAAGAGCAAATGGGGTGATTCCTGACTCATCAAGTACTGTGAGTGCCGTTGGTTGTTCTCGTGCCTAACCGAGCTCTTGATATGTCTACCCCTAGTGGCCCACCCTGGGACAGCTTGTCTTTTCATCCAAGTTCCGGAAGATGGAAACATTTAAACCTCCAAAGGACATTGACCTAAAGTCACTTCATCTTCAGAAGCCTCTAGAATCCACCTGGGGGAAAACCAATAGCCAATTCCTATCTGGTCCTCAAAAATCAAATAGCCCCTTTACCCCACTCCAGAAAGAACTGTTCTTAATCATGAATTCTTACCGGGACCTGTTCTACCCAGAGAGGACTGCCCTGAAGAATGGAGAAGAGATCCGCCATGTGTACTGCTTGCATGCTATAAACCACGTCCTCAAAGCAAATGCCCAAGTGTTGGCTAACAATAGTAGACGCCGGAGCCAGAAACTTGGGGTGGGTGAAGACGATGACTTCAGGGACCAGGGGCTGACCAGGCCTAAGGTGAGCGGAAGCAGGAGAGCTTCGACTTCAGGAAGGCTTTGAGCTGCTCCTTAGTCGTGAGTGTGTTGACAACTGACTGGTCAGTGTTGAATGAGCCAGGCAGTGCAGGGCAGTGAGAGGGACTTCAGGTGCTTCGGGAGCACCACGTTGTTGGAGGTCTCTTCCTGGTGACTTTCAGCTCACTGGTACTTTAATGAGTTTTTTACCCAGTTCCTCAATGTGACAGCTCTGGGCAGACCCAGATTCACAGAAGGCGTCTAAAGAGAACGTGGGACAGATGAGTAGAGATGCACAGACACCTTCAAGCCAGAGACCCTGTTTCTGCTGTGAAGCCCAATGTTTAACAGGATTACTGTTTACTTGTGCTGGCATTGGAGGCTCCAGTAGGAAAAGACATAGATTTAATTCTGTGTATTTTTCATGATGCTGAGGAGCCAGGCCTTGTTCTTATATTTGTCCCTCCTTTCTCCACGTGGAAGATCATGTTTCCAGACTTCTTTTGAGCTCAACAAGATTCAAGGGTGTAAATATTGATGACTTTTAAATTTTTCTTTTTTTTCAGTCTGCCCCCTTGTTTAATAGCTTGGGGAACAAGTGTGGACACTTAGTGTCACTGCCAGGACAGTAATCCAGCCTCTTAAGTCTTAGCCTGGCATACAGAACAAATTACTTACTCCTCTGGCCAACTGGTTACATTTCAAGGTGGCTCCCGCAGATGTGTGGACATGACATTGAGGCTGTCTGTTTCTGTTGTGCACCGTCGGAGAATCAGGGAGATTACCCTGTCTTGCCTAGGATTGGAGCCTCCTGGCTTGACTAGTGTTGCACTGTTGAGTTTCTTACTTGAGTAAGAATGGTGGCCAGTTAGAAATGAGCTCTTTACTAAGCATCTTCTGATTTTCCGTTGCGCAGAAACTTGTGCATTTATTTTAGATTTATTTAATTTTGTGAGTGTGCGTGTTCTACCAGCATGTACGTATGTGCATCACCTGGTGCCTGTGGAAGTCAGCAGAGGATGTCAGATTCCTGGAACTAGAGTTAAGATGGCTGTGAGTCCCCATGGAAATGCTGGGAGCCAAATTCTGTTCCTTGCAAGAGCAGCAAGTGCTCTGAGCCACTGAGTCGTCTCCTAGGCACAATCCTTAGGCATTTTTAACAGACCTGGGAAAATGAGTCCTGTTTTTCCAACTCAGAAACATGTCATCATTGTTTTCAAAAACTGTTCTAGAGAATATACTAGAAAAATAATAGTGTGTTAATTCTTTTCTGTCTTTTTTTTTTTCTTACTCAATCTCTTAGTTACTTCTCTGGTGTTGTAACAAAACACAGTGACCATGACAACACATAAAAGAAAGTATTTGAATGGGTTATAGTTTCAGAGGGGTAGAGTCCATGAGGGTGGAGCAAAGATGGCAGCAGGAACAACTGAAGGCTCCCATCTTCATCCACAAGGGAGGCTTGGGAGAGAGGCCATGTAGAATGACAGGAGTCCATTGACGGGGTAAAGTCCACCCTCAGTGATACACTTCCTCCAACACAGCCACACCGGTCCTTCCCAAACAGCAAGCATTCAGACGTATAAGTCTATGGGAGCCATTCTTGTTGAAACCACCACATTATGCGTTTGTCTGAGTGGATCTTACTTTGCCCTCAAAGACCCTTGTATTTCTGTCCTTGAGTTTCTGCTACTGCTGCAGGCATTGCTTTATACTGAAAAATATTTCCAAGTTTGCTTGAGAAATGTTACACATGGAGCCATGGTACTAACGTTCACAGGATGTGTTTATGTGGGTGCAGGAGACACTTGGCTTCTGGTACTGAGCTGGGCCTTATGCAAAGATATTCACCTCTGATCTGCCATTGCCCCCACAGGTGCTTATAGTGGTGCCCTTTCGGGAAGCTGCCCTTCGGGTGGTCCAGCTCTTCATCAGCCTCCTTGAGGGGGACAGTAAGAAGAAAATCATTGTAAGCAACAAAAAGAGGTTTCAGGGGGAGTATGGATCTGATCCTGAGGAGAGACCTCCCAACCTGAAGAGGCCTGAGGATTATGAAGCTGTATTCATGGGCAATATTGATGACCACTTCAGGATTGGTAATGCCCCCTGTCAAGGTGGAGGTCCTTGGGAGAGCTGGGGGATCCCTGACTCAGTCTTATAGCAAAACTGGGTGCTCTTGTGATCTCTCTTGCCAGGGACAGAAGTCTCGATTTGGTTGGTGGGTAGAGACTCCAAGACCATATAGAAAGGCCTTGTGCATTGCTCTGGAAATGGTTTGGCTGCAGCGTGTACACATCAGGTGCTCTTAGGCTTCTCAGGGAGTTGAGAATCACAGATACTGGGTGGGTCACCGTGAGGAGGCTGAGGAAATTCAGTGTGTGGGGTAAGGCTGGATCTCCATCCTGTCTGTCTGTAGAGAACCCACCCAACCTTAGACACCCACCCATCTTTCATGTCTGTGCTTGGTTCGGTCTGGTTACCTTGATGAGCTCTGGGAGGAGTGCTCCTTATTCATGGCCTTGTGCCTCATTCATGGACATTGCTGAGTATCTGCAGCCTGACCCACAACGGTTAGGGATTGAGAAGCAGGGCTTAGAAGTTCAAGTTTGTCCTTTGAAGAAGTCCAGCCTGGGAAACGGTGCAGGGTGACAAGCACTCGAGGCTGGCATGGTTGCTGACACGTGGTGTTTTTCAGGAGTGGCAATCCTTCAGAGGAGCATTCGTCTCTATGCCCCCTTTTACTCCTCCGACATCCTCATAGCCTCCCCGCTGGGCTTGAGGACCATCATTGGTGGAGAAGGAGAGAAGAAGAGAGATTTTGACTTTCTGTCTTCTGTTGAGCTTCTCATCATTGACCAGGCTGACATTTACCTGATGCAGAACTGGGAACATGTCTTGGTAATGATGAGTTTTCCCCTTGGACGGACAGCACCCTTGCTCCATATGTGTTGGGTCAGTGTCTGAGCCAGCTTGGTCTGAGCATTTGAGATACTCGTGATCTGCAGCCTAAGCTGACCTCATAGTCACAGTGTGACCCATACTGGCCTCGTCCTTCTGACCCATGGTGCCCCACCCCACCCCACCACGCCTTGTTCTGAAAGTTCCTTTTAAAGGATGCTCCAGTAGCTAGCCTGTGTTCTTATTTAGAGGACTGCCAAGTAGCCTGTGTCCTTACTTTGTGGTCAGCTGACCTTGAGCAGGTCGCCATCTGGGCCTTACTTTCCTTCTGTCACATGGACACACACTCCGTTAAGGAGATGGATCATACATGCTCATGAGTGTCCAACACACATGCCCAGTAGACACTAACATACTCCATGGGTTAGGGAGATGGATCTTACATGCTCATGAGTGTCTAGCATACATGCTCAGTAGGCACTAATGGTGGTGTTTGCTACTCCAAGCATTTGATGAACCACATGAACCTGCTACCTTTGGACTCCCATGGGGTGGACTTTTCTCGAGTGCGCATGTGGAACCTCAACAACTGGTCCAGGTACTACCGTCAGACCCTGCTCTTCGGTGCCCTGCAGGATGCCCAGATCAACTCTCTGTTCAACAGGCACTGTGCCAATGCCCAAGGCCAGGTGAGCCCCGTGCCCTCAGTTACCCTGTAATGGAGGAGTTGATAGCCTGTGATCAGCAAGGGCGGCTGCCTAAAGTTCTTCTTCCTGGCAGGTGGCCGTGAGGAATGTCCCAGTGACTGGCTCCATCAGCCACGTGCTGGTGCAGCTCCCACATGTCTTCCAGAGGATGGAAGCCCAAGATCTTGCTTCAGTGATCGATGCCAGGTAACCCCACCCATAACCACAGGGCCTCAGAGAGAGATCTGACTTTGGATGTTTAGCACTGAACGCTGTTGTTATTAGTAATTACTGATTACCAAGTTAGGTCCCAGAACTGAACTCAACCATGACAGAGAAGGGATCAGGCTGGGGAGAAGTGAGGGCTTGGCCTCAGTCTCAGCTAGAAGCAGGGTTGGAATGGCAGCCCGTGTTCCTGGCCCCTTGATTGAGACATGGCAAACTCATACCATGCTGCTGTGGACTGTGATATACTCCGTGCCATTCCACTTAATTCTACGCTCTTCAGAGAAGAGCTGATTGTCTAGTTCTCTCCACGTTTGCCCTCCGTGGGCCTGTTGTGCTTCACATGTGCTACACAGGCTGGGCACCGAATCTGCCTTTACACTTAGGTGCTCATCAAGTTTTACCTAGTCTTACAGGGGTCTCTCGGGTTGCCTTGCTGGCCCACACTGTTACTGCCCACTGTAGGTCCAGCTCTAGCCTGTTAACCTTGGCCTTGGCCTTTCCTAATCAGGTTTCACTTTTTCGTAAAGAAGATTTTGCCTCAGTACCGGGATGCCGTCATGTCCCACACACTCATCTATGTCCCCTCCTACTTTGACTTTGTGCGTCTCCGAAATTACTTCAAGAAGGAAGAGCTGAACTTCACACACATCTGCGAGTATACACAGAAGGCTGGGGTCTCCAGGGCTCGACACTTCTTCCTCCAAGGAGAGAAGCAGTTTCTCCTCCTCACAGAACGCTTCCATTTCTACAAGAGGTAACAGGACAGGACAGGCTCTCCCTCTAGGGGTCCTGGACATGCTCTGTGGGCTGTGCACACATCCTTTGCCTATAGGGGTTGGTGATGCTTGTCTCTGTCTCTGCGTTGTGTCTTGGTAGGTAGGAGGTTCATCGGTCTGTTGGTTGGTTAGTTGGTTACTTCCGGAAGTGGGCATTGGTGGGAAGGGTAGAAACCAAAGCTTGAGCTGTGGTCTGAAATGCAACTGTGTGTCCATCACCTCACAGAAGCCAGTCCAGAGCTGAAGAGCAAGACAGGATCGGCACAGGAGCGTGGGGAGAGATGGAGGCTGAGCACAGGGTCATACCTGGGGTGACACTGTCTCACCCTGGAAAACCAGGGCTCTGGTTTCCTTGATGATGGCAGGGGCAAAAAGTGAAGAGGCTCAGGGTTGAGTATTTTTAGTGTTAGAGTGTGTGTTTAGATTTATTACCAGTCACTAACAAAACAGATTGGCTGGCGATTTTGCTATTGCTTTTTAAATTCTTATTTGCTTGTTAGTTAGTAATAGCTTTCTGAACCTGCTAAATGGCTGTGACCTGAGCTGAGTTCCCAGGACCCACGTGGTAGAAGGAGAGAACTACTCCCAGTTTTGCAGAAAGCTGCAGGTTTCTGTGCCCCCAACTCTACCAGGCTTCCTGCTGCTAGATGCAAACCTTTCTAATGCTTTACTACAGAGATAGAAATTCTATCCAGAGCTTTCGTTTTGGTTTCTTATGGTGGAATTTTGAATTGTGTTTCATTTCATTTTGTTGAGACAAGGTTTTATTTAGGAAAATTTCAAACTATCTGGTAGCCCAGGCTGACTTTGAATTCCTGATCCTCCTGCTTCTACCTCCCCCTCCCAAGTGCTGAGATTACAGGCACATACCTCCACACCTAGCTGATATTTCTGTTTCATTAACTTGCCGTACCATATACCAACAAGGATCTGCCAGGATGTAAACCAGAATTCTACCCTCTAAGCTTTGAGGGACAGTCAGCCATGCATCATGACTCTTTGGAATTTTTCATTTATGCTGATATTGGAATATTGTTTCCCAGGTATTGTTTTTCCATATGGTGAGGGAGGAATCCTAGCAGCCTGCATGGGCTCAGAAGACTAAGCATGAAGATTTAGATATTTTACCTAGTGTTACACAAAGATGTAACATTACACATAATGAATTGCCAAAATGAGTATGTTCCCAGCTCCATTCTTGGCAACCTGAGCTGCTTGGCCAGGGAGCTCCTGGGTGCCTGCTGTTGGCTGAGAGTTGTTTCCATTCACGGTAGAGTCACACTCACTGAAGCTCTTAACTTTCTGTTGTCCCAGCAAATGGAAGCATGCCGTCTGCATGGCTGGAAAATTCCCCAACGTGATTTTAGCCATTTCAAATGAAACTGTCTGAGCAGCTTTCTGAGGGGAGGGCGAGCGTGAAAGGAGTTCTGGAGACTGAGCAGTTCCCATGAGCACTGTTAACTCAGACCACATTCTCAAGCACAGTGTGAATAGAAGCAGCTATGGTATAGCCTTTATCAATTGGCAGGGAAAGCAGACATGTGGGATGTCCTGGGGTTTAGGTCCTGACAGCATTAGGCTTATTTGAAGGCTTGGTACATTCATGATCAAGGGAGGTATGCAGATAAAAGTCAGATAGAGATTCATTGAGAGGGAGGAATCCAGGAGAGGGGCCGTCTCTGTTGGAGAGGAAAATGCAGCCCCAAATTGAACAGGCACTGGGCTTATGTAGGTTTTCTTAGGGGTGAGCTTTCTGGGGTCAAATATTCAGGGTTGGGTAGGATCTCAATTCCTGAGTTTGGAACAAGCTCAGAGATTGGTTGGATTTCGTGCTCAGGGATGGGTTGCCTTTTGTATTCAGGGATTCATTGGATTTCAAGTCCTGAGTTAGGTAGGGCCAGGGTGTGTTTCCTTGGCTCTGGTCAGGGCCAGGGTGTTCTTGCACTGCCCCTTCTTACCGTACAGCACACAACTTTAGTCCTGCTGCACTGCAAGTGAGGGCAGAAGGTTCTCTCAGCCCAAGAGCTTAGGACCGACCTGAGCAGCCTAGCAAAACTTACCCAGCTAGAAAGAAAAAGAAAAGGGGAAGGGGCTTCATGATACTACACCCTGGGTGTCACAGTGCACATTTCCTCAACACAAGCTGTGGAAGGAGAGCGGTGGGCTGCTTCCTGCCAACTTTACACCCAAAATAATTACACAGAAACTGTATTCATTTAAGCACTGCCTGGCCCAT
>LOEQ01001233.1:74185-88420 GCA_001685075.1 Bramus lutescens
GGACCGCAGGCTCCCATCGAACCTGCTGTGTCCTGAACTGTGAAACACAGCCGAGTTTCTTAAGGGCTGAATCGACCTTGGTGCTCTGAGTTCTGCCAGGAACTCTGTCAGCTGTTTCTTAGGTTGTGTTAAATGGTGCCTGTGACAGGAGCATCGCTATGGTGGTACTGCAGCCTCGCTGAGCCTGTCACTGCTGACCCTGCTGACCACTGGTCTAAGACAGGATTTGGCAGACTTCACTGTAAAAAGTAGGGGTTTTGTTTTGTTTTATAGGTAGAGTGTCCACCCCAGTCTTGCGTGGGATCATGACATCTCCCTGCCCTTTGGAGTGCTGGAATCACAGGCTTGAGCCACCATTGCCTGGCCTCACTTTATTTTCAATTTATAGATATGTGCTTCATTTTTCATTTTGCCATCATTATTTTTACAGGAACTACCCTGGTCTCAGCTGTGACCAGTAGGATCACCTTCAAGCTGGATCCTGTGTCCTTCTCTTTGGGGATTAGGGTTTGTTGTTTTAAGCCCCATCTGTGGTCAGGACAGGAATGTGTGTCTGCCCCCTCCAGATTGCTCAGAAAGGCCTTGACCTTGAAGCCCTAATCTTCCTCCACCTCCCCAGTACCACTAACATGTTTGGCTGCTGGTTGTCATCTTGTGTTTGTAATTGATTGTCGATTGATCAGTTGATTTGCAGTACATGGGAATCAAACCCAGACCCTGGCATGCACTCCCAAGCCCTTTATTTATTTATTTGTTTGTTTATTTATTTATTTATTTTGAGGCAGGATCTTGCTATGAAACTTAGGGCAGCCTTGGCCTGGACAGGTAGCCCAAAGTAGCCTCATCTTAACCCTCCTGCCAGCCCCAGGCACTGCCATCAGAGCTTGGTGACGTTTACTTCTTACCCGTCCTAGAAACCGTAAATTCACACTGGTGTTTCTGTTTCCAGTGTGTGCTGCAGGGTCCTGCTGATGCCAAGGCACCCCACCACACACACATGCAAATGCACACATAGATTTCTTTTTAAGTCTTTGGTGTTTTTTTTTATTTTTTACAGTGATATAATTTGGGGCAGCTTTTATGCTAAATAGACATTTTGACTTCTCGGCATGATAAGCAAAACCAGTTACTCCAGACTGAGTTCTGAATTTCAGGACATGTAAATGATAGATAAAAGCCAACCAAACCCAAGCAAACATGAACTTCCCGAATGCACAAATCTGCCCTGTGGTTATTGGCATCTGTGTGCCACTGTTTGCCGCATTCACCATTTATTATGAGAAAAGCAATGAGTTTGTTGCTTTGTTGAAAACCATGAAAGAAAGGGACCATGTTTCCTCAGACTTCTTGTGAACTGCCGCTCACAGGATGGATTGTTGTGACTGTCCAGGAATGTCACAGTGAGGGAGGTGTGGCCTCAGACCACTTAGAACCCATGTCAGTCTTTCCTTGTTCGCTTTATTGTGCTTCTGAGACATGCTGTCCTCACTCTTGTCCATGATACCCCCAAATTTGTGATCCTCCTGCCTCAGCCTCCTGATAGAGATGTTTCCCCTCTCCCAGCGACCATCTTGGTAGTTCTTAGCTTATTTACAGACCACAGAGTCTGAGTGATTCCAGAGCCAGGAAGGCTGGGACTTATCCAGGAAGCGAGACTTTCAGACTCCACACAGCAGTCACAGCTACTTCGGCAGTTTTCTTTTTGAGGAAAAAGGCTTTGAATCGTGACTGCTGCTCACAGCTGTGCAGCGTTCGAAACAAGAACGAGCTAATCACAGAGCGCCGCAGCAGAGACTCAGCCCTCTGCTGGCTTCCAAAGGGCTTGTAATTGAGTGCAGATGGCCCAGGCAAGATGGGGGGTACGTGTCCCTGGTGACTCAAACTTGCTTCAGAGGACCAAGGGGGTTCCAGAAGCTTTGATCCCTGATTGTACCCCTCTGGGGATAAAGAGACAGGCTGCTGAGGGTGAAGGAGAGGCAAGGATGCCCGTGCTTGCTGACTGTCTTCTGCTGGCTCTTCCTGGGCTCTATCTTCAGCCTAGGGTCTCAAGATGGCAAAAGGTCTGGGAAAGAAAGCAGGACTGGGACGTTCTTTACAGCCATCTGTGGAGCTTGGATGTGTGGGCTGTATGTGACCTTGAGGTGCTGGAAGCTTCCAGAAGGAATGCTTTGGAAGTCAAACCTCAGGGTACATCCTCCAGGGTCTGAGGCCTCTACCCTTCCTGCCCACCCTTCCTGACCCCTTTCCTAGATCCCTATGATTTGTGTTTAGTGTAAGTGTCCCTATGCCTCTGGCCACACTGCTGCCATTCTTATGGGACTTGGGATCCTGTAAGAGGACAGAGCTCAGTCTCAGTAGTCAGGACTAGGCTTTGAATGCCACAGGTAATTCTTTGTTCTATAGAGATCTGAGCCTGTGCTGGTGGGTAGCTCAGCCTGCTGTCTCCACTACTGGGGAACGCATCCTGCTAGCCTGCTCTCCCAAAGGCCCACAAATTGGGTGCTTTGACCAAGCCATTGTGGTTCAGTCTTGGGCCTCTGCATTTGGCTGTGACCATTTGGGCCCCATGGCCTCAGCCGGCATGTGGCAGGAAGGCTGTTCTCCAGCTGCCCGTCTGCTTTCCTGACTGAGCAAGACCAACCAGAGAACCACAGGAGCGCCCAACATCCTGCCATCTTCGTCCTCACTGAATTCTGTTCCTCTCCTCAGCAGGTAATGCAGGGTGAGACTTCCTGGGCTCACAGACTCTCATAGGTCAGGCTTCTTGGTCTTTGTTCAAGGTCAGTCTGAAGGCTGGGTAAGGTCTCTTGTCTGAGTCTCCTCGTGACACATTGCAAGTCTTCACACGTATTTCTGGGGTTTGGGTTGGGTTTAATTTTGCTTTTTCTCTCGTGCTGGGATCAAACCCAAGATCTTGGATTGCTATGTAAGCCCCCTTCCCTGAGCTGCAGCCCCAGCCCTACTTAGCATCACAGAGTAGGGAATGATCGCCCATCCCCAGAGAGGAGCAGGGAGTGGAATGGAAGACACTCTGTGCCCTCCATCAGAACCCAGTTTAATGGGTGGCATAGTATCCAGTGGAAACCTACATTTCCTTCCACCCACTGTAGAGCCCACTGGGAGAGCGCCTCCCGATGGAGAGGACACCCAGCCTCTTTTCTTCTTTGCCTACCAGGACTAAGTAAAGGCGGAAATCCTGCAGGTCAGGTGCTCTGCATAGAGGTTATGGCTGAGGGCAGCTGCAGCACAGTCCTGCACCCCCAGTGCGCACTGAACTGTAAGGATGGGGGAAGGGTGGCAGACGTCATCCCGTGGGGATTATAGAAAGCAGTTTTCCTGTGTATTTAAAAGAAAATGTAGTCAATAAATTAGAATCCATAAGTCAGTAAGAGCTACTGCAGGTCCACATGTCTGTTGTCTCTGAGCAGTGGTTTAAGGACCTCAGATGCCTTCAGAATGGTGTTCTCTGTCTGCCTGGCTTTTCTAGTCAGCAGTGCCGCATGGAGCTGCGCTGAGCCTCCCTAGTCCTTGTCCTGTTTCTGAAGCTGTACTCAGATGTGTCTGGTCCTCCCACTAGCCCTCCATCTAAAAATAGCTGCCCTGTCCATGAACCGAGTTTCCTCCAAGGCAATTATTCTGACCTTCTTCAAGACTTTTTTCCCAAAAAGTATGTGTTGCTCTTCTTCCTTTTAAAGAGTAATCTATGCTCAGTAAAAACAAAACAAAAAAGGGAAGCAAACCAGGTGCTGCTGAGGAAGGATGATCCTGATTATGAGCCAGCCTGGTCTACATAGTAAGATCTTGCTCAAAATGACAGAAATAAATAAAGCAAACGAAAAGTAGTGCAAAACAAAACTGAAACATCTACTTGGCATTGGGTGATTTTGTGTGTGTGTGTGTGTGTGTGTGTGTGTAGACAGGGTCTTATATGGCCCAGGCTGGCCTTGAACTCATGATTCTCCCTCGTTCTGAGTGCTAGGATGACAGCTTTGTGCCACCACATCTGTACTTTTTATGTGAAAGAAGATTTTGGGAGCTTGCATCACTGCAAATGTCAGGGCGAGGAGGCTTGAAAGTGTGGCACATTACAAACACCAGGTGGCAGTGGGACCAAGTGCCATCTGGAACCCCAGAGCCTCAGGCCTGCCCCGCCTCCGTCTTTCCTCCCTTCCACTAGCTCATGGCTATGGTGTTTATCTGCGTTGTTCTATTACCATTAAAGACTCAGGAATCAGATATTGGGGTATAAACCTGATAGATCAAAGAATAGGAGGAGTGACCAACAGACCCAGCAAGTGTCTCCACAATGCCAGTTCTAAGTCCCTCCCTACTCCTTCCTGTGTCTTCTCTATCCTATTCCTGGCTTCTCTGTGGCTAATCCTGGCTAGATAGTAGCTGGCTCCACCCCTTGATTCAAGGTTAACTTTATTAACAGTCTCAGGATGTCACAGTGCAGTCAAATATCCTGCAGCCAGTGAGTGGAGGAGACAGACATGTCAGCCTGAGTCAGAGGGAAAGAAACTCGAGATGGATGAAACTCCAGTGTCAGGACTGGAGAGATGGCTCAGTGGTTAGGAGCACTTACCAGCACCCACAGTTGAGTGGGCTATACCCACCTAGAGTACTAGCTCCAGGGGATCTGATCTGGCCCCTGTATCGCATATGTTCACACAAACGCACACACAAAATTTCACCTGGGTAAGATGGCACACGCCTGTAATCGCAGTACTTAGGAGGCAGAGATGAGGATAACCACAACTTTGAGAACAGCCTTGTCTACATAGCTAGTTCTAAGGCAGTCAGGGCCACATAGCAAGACCCTGTCACAAAAAGCGTGTGTGTGTGCGTGTGCACTGGTAAATGGCGGAAGCAGATCAAAGTGGGGAACTAGATCTGGTCTAGAACCTCCGCTGAATTCCAAGCACCCCCGAGGCTCAAGAGACCGTCTCTGTGACCACGCTGCAGTCCTCCGTGCCTGCAGTCCTCCAGGCTTTCCTGATTGCCTGAGTCTGTGGTAACTTGGGTCCTGCCCACCATTGCATTGTCCTCCCTCAAGAAGAGCTCCCCAGCTATACCAGAGAAAGCTGGCACTGTCACCCAACAGCTGCTGAGTTCTAGTTTGCATAGATCTTGTGTGAACATGAAGACTGTGGTCATCCTCTGTGAACACAGGTGCTCACTGACAGGTCTCCTGCCCCCTCTGAAGAGTGAGTCATTCCAGCATGGTGTGTGTGGTAGACTTGTCAAAGGCTGATTGGAGGGGAAACCTAGGTGTTCTGGACAGAGGTGTTTGGTTTTCAAACAATACAAAAAGAGTCTGGCAAGGAGGCTTGATTTCTGGTAGGCATTTTTCACGCAAAGGCCAGCAGCAGTATACTAAGTTGCCTGGTCTTGCTGCTTTAGAAAGCCAACAGCACCTGCAGCAAGCGAATTCTGGCTTCTTAACGAGAGGTTGCCCATGGGTATGAGCATAGGTACCAGAATGTGGCTACCTGCGCCCTGGAAGTGGAGGGTTTTGTTTCCATGACAACCTCCAGCCACAGCAGGTGGGGAGGTGGGTGTTGCACCTGTGCATCAATCTCCCAGCGCCAGTTTGGTTCCCTGCTAGGAAACCTGAAGCAAAGACTAAATCTGGCTGCCTGACTTGACTCCCAGGGTCAGGAAAAGCAAGAGCCCAGCAGTCTCATCTGTGCCCACAGGGTCTCAGACTCACAGGAAACACCAGACAGCTCCTTAGGTGGCGGAACCCAGCTGCTCTCACTGCCTTAGACATCATCTGAACTGCATCAAAGCAAAGCAGTGTGCATGCTGAGAGATGATGCTGCTCTTACTGCTGTAGACGTCACATTTCCAAGACAACTAGTTCTTCCTGCTGCCTAGGGAGAGAGCCTGGAGACAGGATGCTGTCTTGAGGCTGGGGGTGGGGGTCAGAGCTTTGGGGACAAAGGCCGGGTCCCAGAATGGGACACAGCAGCAAAGTGCTGCAGTGAGCATCAGGTGATGAGCAGTCAGTGACCAGAGGCCAGGTCAGACCCCTTCCCTGGAGTCTAGGCTGCAGGCAGGGTCTCTGCAAGTCTGGAAGAGGACTCCCAGCCAGAGTTGACGGACGTTGTTCAGTCAACCAGGAGGGAAGGGCACATGCAGAACCAGCCTGCTGTGAAGACAGGAGACATCGCTCCCTTCTAAATCTCCAGCAGGGGTGGTGCATTGGTTCTCTGGGCTGCCACGCTGAAGAATGCAGGCTGAGCAGATTCAACAGCCAGAACCTTCAATCGCAGTCTCTGAAGGTGTTCATCCTGGGCTTTCCTCGGAGGGTGAGTTTCTCTTGTGGTTGACCGTGTTCATCTTTCCAGTCTTCCCTCTGTGTGTGCCCTGAGCTTTCTTTATGAGGACACAGGACTAGCACAATAGCCTCGTCTGTCTCAGTCGCCATTGTGAAGACTACCACAGGGCATGTAATTCTAAGTCTGCTCTGAAGGTTAGGGTTTCAGTGTAGAACAGGTGGGGGCCACACGGTTCAGTCCACAGCAGGCAGGCATTCTGTCTTTCCACCCAGACGGATCCAAATGCAAACATGGATCTTTAAAATAAGGCTGCGAAGGAAGGAGACCACACCTCGAGGAGAAATGACCCTGGAGAAGCAAACGTTACTAGAACAGGACATGAAGAATTTGCCTCCTTCCAGTGTGGGCTTCTGGTATTTTCTCTACTCCCCCTGCAGAGCCAAGGTCCCAGCCCAGTTCATCCATTTGCCCACCCCTACCCCCACCTCCACTCTCTAGAAAGTTCTCTACTCCTTGCTTTCTCTCCCCAGCCTCTCCAGAAGAAAGCCTGGGGCATCCACAAAAGCCTATACAGATTTTGCTTCAGGAAGATCCTCAAGCTTTGCAATAACTAATAATAGTTTGTGTTGCTTGACTCTAACTCGGGCTGACCTTAAACACAGCAACCCTCCTGCTTCAGCCTTCCAAGTGCCGGGATTACATGTGCGAGCCACCACACTTGGGTACAATCAAGAAGTTCCTTATGTAGTGTCCAAACCTGGCCCTGTTGTCAGATTGGCAGGAGGGGACAGAATGAAGCTAAACCCGTGGCCAACGGTTGTTGTAACTGTCCCGTCTTACCCGCAAGGCTGACTCTGCGTCTTCAGGTTTTGGGATGAGGTCTACCACAGGTGGAGGTTGTGAGCTGTACATGCTTCTGCTGGGCTGCCATGGACAGAAGCTTCTTTCTCCTGGAAGGTAGCCCTGTGTGCCACAACACTGTCTGGATTCCTTCCCCTTGCCCAGAGGACACTCCCCATCTCTGGTCGGGCTCCTGTATCTGCCCACATCTTTATGAATAGCCTTCATCAATCTCTGTGATAACTCATTTCAGTGTGCCAGCTGTTTCCTCTGAGGGCTCTGAACTCCCCATGTGCCGGGCTTAGTTACAGTATTAATATTCATCTCTTGTCTTCAGAAAAACAGCTTTGAGGAAATACAGTTCCTGTACCACATAATTCTAACTCACCCATTGAAAGGATGTGTACCTAGGTTGAAGAGTCAGCTCAGTGGTAGAGTGGTTTTCAAACACACATAAGGTCCCGGGTTCAGTCCTCGGCACTGTCAGATCTTCTGATCAGTGAGTCATTATAAGTGTACAGGCCAGGCGGTGGTGATGCACACCTTTAATTCCAGCACTCAGGGGGCAGAGGCAGGCAAATCTGAGTTTGAAGCCAACCTGGTCTGCAAAGTGAGTTCTAGGACAGCCAGGGCTGTTACACAGAGAAACCCTGTCTCAAGGGGGAAAAAAACGTGTACAGCCAAATTAAGCATGGTGGTGCATGCTTGTGCCTAGTACTCCAGGAAGCTGAGGCCATCCTGGGCTACATAGAAAATTCCAGGCTAGCTAGAGCTACATAACAAGAGCCTGTCTAAAAATAAATAAAACAAAAAACCTCATATAACCAGTGTTTGTTCATTACACATATCTGTGAGCATCAGCACAGCTATTTTGTGTGTTTGTCACTTCAGAAAGCATCCTCAGGGCTGACAAGATGGCTCAGAGGATAAAGAATTGCAAATCTCCAGATCCCATGATGGAAGCAGAGAACTAACTGCCCAGGGTTCCCATGTATCATACACACAGCATATGTACACATGCATGCACACATACAATAATAAGAGAACCCATATCTCTAGCTACCTCCTCACCCCCTCACAGACACCTCTAAGCAGTCACTGGCCAGCTGGGTTTCCCTGTTCTGGGTTTGTACGAATAGAATGATGCGGCCTGCTATCATGAAAGGCGTCTCCCGCTTGGCGTGACGTTTTCAAGGGTCTCTCAAGTTAGAGCTTGCATCCATGTTTCACTTGGTGTGGCTGGTTGGAATTGCAGCTGATAATGCAACACACTCAGTCATCCACTGCCCAGTGGTGGTGGTTGGCTTGTTTCCCCTTTGGGTTGTTGTGAACAATGCTGCTATGTACTACTCTCAGAAGTAAGTGTACCTCATGTCCTGTTTCCATTTCTTTTATGTATATACATGGGGTTACATGCTGTGTTGTGATGTAGCGCTCTGCTTAGCCATTAAAGGACTTGGTAGGCCATTTTCCGAAGCAGTCAGGCAGCTCTCTGAAGGTCAACTATGTCCTCGACAACAGTTGACTTGTTGGCTCTACCCCTTCCCAGGGATGGGGTGAGGGGAGGGTGAAGTGATATTTTCTCTCGTGTGCCTACAGCTATCTTGAGCTGTCCGTGCTGGCCAGCTTCCCGTACAGAAGAGAATGAGGCAACACAGCAGTGGCTTCCTGTCGGCAGTCCACGGGGAACAGACTGTAATAACAGCCCCAGGGATGGGTCCCCAGTGCACCTGCCCTTACCCAGAAGGACACAGTGGCGGGGGATGACAGCAGGAAGGGGGGTAGCCAAAAGACTCACGCAGAGGAATGTCTACCACTCGGTTTTAAATAGTAAAATCTGCTGCACATAAACTCCCTTCGTCTCCATGTGTGAACAGTTATTTTGTGGAAAATAAGAAAGAGGGGCACTTCATGATGAAGCCCAGACATGAACATAAAGGAACAGCCACAAGGTACGGGGCAGCGAACAAGAACTCGTCTGGGAGGCCCCTGGAGCCAGAGCTCAGGAAACCCTGTAGTGATCCACAGACGTGGGAGGAGCCCTCACCAGCTGCCATCCATGCAGCTCAAGCCAGCCTTCTCCGGGTATGAGAGCCTGGGACCAGCTGGGCTTCATTTAGAAAGCGGTTTGGCAGAAGCACTGCCATGTTTGTATCCACCCTCTCTCCCACCCCCAGTCGTTGGCCTTTGTGCAAGTCCACATGTGGGCCTGATCCTGCTTGGCCTTTGCATTCATACTGAACACACTGGCCTCTGAGGCCGGCCTTGACGTGACAGGGAAACGGGTCCAAAGCATTGCTCAGCGGTGGGAGCTCAGATGTGGGCCCGTGGGCTCCTGCATGAACTCCTCCTCCCCTTTTACACCACACACACACACACACACACACACACACACACACACTCCTCCCCCACCCTCCTGATTTGGATTCACCTCCAATCCTAATGTGAAACCAGGGTCATGAGGGGGGTTGAGCCCATGATGTAGGGATGTTTTCTGAGTTTTTAATCTACATACCCAACTTGTGGGCTGATAGACAGTCCTCGAGGAAGCAATGATGAACAGAATGCTGGCTGGAGGGAAAATCAATCTCCTTGGCAAATACTTTGGGTGAGAGCCAAGAGGGCTGGAGCTTGTCACAACCACCATCATCATTTTCCTTACTCTTCCTTGATCGATCCTAGGATAAAATCAGATTAACTCAAATCTGAAGATGACTTCATGACCCACACAGCACAGAAGTGCTTCGGAGCAGACAGCAATTAAAACACGCATGATGTGACCCCTCACAAGGGCAGGAGATTAAAGACTGAGCAGCTGCAATCTCTCCTGTAATGGATGGAGTGACCAGAGCAGCCCTGGGACCAGTGAGATATGATCTCAGAAATCCAAAAGGAAGCAAAGGCAACATCTCACTTCACAGAAGCCGAGAACAGGGACTTTCAGATGCGATCTAGCCCAAAACACAGCTCGATCCTCTGCTGGCCCTCTTGCCGCCCCCCAACCCCCGCGGTCTCGTTTACTCCTCCAGAGGCACCGGCTGGGCAGAGTGGATCGCCCTGCTTGTCTCAGGCACGTTGTTCCCACTGTGGAAGGGCTCCCAGTTGTTACTCGTGAGTTCGTGGGTCAGAAACCATTCTCTGCATCCTACTCAAGTCTAGGTTGACTTGGCCAATCCCCTCAGCCACTGTGACTATATTTACAGGCAAAGGAATTGCTTATCAGCTTGGAATATGACCCTGCCCTGTTGAAACAGGATTAAGAACTCATCAATGGAGTTTTAGAGGTTTTACCATTTGCCTTAGAGGAATTGTTTGGGAAGAGCCCACATGTGTGTCCAGTGCCCTTTATAACTGGCACAGGCAAGTGAGAGGCTTCACGCGTGCTTGTTTCATCTTAAAATGTTTTATTACATATATTTATTTTGCGTGTGTGAAGGTCAAAGGATAGTTTGCAGGAGTTGGGTCTCTTCTACCATGGGTGTCCTGAGGGTCAAACTCGGGTCACCAGGCCTGGCAGCAAGCTCCTTGAGCCATCTCACCTGTCCCCTGCTTTATTTCTACGGTACCCAGGATTGAACACAGGCCCTCATGCCTGCAAAGTATACTCTTTACCACTAAGACACATCTCCAGCCCAGAAGCTTGTAACTGCCACCTGCTACACCAGCCCAGGAGCCAAACCGTATTTCCAGCTCAGCCCCGCTGGCCTCTGTGAAGTCTCCAGTCACTTTTCTTCCCGGTTTCATTATCTGCTGTGCGCCATCCACTATGACCCCCTTGTTCCCTGCTGGCTCTAGGTCATCCTGGGAGCATTTTGGGTAAAACAGTCCTGGGGTGTCACCATCACCCACTGCCTATCTCTGGTCCATCCTGGATGCCTGTACTGGGTTCTGTTGTAGGGATCATGCAGCCTAGGAAGCCACAGGTAACAACCACAGATATTTCCATGTAGTGGTGTGAAGACCCTGCCCTAAGGCCACAAACCCCTTGCTGTGATGGCCACTGTGACTTCCTAAGTTCTACAGAACAATTCAGCGCCACCTCCGTGTGGCTTTCTCTGTAGGACTCAGGCAAGGGCCTTAGTGCCATCTCTGCTCTGCGTCTCTCATAGATGCAGTCATGTAACTCCACCCTTCCTCCTTAAGGCGAGCTTCACTCCTGGAGGCTTGTGGGAAGGCCATGAAACAAGCAAGCCACAGTTCTCCCAGCATGCCCAGTAATGTCTGAATTCGGGAAAACCAACCTGGTGTTCAGGATATGGTTCTGTCACATAAGTGAGAAAATAGGAAAACATCTGTCAGCTCTTCAGCTTGTAGGTCGGGCCAGGGGAAGCTGCCGACTTCTGTACCAGAGCTTTACAGTGTGTTCTTGTGGTTTGGGAAGACATAAAACGAGACAGGCCAGAGAGAGCTAGGGTGCAGTCCTGTGTGTGGTAATGAATCTGAGCAAGTTGTTTCCCACCCACAGCCTCAGTTCTCTTCCATGCTCCAGAGCAGTGTTCTAGGTCCAGTGGCCAGCCTGTTCACCGAAAGGCAGAGTAGAGCAGTGTTCTAGATCCCAGCGCTGTGTTCTGGGTCCAGGTGGCCAGCCTGTTCACCAAAAGGCAGAGTAGAGCAGTGTTGTAGGTCCCAGCGCTGTGTTCTGGGTCCAGGTGGCCAGCCTGTTCACCAAAAGGCNNGGGTGGCCAGCCTGTTCACCAAAAGGCGGAGTAGAGCAGTGTTCTAGGTCCCAGAACTGTGCTCTAGGTCCGGGTGGCCAGCCTGTTCACCAAAAGGCAGAGTAGAGCAGTGTTCTAGGTCCCAGCGCTGTGTTCTAGGTCTGGGTGGCCAGCCTGTTCAAAGAAAGGCAGAGTAGAGCAGTATTCTAGGTCCCAGAGCTGTGTTCTAGGTCCGGGTGGCCAGCCTGTTCACCGAAAGGCAGAGTAGAGCAGTGTTCTACGTCCCAGTGCTGTGTTCTAGGTCCGGGTGGCCAGCCTGTTCACCAAAAGGTAAAGTAGAGCAGTGTTCTAGGTCCAGGTGGCCAGCCTGTTCACCGAAAGGCAGAGTAGAGCAGTGTTCTAGGTCCCAGTGCTGTGTTCTACGTCCCAGAGCAGTGTTCTAGGTCCCGGAGCAGTGTTCTAGAACCCAGCACTGTGTTCTAGGTTTGGGTGGCCAGCCTGTTTACTGAAAGGCAGAGTAGAGCTGTGTTCTAGGTCCCAGAGCAGTATTCTAGGTCCCGGAGCAGTGTTCTAGAACCCAGCTCTGTGTTCTAGGTTTGGGTGGCCAGCCTGTTCACTGAAAGGCAGAGTCCGTGTTCTAGGTCCAAGCACTGTGTTCTAGGTCCCAGCACTGTGTTCTAGGTCCGGGTGGCCAGCCTGTTCACCAAAAGGCAGAGTAGAGCAGTGTTCTAGGTCCAGTGGCCAGCCTGTTCACCAAAAGGTGGAGTAGAGCTGTGTTCTAGGTCCGAGTGCTGTGTTCTAGGTCCCAGAGCCGTGTTCTAGGTCCCGGAGCAGTGTTCTAGAACCCAGCACTATGTTCTAGGTTCGGGTGGCCAGCCTGTTCACTGAAAGGCAGAGTCCGTGTTCTAGGTCCCAGCACTGTGTTCTAGATCCAGGTGGCCAGTTTTTAGTATAGAGGCTCTGCAAGTTGTGTCGCTACTTTGCTCATCACTGTGACAGAACACCCGACAGACACAACTTAGGAAATATTTATTCTAGATTATGATTCAGAGGGCATGGTCCATCGCAGTGGGGAAAGTTGGAGGCAGAATCAGCTCTGTGGCTGTGGGAGAACGGGGCAGCTGGAACTAGAGAGCTAGGATGGGGAGTGGGGCCAAGCTACAATTCCTGAGTCCAGGTCCCCATCATCCTGTTTCCTCCAGCTAGTTCCTGCCTCCTAAAGATTGTGCAACCTCCCAAAACAGTGCCACCATCTAGGGACCGAGTCCAAACGCATGAGCCTATGTGGTACATTTCGTATCTAAGCCATAGCACAGGTCATGCAGTCAGCTCTACTCCGTTACATAGCTGTAGTACAAAGACTTTGCACGTCTGTGCTCTGATGCAGCTTCATCTTCAGATACAGGCAGCAGCCCATGTTAGACTTGTCAATCACAGTTTGCCAGTCCCAGGCCTAGGTGGTCTCCAAAAGTCCTTTACACTCCAGTCCCTTCAGGATAACCATAAACTCCTTTGATAGCACACAGTTCATCTGAATGAGACAGTCTAAATATAACAACACCAGCAGTTTAGGTATTATTTTAGATATCATCTTTTTCCTTTTCTCCAATGATTCATTGAATTTTGACAGCATTTGTTGAGAGTCTACCATATGCCTGGTTGTGTTCTTGCTACTGGGGAATCTAACAATTGACTAAATCCTAGACATCAGATTGCTCACAGCCCAAGCAAGAGTGGTCACAGCCACACTTCACTGTGATTTCCTGCTTGAGGCCAGTGTCTGATATCAGTTCAGGGTTGGAAAGATGACTCAGCCATTAAGAGCACTGGCTGCTCTTCCTGAGTTCAGTTTCCCAGCACCCACGTGGTGGCTCACAATCATCTCTAGTGGAATCTGATGCCCTCCTCTGGCATAAAGGCATGCGTGCAGACAGAGCACTCAAATACATAAAATAAATAAAATCTTTTTTTTTAAAAGAGCTCTTATTTCTTCTCTGGGGGAATTGAGTTTGTTCCCCAGTACCCACATTGGGTAGGTAGCACACAACCCATTGTAACTTTAGCTCCCAGGGCCCAACACTGCTCTCTGGCCTCCATGTTTAATCACTCAAGGTGTATACACAGAGACATGTAACATATACATAATGGAAAGAATGTAAGTTTCATTAAATACACATTTCAAATGCTAACGTAATGTGCAAGGTGTGTAGCAAGTTGGGTGGACTGTCAGAAATGCCTTCCAGGAGAATTGATGGGTCTGGACTGGGTTGCACAGCAAGGCTGTCAGCTTGCTCTGGAGGCCTGGACAGTGGCAGTCAGTGATAAGGTTTAGGCCTTGCTCAGCTGCAGAGAAAGTACCATGCAGTGGGAACTGTAGTGAAGAGGGGGAGCACGGGCCTGCTTTTTGTCCGGCCCAGCTCCCGCACGGCTAGCTTATACCCCGAAATAACAACACA
>LOEQ01001233.1:139355-156058 GCA_001685075.1 Bramus lutescens
TTCTCAGTCAGCCCCCATTGTCAGCCACATTTAGAGAGTCCGGTTTGATCACATGCTCATTCAGTCCCAGTCCAGCTGGCCTTGGTGAGCTCCCATTAGTGCCATCGCCTCAGTGGGTGGGCTAACCCCTCACGGTCCAGACTTCCTTGCTCATCTTCTCCCCGCTTCTGCTTTTCAACTGGACCTTGGGGGCTCAGTCCATTGCTCTGATGAGGGTCTCTGTCTCTATCTCCAATCGTCACCACGAAGATTCTATGGTGATACTCGAGATAATCATCACTGTGATAGTGGGACAAGGCCAGTTCAGGCAGCCTCTCCTCTGCTGTCCAAGGACCTAGCTGGGGACATCCCCGTGGACACCTGGGATCCCCTCTAGAGCCAAGTCTCTTGTCAACCCTAAAATGGCTCCCTTAATGTAGAAATCTTCTTCCCTGGTCCTATATCCGCCCTTCCTCCATCTCCACACTCCCACTCCCCCAGTCACTCTCCAGTCTTTCTCTTTTCCGGTTTCTCTCCCCCTCCCCCTCCATCTTGTTTGCTTCCAATTTCCAAGAGGATCTATATATGTTTTTCTTTGTGTTCCCCTTGTTATTTGGCTTCTCTAGGCTGTGAACTCTAGGTTTAATGTCCTTTGTTTATTTTATTTTCTTAACATTTTTTCTCCCCAGTTCACATTTTTGAGATTACATGTAAATGAAGACTGTGTGTTCATTTCTTAGCTGCCCAGACCTGAACAGAAACTATATTAATTACAACATTGTTTGGCCAGTGGCTTAGGCGTAATTCTAGCTAGCTTTTACATCTTAAATTAACCCATTTCTATTAGTCTATGTATTGCCCCGTGGATGTGGTGTTACCTCATTTTCTACATGTCTTGTTTCCTTGGCAGCTGGCTTGCTTCTGTTTGACTCTTGCCTACTCTCTATATCTCTGTTAGGGTTTCCCTGCATGGCTTTATTTTACTGCTAAGCCATTGGCCAAAGCAGCTTCTTTATTAACCAATGGTAATTAAACACAGTCACAGCATACAGAGGGGAATAACACATCAATTATACACCCCCCATACACCCTTAGTAATACCTTACTTGAACCTAATAAATTGAAACCTTTGATTTATTATTTCTTTTTTTAATTTAATTTACTACATAGTTATATTTGAACATTTGCCATGTAAAACTAAACATTCCTATTAAAATATAGGCAGTTACAAATAATGATAAATGAGTAATATAAGGACATAGTTAATGTTTAAATTTCTATTTTGCTGACACAGTGTAGCATTAATAATATTCAGTAATATCTTTTTTGTTTGTTTGTTTTTATTTCATACATTTTTAATTAAAACATAAATACATTGTTTTCTTCCTCCCGGTTCCTCCCTGCACACCGTCCCTCCAATTCCTCCCATGTCCCCCAACTCCCAATTTGATAGCCTTTTCTTCCCCAATTATTCTGTTAAATATAGTTTGTATATATGTAAAAATATATAAACACAGCCTTCTGAGTCTGTTTTTGTTGTGTGTGTATATGATTTCAGAACTGACCATTTATACTGGACAATCAACTAAGGGGCTCATCCCTGGGAGAGACTAATTCTTCCTCTTTCTCAGTAGTCATCAGTTACAGAAATAGTGATAATATAGCAAGGTGTTATTTACTAACAAACTTCTAAAAGCCATACATATATTCAGAACAATTTCTTATTTTCATGATTTTAGGACCATGGTAGACTAAATCTTCAAAGTCGTATTTTGAGCTCACCATGAGATAAATATTAATGAAATATTAAATTATTTTCATTGTACCTTACTATACAGCAATGTATATTTATAGTTTTAAAAAATTTATCTGGCATAGCCAACAGAGAAGGATTTTGTTTTATGTTCAGTTAACAGACCATGCTGTATGTGAGCACATCCTTGATAGGGATTTACTGTGTTGTGTTAGTAGCTTTCTAATAGTCTAAAACATTAAATAAAACTAAAATCTAAACAGTAGTTCAATGACTGGAAAAGTGGACAAATTTGCCAGTAAATTTAATTTTATAAAGAAAAAATTGTATTTAGAAAAATTATTAATTAAATACATAGGGATTTATGTAGGTCAAATGAGATACTATGTTGAGCAAGCTTTTGTTTCTCCATTTTTCAAATTTAGCATATGGGTATGTGGGAGAGAGGAGAAGGGGAAGGAGCAGGAGATGGAGCAAGCACCCCTGGGGGCAGAGGCCCTGTGGCCATAGTTCTGAGTCCGGATGTCTGAATCTGCCACAGGCTCTGGTGACTGCGCTCTCCTTGTCAGGCTGCCACTGCCGTGCTTTAGATGCTGAGCCATCTGGTTAACCTGACACGCCATTGCTATCAAAATAGATTGGGCTGTTCGTGTGATGCTGTGGTAGTGGTGAGTATGTTCCCAAAGTTAGGCTGGGAGTTCAGTGTAGAAAGGCCTTGACTTGTTCAGATTGTTTTAATTCCACTGTAATTATGTAGTAGTGGTGCCAATTTAGGAGGGTAACTTTTAGAAGTTTGGAGGCCTAATGGTTTTCCTTTAAGAAAAAAAAATTTAAGTACAGCATATGTGAGGGGGCTAACATTCATTTTGGGATATTTACACAAGCTGGCTTTTGAAGTTCAGTGAAAACGGGTGCTGAAAAGAGAAAGAAACCATTCAGGAGTCTTCTCTGTTTCCTAGGCCTAAACGTTGACATTCTCTTTGAACTTCATGACTTTGGATTCCAGTCATCGACACCCACTTCTCCCTCTTATGGCAGACAAACCTGCTGTGCTGTGTCATCCTTTTTCCTATTAGTTGTGTACCTGGTTTTGGAAGTTTTCAAGATTGTATTGATCTGCCTGCAGCAGGTATTCCCATGTAGCAGAATGAGCGTGCAACATGAAAGCTATTTTTGTCCTAGGATTATTATCAGCACTTTATAATACCTACATTTCCTCACCGTTTGTAGAAGCCGTGGTAGATGATGCTGATGTTAGAAGTGAAGCCTGGCTCAGTCCAGAAATCATGATCGTTTAAAATTAGAGACCCAAACTAGGAAATGGCTTAAATTGGAGACTAATCTAAAAATATTTATACAATTTGGAGGTCTAAATAGGCTAAGGTGATTTGGGGCATTTGGCCGCATAAACAAAAAATGTTTAAAGTCTTTTCCTTATGTACAGTAAGTAGAAGAATTTACAGAAGAACTTAAAGGTTGTGACTATTTTCATGAATGAAGTCCGGGGAAAAAAGTTTTTAGATGAGATAAGACACTAGGTTTTCAGTGTCTAACCATGGAAAAAAAATTAGTGAAGCTTATATGTGGAGGTGACCTAAGCCAGCGGTCAGAATCCAATAAAGTGAATTGTAAGGAAAACTCGTACAGGAGCTGAACCATAGGTTTAATTCTCTCTTTGACACCTGCATGTGCTCTGGTGCATTTTCCCTTCAGTGAAATAGGGAAGTAATCTGTAATGATTCTCCTTCCCCTCACAAAAGTATCCAAGTTACTTATGAGGCATGTTCCCAGCTGTGTGTCCATTCATACAAACACATGAAGGTACACAATCAACATGCGTGTGCCCCACACCTTCTATTATCTCCCCCCCCTGCTGCCACCATAGAGGACTGGTCAGTCTCTCTTGTTCCCACTGGATCTGCCCAAGGAGAACTGTGCTGATGACTGACAGGTCACCCTCTGAATCCCAGGCAGCCAAGATCCTTTCAAGACCAGTGCTTGTGTTACCTCTAAAGACAGTTCTTAAATGAAGTTTGCTTTATATAAATTACCTTAAAGCACTCAAAAGCAAATTCAAAATATTCCTATTTTTGTACAAATGAAAATGTCCATTTTAACTTCTTAATTAACTTCATTGGTTGTTAGCTACAATATTTGAATTTTTTAAAACACTAATTAACAGTCTTGGGAAATTTTAACCATTAGGGTTCTGCTTTGTTTGTACTGTAAAATAATGGGCTAGCTAGGTTTATTTACAAATTCTAGTCTGTTATGTTAGTTATGTGATTGGTGTACAAGTTCCTTCTGTTTGTGTGTTGCTCTCACTGGATAGTGAATAAAGAAACAGCCTTGACCTAGTTGATAGGGCGGAACTTAGGTAGGTGGAGGTGACAGAGCTGAATGCTGGGAAGAAGGGCAGAGTGGCAGAGTCAGAGACACCATGGATCTTCTGCCTGAGACAGACGCTGGTTAGAATCTTGCCAGTAAGCCATAGTCACATGGTGATACACAGATTAATGGAAATGGGTTAAACTAATATGTAAGAGTTAGCTAATAAGAAGCTAAAGCTAATGGCCAAGCAGTGTTTTAGTTAATACAGTTTCAGTGTGGTTATTTCGGGTGTAAGCTAGCTGGGCGGCCGGAACGGAACAAGAGCCCACTCTCCTTGCAACGTGATTTTTTTCATTAAGTGCTTTGACAGATTGACAGTGGTCAGTTAACTAAGTTTAAGATGTAGTAATTATTTGACTGGCTTTTAAAAACTGATAAAGAAAATACTTAGCAAAGATAGGGGCAGATGAGAAATGGTTCACTGGGCTCACAATGGTTCTTGTTGCCGAATTTCCAGAGCCCACACGGTGGCATGAGAGTACACACTCCCACATGTTGTCCTCTGACTTTCACATGTGTCCTTTGCCAATCATGCATGTTCATGGACACACATACACACACTAAATAAATAAATAAATATAAAAGACTATATATATGATAGTTTTTCTTGTCATTCCACAGGGTTTTGTTGTTATTGTTAATACTAAGCATTGTAAAACCTGCTGTTATATACTCAGGACTAGATGCATGAAATAAAACAAGCAATTTATATTAAATATGTGGAGAGTTTAGTTTTAAGAATTTATTTTTATTTATTTATTTTGAAATAGTGTGGAGAGAGAGAGAGAGAGAGAGAGAGAATTTGAATGTAGATGTCTGCAAAGGCCGGAAGAGAGCATCAGATCCCTGGAACTGTTATAGGTAGTTACAAGATCCCAGACATGGGTCCCAGGAATTGAATTTTGGTTCTCTGCAAGAACAGTATGTGTTTTAACCTCCTGAGCCGTCTCTCCAGCCCAAGAGAATCTTGCTTTAGTAATAGATATTAAAAGGCGCAATCTTGTTCCATGAGTAAAGCATGTGACTCAAACTTAAGTTACAAATGTTGACGTCTAGAGGATGTGGCTTAATTATTGTATAGGAAAAATAGTTCAACTAACTATGAAAACATCATAGGCCTCAATATAAATTATGGTTATTATTATCACATGGTTTTTCTAGTATCTTGAAAATAGTTCATTAAATTGAGTGAATACCTATTCCTTTGGCTAATGTCTTTCTTCTCAGTTTTAAAAGATGCATTTGCAGCTACATTTCTTTCTAGCTCTTTAGCAAGTAGTCTGTTGTAGTTCCTTGGTAATATTACAGTTAGTACTATATTTGACAGTGGAGTTTTGCTCAGTAATAATTCTTTTTTTCAGCTTTAGCTTTTATGTTTAGTTTTTCCCCTGTTAAACCTGTGTTCCTGATGCTTTGTACTATTGTTACTGATCCAGGAAGCATGGACATTTTTACAACCAAATTAGACGGTAGATCTAACCTATTTTGGTGATAGGAATACTGTTTTCTAGGGTTTTTTTTTTTTTGCTTCTTACATGACCCACTTTTAAAAATGAGTATCACTTTTTATTTCTCACATAATTACTGTAGGAATTCTGTTTCTTGTAACTGCACTGTTCATAATAAGCTTCTATAATGAACTAAAATGCTTGCATAATTTAGTATTATTATGTAAAAATTAAGTAATTCATAGGTATAGTTGATAAGGTTAAACATACAGAGAATACTACAAAATTTTATTGAGCTTATGTTAGAGTGGCATGTTTTTGAGAGAAAGATACATATTTATAAGAGTAATCAGTATATTTGTGAGCTATAATGTTGTGTTTTTATATGGACAAAATTGTAGAATATTAAATTAAGACATGTCTGCCACTTTTCCTACTTACTCTTTGTGGTGAGAACATTTAAAGCCTGCTGTCTCATCAGTTTTTAAGACTATAATAAATTGTCATAAAACCATCATACCGTTCAGTAGATCACTGAAACACGGTCCTCCAGTGGGGTTTAATTTGTCTTGTGTCTGGCTTTTTTCTCTCAGATTGTTCTTACCGCTTGTCCCTACTGTTGCAAATACCCAAGTAGTTTTGGTAGAGACGATAGCATTCCATCCTGTGTGCGTCCACAACGTTCCATCACATGCTTGCTGGGTACATCCAGCAGTTCTGGGTGTGTAGCCAGGAGAAAGGCATGCACATGTGTATTAAAGAGACAGACTTTAACTGGCCTATAGCAAAATTAATACAAACTCAAACTTGAGCCCGTCCAAATGTTTATGAACTAAAGTTTATGTAAACTATATACAGTCTTGTGCATATTTTTATGTATATTTAAACACAATAGAATTTTGTACAGCAATGAAAATGAATGAATCACAAGTAACATTGGGCTGATTTCACAAATGTATTGAAAATAATGAGACTTAAAAATGTCTACTATTTTATAAGCTTTCTGTTAGAATTCAGGAGAGTATTCTTTGTGTAAATTTGGGGGCAGTTTTTGTGAAGATGAGTCGACCTCGGAGTTGGTGGCTACCTGTTGTGTCTGCTGTGGTTTGCAGTGACTGGAGACACGCTCTATGATAACAGTGCGTGGGGCTTTATACATGTGTGCGCTCTCCTGTATTTATACATGTGTGCACTCTCCTGTATTTGTGTATGTGTGCGCTCTCCTGTATTTATACATGTGTGCGCTCTCCTGTATACATGTGTGCGCTCTCCTATTTATACATGTGTGCGCTCTCCTGTTTATACATGTGTGTGCTCTCCTGTATTTGTGTATGTGTGCGCTCTCCTGTATTTATACATGTGTGCACTCTCTTGTATTTATACATGTGTGCACTCTCCTGTATTAGTGTATGTGTGCGCTCTCCTGTATTTATACATGTGTGCACTCTCCTGTATTAGTGTATGTGTGCGCTCTCTTGTATTTATACATGTGTGCGCTCTCCTGTATTTATACATGTGTGCGCTCTCCTATTTATACATGTGTGCGCTCTCCTATTTATACATGTGTGCGCTCTCCTGTATTTGTGTATGTGTGCGCTCTCCTGTATTTATACATGTGTGCACTCTCCTGTATTAGTGTATGTGTGCGCTCTCCTGTATTTATACATGTGTGCACTCTCCTGTATTAGGTATGTGTGCACTCTCCTGTATTTGTGTTTTCCTGACCACCACGTTGGAAAATGAGATTGGGGAAAATGTTTTCCGAAGATGTAACAATTTTGGGGGGGTATGGGGCTATATTGTTATTATGTTTTTATCCTGTTATCTATTGTTTGTCTTCTTACAAATTTGTAAGAGTGGGTAGCCACACTTCCCTTTATCCCTTATGTGGTAATATAACTGGTGCTTCTACAGGGTTGACAGTTAAAGTAACGGCCCGTGTATGCCAGGGCTCCTATACAAAGTGGGTCCTTCCTTGCTATGCTTCTTTCCAGGAAATAGGAAGGGGTATAGGAGATGGTGATACAGTCTCTCCTTCCCAGGTTTCCAGCTGGAATAACCTACCAAATAAGGAAGTGTCATCTTTCCACAAATAAAGCCTTCATTTCTGGATTTTTCAGGAAAATTCAGGCTGTAATATTTAGTTTCATTAGCCTTCAAGAAAATAATTATTAAAAAATAATTTCCTAAGATCATTTTTAGGTACCTATTTGGCATGGTTCTTTGTAACAATAAAATTTAGGCCATTGTCTGCATTTTTGGTTGCTAATAAACTTTGTTTTTTAATAGGTGGAGAGAGAACCTGTGGAGTACATGAACTCATCTGTATTAGAAAAGGTAGGCCAATGCTCTGCATGGATGGATGTTTAAGTACTAAGTGAATACTTTCTAGGATATAGTACATTTTAGTATGATATTTAGTATGATAATTTGGCTATATAAGGCATGAATTTAAGAGATATCAATACTCATCTGCATTATGGATTTGAGCACACCTGGAGTCCATGTTGCTTATTATGTGACTACTGAGGGTTGCATATTTTCTTTTGATGAACTAATAAAGTCTGGTTTCTTTATTTTCTTTTATTTATTTTTTTTCTGTTCCCTTCCAGAATCTGGGTACTGTGTGCATATCGCCCTCTCGTTGGCTTCTGTTCTGTTACTGTACCCCATCAGAGTAATGTGAACCGTTGGTTGAAATTCAAATTGGGAACATATACAAAGCCCAGACAACCACATGGCACCAACAACTGCCTGTGCTTCCTTTAGAAGGAGCCACTTGGCAGCTAGGTAGCTCAGCAAGGCAGCCAAGGAAAGGTAATTCAGGTATTTAGGTGGAAGGCAAGGTGGTGTTCTCTAGGTTTTAAGGAACTTGGCTCTGGGCACTGTGAAGAGGAGAGACCTGGAGAAAGGGTAAGAGGGAGGGGAAAACCTTCATTCCCTGACCGTTCCTGCTGGGGTCTCAGCAAAGAACATGTCTTTCTTCTGCAACTGAGCTGGCACTCCTGAGTTTGGCTGGAAGCCCAAAGCCCACCCTGACCTTTCACCTTGAAGAGGTTGGAGCAGTGTCTGTGAGATAATGGTATAACTGACGTGCCAGCGAAATGTCAGTTATGTTCAGTCTTGACAGCTCTGGAAAATCCTTAGCTGCTCTGGAATTGGAAAAAAAAATTTTTTTTAAGCTTTCTTGGGTGAATCCATGTGATTATCACTAGTGTGGTTATGCTAATTAATTTATGGGTCACTGCCTGTAGTACTTACTGTTTTTTAAAGACAATGTACTTTCTTCATTAACATATAGGTTATTGTATCTTTCCTCTGGTACTAGAAAGGAAGAAATTGAAGTCAGTTTTCTGGGTTTGTGCATCTTGTCAAAAATAGTAAAGATCAAATTTATATATTTTTATGTAAATATTTTCTCTTGTGTTATATTTTATTTATTTTGTGCTTCAAATTATTTTAATTCTATTGAGAGTTTTAGTAATTTTATAGTGATTATTATCTTGTCCCAGTAAACTTATTGAAATTGTTTTACTTGAGGGTTAGCAAAAGTTGCTATACAGATCATTCAGAATCATAGTCAAAAGTCTGAGAAGCAATTCAGTTGGAATCAAAAGCAACTTCAGCAGTACTCAGGTGAAGAGGGATTCAAGGCAAGACTGGAGACAGCTGGCAGGACACTGAGTGAGGACTCTGGGGAGAGGTGATCAGGCTAGCTGGTGATCTTAATAGACCAGGTAACCTCCTCTTAGCTAGGGTTGTTGCTTACATTACTTTGTATTTAACCAGCCTTTCTACTTTTCTTTGTGCTATGGAATCTTCATTCTGTGATTAGTTATGTACTTTTGAGATTGGATCTTAGGTGGCTCAGGGTAGCCTTGAATTCACTGTGTAACAGAGAAAGAGTTTTGAGCTCCTGATCTTCTACCCCCACTGGCCAAATGTTAGGATTACAGGTGTGTGCTGGTGCCGCGCCTGATTTTACACATTGCTGGCATTGAGCCCAGGGCTTCACGTGTGCTGAGCAAGTACTCTACTTCTGAGCTACAACTTTAGCCAGTTAACATTTAAAAAAATTATTCACACTGTAATCACTTTATGAAAAAAAAGTTTAGATCTTTATTTCCTCAGCATTTAATGGTATTCTATTCTGATGTTTCATAAATGTTTAAGCATTTAATACTGAAGGCTAATGCTTCCTCATTTTAAGCTAGACTTACATAGACCAGAGTATATGAAGGTTATACAAACTAAAATCATAGTAATTAGTGCCAGTTATGCTGATAAAATGACACTAAATCAGCCCTCCCTTTTGTTTTCTTGAGGTAGCTGTTCATATGTCCCATGCTGTCCTTCAACTTACTGGGTGTCTGAGGCCGGCATTAAATTTCTGAAACTTGTGCCTCCACCTCGCAGTTCTGGGATGTCAAGAAGGTGCCCCCATGCCATGCTCAGTGGTGAATTTCTCTTTCCCTTCTGTCTCCTGCTGGATGCTCTCTGTCTGCAGCACAGACTGTATGAGAATATAGCGCTTGACTAACTTCACCGTCTTTCCTTCTGTGGTTTCTATCTAGTTGTGCTATTCTGAATGTTCCTTGAAGAAAGTCAACGTGGATGGCCTTTAAGTTCTTGTTCTTTTTCTAACTTCTGGATACTTTTATTTGATGTCAATAGAATAGCAGACTGACTCATCTAAAAGGCTGTCTTAATTCTTAAGTGAGCCTTCACCTTCTAGTGAAGCCCTTCTCATCTCAGCTGTGAGTAGCACTCCCTGCTTGCTTAGGTCCTGACTTAGGGATCTTGCCGTATTTCAGTCAGTCTCTTATCTCCCACTTGTACTGTGTAGTTGTCAGCTGTACTCATAATGCATTTTCAGTCCATGTCCCCTCCCCCATTCTCTTGTTGGCTTTGTAGTCTTGAATATTTCCTTTTGCTTAGCCCACTAGAGTAGTTTTCTTTTTCTTATTTACATGCTTACCTTCTTGTAGTAAGCATCAGTGATTTTTTAAAAATGTAAATTATACTATATCACTTTGATGGTTGGAATTGTTCTGCGGATTTCCAGTGTACCTGGAATAAAATCAAAGTGTTTCACTCAATCCACTCAGCAACTTTGAGTTCAGAATGTCAACTACATATCATCAGCTCAGAGGTATAAACCATTTCTATAAAAGTGTGTAGGAGAACTTACTACTGGAGACTTGTGGGTAGGGAGACTCTGAAGAGGAATATTGCCTTTAAAATTAAAAGCTTATGATTATATACCTGTTAGAAATTGCAAACTTGCTTTCCTTGTATATATTTGTCTTAGTTATTTATTGTTATGGTGATAAATTATGCTTGGCAAAAGCACCTTCAGGGAAACGTGTTTGTTTTGCTTCACAGTTCCATGTGCAGTCTGTCATGGCTAGGCAGTCACCGTGGCAGGAGCTTGAGACAGCTGGTCACGTTGTATGTGCAGTCAGAAAATAGGAGAGGAATGATGTCTCAGCCAGCTTGCTCCTTTCTATGCAACTCAAGACCCAAGCTTAAGGAATAGTGATACCCACTATTAGCGTGGGTCTTCCTACGTCTGATAACCTAGTCAAGATAATCTTTCACAGATCTGTCCAGAGGCTGAACTAAATAATCCTGGGGTCCATTCCTGCTGTGTAGGAGCCCTGCTTGCTTGCTTTCTCTTAAATTCCCACTTTTCAACCTATAATAAAGTATTTTCAACCTCAAGATAAATTAAAAAATAATCCTAACAGGTGTGTGTGTGGGCGTGTAGTCTTACATCCTTGCTGATTCCATATCCTGTCAAGTTGATAGTGAACGATAATAATATTGTTCACAATATGCTTTTGTGTTCCTACCAGAAACGTATGAACTCCTTGCTCTATCAGCAGTGTCTTTTGGAGATTTTTGTTGTTATTGCTGCTGTCGATCTGACGGTAGAAAAGTGTAATTCGGTGTCATTTCACTCTTCTTAGTAGAAGGCCTGTGTCTGAGCTGTCTGCAGAGTGCACCAATGATCTGAAGAGTGCCAGAAGAACTTGCCGCTTCAGGAAGGTCTACCTCTGCTCCATAGCTCCTCACCCTGCAATATGTGCTAAATTAGGGTCCATTTAATCTTTCAACTTAATTTCAAATGTATTATATTGTTGTCATCTAAACATACCACCACTGTATATCAGATTATTTTGATTCCATCATGGGAAACAAGAATTATGGACCTGAAGCATGAGCCTCAACAAAAGGTGTTTTGTAGACAAGGATGGGAGAGTGGTGAAAGCGGACACAGGACAATCTAGGACAGTGTCCAGAATAGGCAGATCTGAGGTGTGCCAAGGGCAAGCTATTTATAGAACACTGTTTCTGTTTTATGGTGCAGCTGAGAGCAGCTGTGTGGTGCTACTGTATGGAGCTGCCGTGCACTGCTGTGCTGCTGTGTGCAGAGCTGCTGTGCACTGCTGTGCGGTGCTGCTGTGTGCTGGTGTGTGGTGCTGCTGTGCGTTGCTGTGCGGTGCTGCTGTGTGCAGAGCTGTTGTGCACTGCTGTGTGGTGCTGCTGTGCACTGGTGTGTGGCGCTGCTGTGCGCTGCCATGTGTGGCCTCTGTGTAGCGCTCTGCTTTCTCCTGAGTGTAAACTCCAGCCCCACCCTATTCTTCTGAGGTGGGATAAACAAAGGAGGCTGAGATGAAAGAGAAGGGCTGTTTAGTAATATAGTCTGCTGTATGTGCAGAATGTGAACTTTTCTACCACCACCCCCATGTATGTATGAACATGTGTGTGCAGCTGTATTTGGAGGACAGAGGTCCTCATTCGATATCTTCTTGTGTTGCTCTCTGCTTTATTTTTTGAGAAACATCTCTTACTGAACATGGAGCTTGCTGATTTGTCTAAGCAAGCTGGACAGCAAGCCCTGGGAATATTGCCTGTCCATAGCACTAGCATTACAGGCATTTCCTACCGATTCCAGTTTTCATGTGGGCATTGGGGATTTGAATGCATGTCCTCATGCCTGCCGTGGTAGGAACTTTACTAACTTAACTATCTCCCTAACTCCCCCTCCTTTTTTTCTTTTAAATTTGTCTTGTATGTCCACTTTATTGTATCTTCTTCACCCTGATATCCATTTACTCTTTGGTGAAAGAGAGTAGAATTAGATTCCAGTGCCCTATGAAAGCCAGCAGTGGTAGACAAACACTTTTAGAAGCCTTCTTTCTTTCTGTGTGTATGTATGTATATATTTAGTAATTTCCTTCTGTAGTAGATGGAAAGCAAAAGTGTCTTGAAGACCTGAAGGTTATGAAGTAGAGGATGGGTTTCTTGTGTTACTTGTCTTGTATGTGTTGATATATATTTAATATTTTAGCATTTGTCTAATTGTGGGCACTGTTCTAACTGCTGAGAATTTTGTGGTTAATGACAAATATTCTGGTCTCCTGTAGCTTATAATGCTTGGACTAACAGGATATAGACAAGAAACAAATCAAATAATTCTAAAATATCTGTAATTGCTGTAGAATACAATGATGTGTGTGTGTGTGTGTGTGTGTGTGTGTGTGACCGTGAGGAGAGGAGTAGGAAAAGAGAGCGAGAGTCCAACTGATTTCAGAAAGAACAGTTTAGTCAGGTAAGATCTTTCTGAGAAGGTAGAATTAAAATTTTTATTTTAGATTTTTGAATTTTATTTTACAATATAAATGTTTTGCCTGTGTGTATGTATGTATACCACGTGCATGTCTGGTGCTCACGATGTCAGAAGAAGGCATCAGTTCCTCAGGAAATGGAGTTAGAGGTAGCTGCAAGTCACCACATGAATGCTGGGAACCAAACCATTTCTCTAGTCCATGAGAAGATACTATTTAAGCTGAGGGAAGAGGCCTGCCTGGTGAGGAAGAAACACAAGGATAGGAGAAGTCAGTTACTGAGCTGGTAAGTACAGATGCCCTGAGGCGAGAACAAGGCTGTCTCTCTTTAAGGCTCTAAGTAGTGAGTATGCTTGGGAAGGTTCATGGAGTAAAGTGGGGGAGGTCTGGGGTGTCTGGATTATATGAAACTTGTGACCTGTTTCACTGCACACAATGAGATGCACATGGGGAATTAGGCAGGAAGTGAAATGATTTACTCTTAATAGTTGTTTGTTTAATTGTGTGTGTGTTCATACACGTGTGTGTGCCTGTGCAGACAGACACACACCTGAATCAGGTGCCTGTGGAGGCCAGAGGCGTTGATCTGGAGTTACGAGAGGTTATGAGTGGTCCTCACATGGATCCTCTACAAGAGCAGTATCTGCTCATAACCACCGAGCCATTTCTCCAGTACCATAATTTACTCTCATGCATGGCCAATAAGGGGATGAGAGTTGATGTTGGAAGACCATTAGGAAGCTCTTGGTGATTTCAGGCAAGAAATGACGAGGCTTGGATTCCTGTGGTGTAGGTGCGGGTGCAGAGAAGTGCTTGATTCAGGGTGGCTTTTAAAGGTTGAGTCCACAAAACTTGAACTTGGATTCATGTTGAAACGTGCAAGAAATGACTACAGCCTGTGCTTTGGGACCACTCTTGATGGAGATACTGCCGACTGACATGGGGCAGGCTGAGGGAAGAGGAAGTGGGCTTGTGGGGGTGCAAGAAGTCACTTGTTCCATTTTGGACATGTTGAGTTCTAGGTGCTCACTAAACATTGATTGATGATGTTAGTTAGGAAGGCATTTGGATATCAAAATCTGGAAATTAGGATAGCAAATGGGAAATTGGGGGATATGGTATCGAGAGCCAGGGTGCCAGTTGAGATCATCCTGAAATTGAGTTATATAGAAAGACAAAGGCTATTGATTTATACATGTTTGCTGATTTATCTAAAAATGAAAATACATTAGTGTGTAGTTCATCTCTGAAGACAAGTTGATTGCTTTAGTGAACTTAATTTAAAAAGACAATTAATGATTGTATTTGGGATAATTATTTGATTTTTCAATGACTTAACCAAAATAATATTTTCTTTTCTCTCTTTTTTAAACTTTTGTTGATTCCTTATGGATTTCATATTATGCATTCTGATCCCATTTGTCTTCCAGTCTCCTAGAATCTGCCCTCTGCCCTTGCAACCTCCCCACCCCCCAATCAAAACTAAATTTAAAAGAAAAACTAAAACCAAAACCAAAACAACAAAAGAAGAAGAATCTGTGGAAGCTGTAGTGTGGTCTGTTGAGACACAGTTTTTACCTTTTAGTCCATTCATCTTTACTTGCAAGTGTTCTTTACCAGGAATCAGTGGTCTGGTTCAAGGCCTCTGGTTTCTGCTACATTATTGGTGAATAATGAGCTCTCATTGGGGCTCCTCTTGGATATACTGTTGTTGTCCTGGGCCATGGAAATCCTGCTGTTTTGGATCTGTAGATTCATCCCCTTTGTTATGATTCTGCACTGGAAAGGGACCTTGGTGGCCCGTGGGTCCAAGCCACAGTGGTGAGAGCTCACTGCGATTCCCTGTGCTAGAGACCTTGGCAGGTGAGACACAAATATGCCATGCAGGCAAAGCTTAAGATTGAGATAAAGGGAATGGGGTAGGGAAGACAGAAAGGGAGAAACATAGAGAGAGAGAGAGAGAGAGAGNAGAGGAGAGGAGAGAGAGAAGAGATGGGGGGAGAGGAAGAACCAAAAGAAGGAGGAGGAATTTCCCTTTTTAAAGAGACAGGATACTGCCTGCCCTGCACACAGGTGTGACACACTGACTGTCAGGTCCTCAAGGGCCGTGGCCAGGTTTGTTTGGATGCTAACATTCCTTTCTTCTTTATTTATTAAAAAAAAAAAGGTGAGGAGTTAGGCGGCAGAGAAGTGAGGGCCAGAGTTCTTGAGACTACTTCCTGCCTCTGGGACATCATCCATCTTTGGGGGACCTGAGAAAGCTGGGGTGCTGGCCATGTCCTAGGGTTTCACTCAACTGTCCAGGCTCTGTGGAACTGTCTGGCCCCTCTTGAATCTAGCAAGATGTTGGCAGAGCAGAGGACAAGGTTAAGTTTAGGAAGATCTTTTAGGAGGGGGCTGTTAAGACCAGTGTAAAGGGGGAGGCTTACGGTATTTAGGTCCTGGTAATTGAGGAGGGGGTGCATCTAACCTGTTTGTGGTGAATCCAAGTTGACTTCCTGAAACCTACAAGAATCCTTTGAGTTTGTGAAAACATAAGTTTTAGGCAGATTAACATTCCCACTGTTTGTAGTCTGCATTGAAATTGACATTGTAGAAACCACATGCCAAAAAATCCTGTGACAGATGCTTTTGCACAATGAAAAGTATCTTTGAGGTCTATAGTTAGGAAAGCAGCAACGGGAATTTGAAATCTTGAGCTTGTGGCTATGATGATAGTGGTATAGTATGGTGTTTAGTACTCTGTCAGAGCTGGATGAATAGCTTATTAGAACTTTATTGATTAATGTTAAGACTACGGACCCTTGGAGTCCTAATATAACAGTAGCATACTGAGAGAGAACAATCTGGAACATGTTTTATTCTTTTAAACATCTCAAATCACTTTCTCTTTTCAGCACTAAAGCCTTTTATCCTCAGACCTTTATAACTTGCATTTACAAACCTTAACAACTTACCTTAAAACACCTTCTTAGACCCTGAAACACTCCTAGATCCTCACATCTCAAGCTTTGCTTCTTCAAACACCTTTTATTTAAACAAAGGATTGGTAAAAAGTTATACTGAAATCTGTTTTGTGAGTTTATTTCTTTTTTGAGTCTGGTAATGAGGTAAATTGTATGTAGACTTAGTATTGGCTCTAGGAGAGTGAGAATCCAGTTTTCAGGTTTTACCATCTCTATTTTGTGAAACTGAGGTTTTCATCTTTTATCATCTCTGCCTCAGAGTCTCTTCTCAGCTAAGTAGACAGATACTGTCTTTCTTCTGCCCCTCAGGTGGATCCTGTGTCCTTTCTTCTTTTAGCACTATTCTTACTGGTCTCTTTTTTTGGGGGGGATTAGGAGAGTATCTGAAAATATATGAATTGTCCTAGCCAGTTTGAAAATTATACATTAATATTATTTTTCAAAGCATTTATTATTATTTGTGTGTGAGAGAGAGTATGAAAGAGGGAGAGAGAGAGAGAGAGAGAGAGAGAGAGAGAGAGAGAGAGAGAGA
>LOEQ01001233.1:158029-170206 GCA_001685075.1 Bramus lutescens
AATCAGCATTTATTTAAAATATAATTGACAGAATACAGACCATTGTTCCACACCGTTGGAGCCTTTAGGGAGTAACTGGGGGCTTTCCCTTGGGTGGCACCTTTCTTTTGTTCTAGAACAAAGTGCTTGGTTTCCTAATGATGATAATCTCCTTAGTAACCACCACCTCTTTGCATTATTTGCCTTGTTCACAACTCTAAAAACTCTCTAGTTCTTTTGCTCACCAAAGTGCATTTTTTTCAAATTGCTTCTGCTCTATTTTTTAATCTTTGTAGCTTTGACAATGAATCTAGGTAAGAGCAGCCAATGTTAGCCATGCTTCAGACTGAATACTGTGCTGTCTTAAAATTTCCTCCATCAAATAAACTAATTCATTACTTTAAAATTAAGTCTTAGTCACAATTTCAGAACACAGGCAAAATACAGCCACATTCTTTGGGAATGTGACATGAATGGCCTCTAGTCCAGTTCCTCACAGATTTTTTTTGGTCCCCATTTGAAATTCCCTGAATATAGTTTTTGCTGTCCCCATAACTATTGGGATTCTGGTAATCCAGATTCAACAGAATCACCCACTAAACTCTGTAACAGCACTCTAAAGCTGGTCTAGCCTGTGTTCCAAAGCCATACAAACTATATGGCTAGGGTTAATCACAGTGATAACCCCACTTTGGTACCAGTTTTCTGTATTAATAACTTTTCTCATTGCTGTAAACAAAACCAAAACAAACCTAACAGTTTGAGAGAGGAAACATTTATTTTAGCTCATGGTTCCAGGGGCTTTCTTTTTCATGTTGGAGAAGGCAGAGCAGACGCACTTGGTCTGTGGTGGTGGGAACACTGAGCAGGAGCTTCTTCATACAGCCATAGAGTAGTGAGTGAGTGGAGCTGCAGGGTCTGAGACAGAAGCAAGAGTAACTTTCAAAGGCCTCCCCTGTGCAGTCTAACTGCTTCGAACCAAGCTCACTTCCCCAAAGTTCCACAACTTTTATATGCATTCCAGTGCATCATTCTTAGTGTTAGCATTCTTCAGGGAGAAGACAGGGACTTACAGACTACACCAATTCTAGACAGTAATACTGATTGTTCCTATTATTCACCAGTCATGCGAGAGCAACAAGTTTGAATGTATGAAAACTAAGTTGGTAACATGAGCCTTCTACCTTCAATAATTCCTTTAAGTGGTGGTGTATGTTTATAGGAAGACTCTTACGGATCTCTGAACAAATGTCATCATCCAGTAAGAGAAAATTAATCTTTGGATACTGGCAAAGAAATCACCCTCTGTGTTCACTTTATATGCAATCCAGTGAAAACCTTCCACTTAAGATTAACATTTAATGTAAAATACTGTAGTCTTTCTTTACAATTTCCATTATTATCAGAAAATATTAAATGGTAAATTCTAGAAGTAAACAATTAACAAATGTATTTATAATAAAATTACAAATTGTGCACCAGTAAGGGTAGTAATATGAAATCTCATGCCTTCCCACTCAGCCCTATGTAGAAATGATTGTTGGTTTGACAAATGCTTCAGTAAACCATTAAAATACTTTTGACCTTTTTTTTTTTATAAACTGTGTGATCTTCCATGTTAAATCTCCACTCAGAGGGCCCATGTCAATAAACTTAGCCTGATCCAGTTTTATGTTCCTTCACCATTATCCCACACTCTTTTTGGTTTCTTAAAACAGGGTTTCTCTGTGTAGCTTTGGAACTTGTCTTGGAGCTCACTCTGTAGACCAGGCTGGCCTCAGACTCACAGAGATCCATCTGCCTCTGCCTCCTGAGTGCTGGGATTAAAAGTGTGTGCCGCCACCCACCACCCGGCCCATCCCATACTCTTAAAATCCATTTCTACACATATTCCCCAGACTTCTGCTTGAATGAATTAACAAATTCATTAAGCTTTTTAGTAGTGTAGCACATGTCCTCACTTTGTCTTCAGTGTGGTTCTAGGTCTAGAGGAAACTACTGTTGGGTCCTGAGAAACATCAATATTTTCTTGCCTGTCATTTCCTTCAGAGGTCACTCCTGGTTTAGCAGAAAATTAAGGGTTAATTTCCTCAGTCAAAGGTGAAAAGGATAATATTTCAGGGGGTAGAAATGTGAGTACATTTTTTTGCGGAAGGTGGCCTTCCTTAGGTAAGATAAAACCTTGAGAATCTGAGTGTTCAAAGTTCTCAGCTTCTACAGAATCTTCCCACACATCTCCATTCCAAGTTTCAAGATCCCATTCTTTACCAGTTAATGCCCTTACTTTTAACCAGCAACACCCTCTGAGGCAGGGACTTGAATTTTCTCTGTAATTCAACTAACCTTATAATGAGGGCTTCAGTTTGATTTCCCACAGCTTGAGCCCTGTGGCCGTTGGAGAGATGATTCTCTTCCAGGGCACACTCAGAAACCTTTAGACTGCTTATGTGCATCTAGAGCTGATCAGTTTTATCACTGAGTTCAAGGTGCTAGAAATTGGTTAATTTTATCATTGAGCCCATTCCTATCCATTGTCAATCTATCCAGAGATGCTAAGAGCAACCAAACAACATTGTCCTTTCCCTTATTTTTCCCAAACTGTCAGAAGTTTTATATACGAACTCACCAAATCCATTACTGTCCACAGTTAGTGAATCAGGGTAATGAAAAGCATGTATGTTCTCAAATTTGTAAAACAGTTCTCACCCTGGGATTTTAGTGCTCCTTGAGCTCCCAGGAGAGGCTTCAGTAACTGGAGAAGGTTTGGTATTGGTAGGTGCTGGTGAATTGGAAAACCTGTTCCAGACACTTCTGTTGCTCTAGAACTACTTCTAGCATTAAAATCTTTATTGTTCAGGATTTTGTAGAGAAACAGAACTTATAGAATGAATATCTCTCTCTCCCTCATTCATACATACATACTATATACTCTCATATAGATATATTACTATTATATCTCTCTAGCTATTACTCTCTCATTCATATATATACCAACATATGTGTACACACACACACACACACACATTAGAATGACTTACAGGTTGTGATATGGTCCAACAATGGCTGGCTATGAATCCAGAAGTTGCTCAGTCTACTAGTGTGGATGTCTCACTTGGTCTTCAGTAGATTCACCCACTTAAAACCAAGCCCCCCCCCCAAAATCTCACAAGTGTTCCCTCCAGTTCTGGATTGTAGTTCATTCTAGATATATTCAAGTTGACAACCAAGAACAGCTATCACATCCAGGGTGTCCTTGCTGTATGCTGCTCAGTCAGTAGTCTAGATCTCAGATTGTTTTCAGTTTTGCAGTGTTTGCCCTATTCTACTCAATAATGGCTCCAGTGTTGAAGAGAATGATGCTACAGTCTTACTGTGGCTGCAGTTGTGTTTACTGCTAGTGATTGTTCGCCTCTTACTGTGCTTCTTAGCATGTGTAGGAAAGAACATAGTATATGCAGGGTTGGCCATTTCCTGTGCCTCTAGGCATCCTTTGGGTCTTAGAATATGTTCAAGTTTTACCAAAATTGTGTAAAAGTTATTTTCTTATATTATCTTCCTTTCTTTCTTGTGACTAAGCAGTATGTAATGAAGAAAGCGTTTACTTTTACAAAATATTTAAGCCAGTAGTGGTGGTGTGCACCTGTAGTTCTAGCTGTGTGAGAGGCTGAAGTGAGGATATTGCTTAAGCCTGGGAATTTGAGGCAGTCTCAAGAGAGACGCCTCCTGATTTCACTGCTCGGGAAGTTTATAGAGCTAAGTCTTTAAGTTAGTGAGTAGAATAATAGTATCGGAGGTGAGGGATAAAGAGTAGCATTTCCTAATAATCATGTGGTTTGGAGGATTGGTGCTTGTATCTGTGACATGGAAGATGATTGTAGTTACAGTGTCATGTGCTAGAATCCAAAGTAGCAAGGAGAGATTTTTCTTGGAAAGAAATGACATAATTTTGAGAAACTTGATAATGTAAAGCTCCCAAGTCAATGAATACGGTGTGTAAATATGCCACATCTTCACACTGACTCTGTGAAGAAGCCTGGCTTTCTGTCAAAATGCAAAATCTAGAGTTGTAGTATACCTTCCCTGTTTATAGTGTTTTAGAAATTTCTGGGTCTTAAGGCCAATATCTTTCTGTCAGTATGTCTTGGTGACTTCTAGACAGTGCTAATAACACATACTGAGTGACTAGCAGGTTTTTCTAACTGCTCTGTTAAAATGTAAATTTTTGTGATTCTCTTCCTTCCTCCCTCCGTCCCTTCCTCCCTCCCCCTCCCCCTCCTCTTTTAATGGTTATTTGAGACAGGGTTTTTCTGTAACTTTGGAGCCTGTCCTGGAACTAGCTCTGTAGACCAGTCTGGGGAGATCTGCTTACCTCTGCCTCCTGAGTGCTGGGATTAAAGGCGTGTGCCACCGCTGCCCAGCTCGNCCCTCCTTCCTTTCTTTCATTTGACAGAGTCTCACTATGTAGCCCTGGCTCATTTGGCACTCACTATGTAGACCAGGCTATTCTCTAACTCACAGAGCTCCACCTGCCTCTAAAGTACTGGGAGTAAAGGCAGGTGTGACACTTCCATTTACAGTTTAACAGAAAATAGGAGTCATGGGCTCTTCTTCTCTTTGGTTCATCCTCAGCTCCTTGAACTATGTGTGAGCCCTGAGGGAGAGTCTCCCTAATTGACTCGTGCCTGTTGTTTTTAATTTTGTATTCCAGATCGAGGCTGCTGTAGGTTATTCTGGCTCTAACCCTTAGCATTCAGGGTGGAGTGCCAGATTGTGCAGAAGAACAGACTGAAGGTTAGGAGTAGGAGAATTTGCAGTGATCCTAGTAAAGTAACACAGGAAGCAGACGTGAAGACTGTGCACCTCCCCTTCCCCAGCACTTCCTGCTTTCTCTGAAGTCCACTGTCAGAGAGGACTGCTTTCTCCTTCCCTCCTGTCCTTTCCTAAAGGACGGATTGTTTTTGAGTTTAATGCTGTGTGTTTGGGAGAATGAGGCTGTAGATCAGCTTTAGAAACGGGAAGCCTGTTTGCATTTTTCAACATATCTGCTGTGCACCTTTTCGTAACATGCTTTGAAAAGGAGCAGGTCCACACATTGCTGCTAAACAGAAGGTTAGGATGCTATTACCTGCCCGGGCCTTCTCTGAAGGAGGAGGTCTTTATACTTAGAGTAATTTTTGTTCATGGATTACAGTTCACTTTTTTGACTATGGCTAGTGATAATTTTGTTATCACTGTTGAGAAAAGCAACCCTGTCTACACTGAGATGTCTTTCCCTTTGAACAACCATGTCATGTGCTTCACTGCAGGCTCTTTCTGACTAGACGGGTGTGATTGACAGGTGATGGCACAGAACTTTCCCTACTGCTTACAGTGCTGTACCACTTGAAACTTGGGTGTTATTTTATTTCTTGAATATTTCATTTGATGCCTCAGACGCTGACCATGGTTACTTGAAGCCACAGAAGTGAAATCTGCAAATAGTCTGCTCTAGTTTGATTAGAGCTGTCTGCCAAGAGTTCCCACATTAAAGGCTGCTTCCCCAGCCTGTAGTCCTGTGGATTGACCCTATAGCGGGGAAAAATTAGAGCATTGCAAACATACCCATAAAGGAGATAGTGACACTGTGACCACTACGTGAGTCTGTTTTTGACCCCTGACTGCCGTGAGGTGAGCATAGCTCCTTTGCAATATACTCTGGTCACGCTGTGTTTGTCACTGCTGGGCTAGAGCAGCGTGGTCAAGTAACTGTGATCTGAGTCCTCTAAAACTGTGAGCCAAAATAAACCTGTCTTCCTTTTAGGTTGATGATTCCAGATAATCTGCCACATTGATGGGATGTTTACTAACACATGGCCTAACTTTCTGAGGCAAGATGCTTTTATACACTAGTCACACAAGCTAGAATTGCTTAAGATTCTGAATCAGGGGTGTAGTCATTGTTTCTTGTGGGCTAGATTTGGTTGGTAGTTCTTCCCTCGACTTAAACAGTAATTTTCCCAGCCAGTTTCTGTTTCTTTATATAGTGTGTGCTAAGAGGCCCTGTACTATATATTACCTGTGACTCAGTTCACATCTAGATAGCATTCTGTTTCTTAAAAAAGATTTCTTTTTATTTGTGTTATGTGTGTTTGCCTGTGTGGGTATATAAAATGTGTGTGGGTGTTCGTGGTTCTAGAAAACGATATTGGACCCAGTGGAGTCAGAGTTACAAGCTGTGTAAGCTGCCTAACATGATTTTTGGAAATGAGCAAAGGTCTTTGCTTTTAATTGCTGAGCTGAATATCCACCGCTTGTATTTTGGTGTTGCTGGTTTGGTTTTCATTTGACACATGGTCTCATGTGCCAGGCTGCTCTTGAACTCACTGTTTAACAGAGGATGATCTTGAACTTCTGGTCTTCTTGCCTCATCTCCTTAGATCTGGCCTTACAGTCTTGAACCACCATGTCCAGTTTAGGTGGGAATGAACTCAAGACTTTATGGAGACTAGGCAAGCACACTGCCAATTGAACTGTTTTTGAGACAAGGCCTTGCTGTATAGTCTAGACTGGCACTGAATGTGTGATCTTCCTGCCTCCGCCTCCTGAGATACCCCAGTGCAGAGTCCTTTGCTGGTCGTTCTCGGGTAAGTGTGCTTCAGCGTCCCTTGAGTGTCGCTGTCCGTTTTATCTCCTCAGCTCAGAGAAGTTGCTGTGTTCTCAGGTTGCTCCACTTTGTGTACTACAGGCTGTCTGTGTCCAAACAGGAAGCTTGCTGAATTAATTACAGCATGCTCTTCATCTCAGTTGAGTGGTCACTGCCCTTACTGCCTGTGTTCAGTGTCCTAGGTGGTGGTATTTCATGTATTTGCCCTGCTGTACAACATTACTGGGTACCAGGCTGTACCTGATCCTTGTGACTCTTTGTTTGGACATGGAGAAAGTGATGACCAGAGTGCAGTCATCTCGAGCAGAAATTTTAGAATAGAGATTGGGGAAATACCCAGAAAATGAGAGTCCTGAATTAGAGAAGAGGATCTGGTGAAATTTAGCTAAAGAGAAAAGACAAAGAAACCACAGAATTAAAATGAAGAAGTAAGTGTAGGCTTATGAGTAATAAATATATTTATGTGGAAAGCTTTGCCATAGGTTTACCTTAGGAAAGTATCTGCGACATGTGACATTTACCTTTAGTTTGCGCAAGTCTTAACATTTTGAGAATGGTGATAGAAATGTAGTTACTTATTCTTTAAAACAAATCCTAACAGTGATAAAGGTTGTATATTATATTTACTTAAAGGTTAAGCGTACTATTTTTTTTATTTCATTCTAAGCATGTGGGGAAATTAGAATCCTGTTGTCTACAAGATACATGGTGCCATCTAATGGCTAAGGTAAAGACTGTTCCGTGTTCTGCATACAGCTTTGCAAAATCTGTTTTAGATGTCTGAAGTACAGTTTCTGTTAAATACTAGGATTTGCTTATGTTTTCACTTTAATTTACAGTGAGTTTTTTCATATTCAGTGATATTAGAGTCTTTTGTCACATCTAGAACTATGTATGTGTAGCTAGCTTACTTGGAGGCATGTTTTATACAAATTTTGCCTATAAAACAGTTTTAATAAATGAATCAGATTAGTCTATGTTCCCCCATCCTAACCCAATAAGTAGTTGTGAATGAGTATATCTGTAGGCTCTCAGTTCTGTGTGTGAGTGCCCATGCACGTGGAGGTCAGAAGTAAACAATGCATGCCATTTTTCAGAAGCCCTTTTCTTTGCTTTTTAAAACAGAGCATATCACTGGCCTGGAGCTCAACAAATAGGCTAGGTTAGGTGGCCAGAAAGCATAAAAAGACAATGCAAAGCAATGCCAAAATGAGGCTTTAGGCATTTTCTATTTTAGCTTTGAGGATTTCTTAATTTTTTTGACAAAAAAAAAATGATAGCTAGGCCAGAAAGATCAGCAGGTACTTCTCACCACACTTGATGAATTGAGTTTTGTAAAGTTATTTTCCTCTTTAGACTAGTATTGATGGCTTCAGGTTTTATCCTTATTCATTTGAGACTCTACTACAATCTGTAGTAACAGTCAAGATGCAAGTGACATCCCTGGCTGGTCCCCTCTGCCACCTCCATTTCTTGTGGCTCTCCATACCTACATGCCTTATTCTGAGTTAGCTCTGGGTAGCTGCTTGCTCCAGAGCATCCTGTACTGTTATGGGAACCCTCCTCTATCCCATTGCTTCTTACCTTGGGTCTGCCTTGACCCTGTCCCTGAATCTGAATTCAGCTTCTGTTCTGAGGTTTGGAGTTCTCAAGGCCTCTGGACTTTAGCTTGGGTTGGCCCTGATAGCCTGAGTTTGATCCTCATGGCCTATATATAGTAGATGGAGAAAAACCAACTCCCCTTAAGTTGTCTATTGACCTCCACATGCCCACTTTAGCAGGTGTGCCCCATTCCCCCCAAATAAATAATTGTAAAGAAAAATTTTAGTAGTTTTTCTGTTAGACAAACAACAAAAACCCCCAAACCCATTTGTGAATGTAAAATAATATTTGCAAAAGAAATGATGCATAATTCCATCTCCCACAGTTGGTGGCTACTAATATTTTAGAATATCAGCAGGTAGCCTCTTTGTGTACACAGAGAGCTCACATTCTGCAGATAGTTTCTTGTCTGAAGTGTATATACCTAGTATCTCTCCATTGAGAGTATTCTGTTGTTATGATATCTTTTTTATGTTTTCTTATTTATCTGATGATGTTGGGGATGCTTAATAACAGTGTGGCTTTTGAACTATTTCATGTACTTACAAAAAAAGACCTCTAAGTTGGTCTGTAGTAACTGTAAGCTCCTCCCCACACCAGAGTGGCCAGGCCCCTCCCCCAGGCCTTCTAACTGCCAGGCTCCGCTCACAGAACACTCTGTCCTAACTGCCGGACCCTGCCCCACCCTACAGAGTAAAAAGCCAATCTCTGGACGTGAAATCCCACCACAATCCATCCTGGAAAGCTCCACCCTGAAAAACTTCCACCTCCTTTCCAAGAAACTCTATTTAAGCCCTGGATCCTGTTTAGTTTGCTGCTGTTTCTTGCCCAAGCAGAGGCAGGCCACCCTCCTGTTTTTTTTTTCTCTCCCAATAAATCTCTTGTGTGAGGTTTGATGTGTGCTATGACTTTGTGGTATTCCTTGGCTCCTGGCTGCCAGGATACCTTTCTGTCCAAGCTGTAATGCTGACAGTTACAATCTTCTTAGTATTATTATCAATTAAAATTTTACCTTGGCCATTTTATACATGAATATAATACATTCTGATTATTGCTACCCTTGACCCGTCTTTAACCACAGTAAATTCTATTACCACATTCATATTTTTTCATTTTTTGACTCATTTATTTTAATTAATTGATTAATTTTATGTTCCAGCGCAGTTTCCCCTCCCTGTTCTCCTCCAGTCTTCCCTCTCCTTCCCCACCCCCAATCCACTCCTTCTCTGTTTCTGCTTAGGAAAAGGCAGGCCTCCCATGAGTATCAACAAAGCATACCGAGTTGCAGTAAGACTGAGCACCTCCACTGTTAGGAGTCCCATGAGAGGACCAAGCTACACAGCTGTAACATATTTGCAGAATGCCTAGGTCAGTCCCAGCAACTTTGTGTGATATTGATTTGGAATTGCCTTTATGTGAAATTTGGGAGTGTAGATTATAGTGTGTATGTGCATGTATGTGGGATGCGTGTGGTACTTGTGCACATGTGTACATGTAGATCAGAGATGAATCTCAAATTGCTCCTCAGGAACCATCTACCTTGTTTATGGAGGTTGGGTTTCACCTATTAGTATAGGTTGTCTGCCAAGCCAGCTCCAGGGATCCTCCTGCTTTTGCCACCCTAGCACTGTGGGTTCTGGGAAATTAAATTCAGATCTTCATGCTTGTACAAGTACTTTACAAACTGACCTATCTCCCTAGCCCTATAACTTTTTTAAAAAGTGAAATAAAGTTATTTCTAAATTGTGACAAGCATTTGTTAAGTGTTCTGTTACCCTGCTCTGTGACAGACATCCGGAAAGGAACCCCGATGTGTTTGCAGGTTCTGCCATCATGAGCCTTTAGGGTGGTGGCCATGTAAACTGCCCATTTTGTTCCAGGGCACGGAAGCCCGTAAAGAAAGCTTGGACTGAACACCATGACAGAACATAGTGGAGGGAGTTACATCCAACCTTAAGATCCCCAAAGCCTCTCTGGAGAAGTCCACACCTGCGCAGTCGTGAAAGGTAAAGACTGTAGAGGTCAAGGCTAGAGAGGAGGGCTGTGGAGGGTTTAGTGAGTAAAGCACTTGCTTTGTGAACGTGAGAACCTGTCCTTGGGTTCCCAGCAAAATGTAAAAACTAGGTGTGGTGGCAGGTGGCAGGCAAGCACCTCTGTGACCCTAGCACTGGGGGAACAGAAACTGGCATTGAGTGTGAGCATATGAGTACACTTGTACTCACACCTACCCACCCACTCACCCACACTCCCACTGCCCACCCCCACGCCCATCCCCCACTGCACATACACCGGATAGCAGGGAGGCAGAGAAAGAGTGGTTCAGTGAGGAGTGGGTATTAGAGCTATGTGTCTACCACACCTGTCACACCATTGATGATCTGCCTGGCTAGGGCAGGTGCACCCTTCCTCCCTTACCACTTCTGTGTGTTCTTCCAAAGCTGTGCGCTTGATTGAGAGCACAGCTTTGCCTGGCAGTGGTGGACCATTTTCCTTCAAGGGTACATGAGTCGTATACTCCTGAGAGCCTACAGATAGCTCTCAAGAAAACATGAAGGGAAAGAAGAGTTGGGACAGAAAGGGGTAGCACTTGCTAGACATTACAACTCCTGTGTAGAGGATATGTGTATCTTACCTTGGGCAGAAGTGGAAGCCATTTCTAATTAGTAATGGGTTTTAGGAGCACTAATTCCCTTGCTTTAATTGTAAAAGTCTTCGCATATTAAACACCGAATTCTCGTCCTATTGTGTTCCTCCATCTATCTCTCTGATGGCACAGTTCTAAGAAGCCCCTAGACTAGGGACAGTGTGGGCAACTCTATTAACAACTGCTTTAGTCACCTGTTGAAGTTAAGCAAAAATGAAGCCAAATCTCGAGTAGAACAGCTTCTGTCTGGGGTAAAGGGTAGGATTGCAGCTGGAGCTGTACGTATACAAGCTGTAGTGGCTTTACTGTCTGGAGGACACGGACATCATTGTGGAGCCATTAGGGCAGACTTGTAGCTGTGAGGAATGGCAAGGATAGTGCAAAACTGCATTAGGTTATAACTTGCAGTTCCGTTCACAGTTTTGTAGATGAGAAAGTTGTATTAACAGTAAGGCAGGCTGTTTGTAACTATTCTTGCCTAACATTTCCTCCCCATGGCATCTTATCACTTTTGTTGTTTGTTTTAGAAGGTTTGGCTGTGCATTGCTTTGTAGTCAAGAATGACCTTGAACTCCAAATCATTCTTCTGCCATCCTCTAGTGCCAAAATTACAGGCCTTTGCCACCACGCTTGGCAGCTATTTCTGTGTTTTTGTATTTTTGAAATAGGGTCTCGTCTAGCCCAGGCTGGCCTTGGATGTACTATGCATATAAAACCAAATCTGACTGAATGAATGTTTTTATTTGTATGCTCAATCTTTAGAAGATGATGATGGAAGTTACAAAATAATCCCACAGTAGTTCAGAATTAACATACAATAAAGGGTTATTTATTTAGGGGAGACTTACAGATTACTGTCCTAGATTGCAGTCCTCTGCACGAACGGGGAGCAGGAACAGTGTCTAGCACCTGGAGCGAAAGCCAGAAGCAAGAGAGCTCGCGCAGGCTTTACAGCTGCGTTTATAGTACAAGAGACCGTCCCCAAGTGGGCTGATATCTTAAAGGCTATTGGCTGAAGGAGCGGAAGGAGCTCCCACAGCACTTCCCCCTTTTATTTAAATAAGAGAGTTCCAACCCCAATACAAAACTATATAGACTAGGAACAGATATTAAGTATAAGATTAGAATTACAACCAGCATAAACAATATTAAGCAAGGAACATATGCTAAATGTTTTAATAAACATTCTGTCCTAAAGAGTCTAAGTCTTGTATTGGAAATGGCTTGGCTAGATTATAAGAGGTCAATAATTACAACTATCTAATCTTCAATCCCATCGAAGGCCTGAGAAGGGAGATAATATTACTTG
>LOEQ01001233.1:212362-232484 GCA_001685075.1 Bramus lutescens
CACAGACAGAATATTGTATACATAATAAATAAATAAATAAATAAATATTAAAAATTGCTTAAAAAAAGATGTAATTGCCTAAATTGAAGCTAGGTGTACTGTAACAAGGTCAGCACTAAAGAAGCAGAAGCAGGAGGCTCCCAGGCTCAAGGCCTTGAGATGCTTCCCTTTCTTTTCTCCTTGAAATGGACCTAAATTATTTCTCTTACAATGTGCTTTGTTACATTTGATATAAATAAATTTATGCCTTTGTTATAGTCATGTTGGGTTTACTATCTTTGTATATAAACAAAGATATTTGTATATGAATATAAACATTAGAATAATTTAAAAATAAAAGCTAAGTAAAAATGCATAATTAGAAGTGGGCCATTTGTTGTTGTTTTTAATTAGTTCCACTACATTCTATTCAGCTGTGTTGATATCTCCTTGTGTTAGTTTCTGGTTGATCCTTCCTTACAAAATTCGTGTGTGTGTGTTTTGTTATTTCCCTTCTCTTCATTGTTACATAAGAGGTAGCAAAGTCACATATTGTGTTTATGTATATATATGTACATATATGTGATTTTTGTGCATTTTGCCTTCCTCACTTGTCGTATCTTGGTACTCCCGTGTCTAGAGATTTTTCTTCTTTTCTACGTTTCCAGGGTCCAAACTTGAATAACTACACAATTGCTTATTAATTCCAAATTTAATAAACTGATAAATTTTGTATTTAATTGAAACAATTATGAACCTGATTTTTCTGATTAAATGCTCTCTGATTCCTTGTTTTTGAATTTCTTGGGTTTGAGTCCTTAATGTGCTTTATGCATTCCCTAATTTTCTGTTCATCCTGATTTGTCCACAAACTGGGATATTCACTTATTTCTATTTGGCAGTTGTGTTCCTTCTTCCCTATAGCCTAGAAACAGAATCTGTCACACATGCCGTGTGTGTGTGTGTGTGTGTGACTGTGAGTACAGAGCTGTCCTTCAGAATATATAGAACACATAGATGTTTTTGACATGTCTATTTCTGTGTAGGCATTTGATTTTGAGTATTTACCAAGATCTGTATCTACAGTAGGTCACAGTAATGTCTGGGGAAGATGAATTATCCCTATATTGCTGTGTTTGTACTATAATGTCAAATGGGAGTTTGTGGAGGCTTTGTTATCCTGGGCTTGGCGACTCAGTACAAGAAAGGCACACCTCCTCCTCTCCTCCCTTGTCTGAAATGTTGAGCTAGCAGGCTTAAACTGGATCTGACCTATGTATAGGTATATGAAAGAGCCTACTTGGTTTCTTTTTCTCTGGCTGTGATAAAATACCCTGGTTAAAGCAACTTACAGTCAGGAATCAGAGCAACGAACCTCTGTTAGCCCAGTCATGACAGTCTCCCACAGACGTGACTAGAGCATGTCTTGCAGGTAACTTTAGCTATGTTAAGCACACTGCACATCATAGAGCCTAAGCTGCTTCTAGTGCTCTGAAGTACTTCACTGCCACCCATAGCTTCCCCATTATACTTTTTGATGTATGTCTGGAATTCCTGGAGGGCAGAAGGATGTTTCTGGGTCTCCTTCTAGAGGAACATACAAAATAAAGGCCCGGGAGCATGGACTGCTAACCACAGGGTGAGGGGTGCTGTCTTTTGAAAAGTGTGGTAACTAGTAAGCCTGAGATTACCCTGAACTTCACCACAGAATTGTAACACATTTGTAAAGAAACTGCCATAGGTAGCCACAAAAGTTACCACAACAACCTGATAGAATGTTACCTTGTAATTCATAAGGACCAATATGAAGTTCCATAGGCTTTGTGCCACTTAGTGATTGGCAAAAGGATATGGAAGCTAAGAATTCATAAAGGCACCCTTGCTAACCTAAAAGAAATGAATATGCTTGCCAGCAATAAAGAATGTGCATATGTCTGGTTCCGACCCATTTGGGGGTCAAATGACCCTTTCACAGGGGTCACCTAAGACCACTGGAAAACACAGGTATTTACATTATGACTCATAATAGTAGCAAAATTGCAGCTATGAAGTAGCAGAGAAAATAATTTTATGGTTGGTGATCCCCACAATATGAAGAATTATATTAAAGGGTTGCAGCATTAGGAAGGTTGAGAATCACTCATCTAGACGGAGAGCTGCACATACTACATAAATATTGCCATGTTTCTTCAGCTTACAGACGAAAATAGAATTATGTTAATGTTGAGTCCCAGTTTAAAAGTATAAATATTTAAATTTTTATTATTAAAAGTATGGGTGATGTGGGATTCCCCTCTGTATGCTGTGAATATGCTTTATTGACATTGTTTAATAAAGAAGCTGCTTTTGGGCCAATGGTTTAACAGTAAAGTCAGGCAAAAAAATCTGAACAGAGATGTCAAGAGAGAGTAGGCAGAGTCAGAGAGATGCTATGTAGCTGCCGAAGGAGTAACATGCCGGCACCAGTAAGCCACAGCCTAGCGGCAATATATAGATTAACAGAAATGGGTTAATTCAAGATGTAAGAGCTAGCTAGAAATGCACTAGAATCATTGGCCCAACAGTGTTGTAATTAATACAGTTTCTGTGTGATTATTTGGGTCTTGGTGGCCGGGAAACAAACAAGCAGCCTCCGCCTACATATGGGTACAGTGTAGTCGTTTGGTGCATGTATACAGTGTGTGTGATGGTTTGAAAATATGTCCCCTGTAGTCTCAGCCATTTGAACTCTTGATCCCAAATTGGTGCTGCTGTTTGGAGACATCTTAGGAGATGATCCGTGAGAGTCTAAAATACCATTCTGCTTCATGCTTTAGTTGAGATGCGAGCCCTTAGCTTTCTGATCCTGCTGAAATGCTTGTGCCTTGCTGTCATGTCTCCCCGTATAGTGCACTCTTATCCTTTGGTTTGGTAGCCCTAGTAAACTCCTGTGTAAGTTGCCTTGATTGTGCTGTTTTATTACAGCAACAGAAAAGGAACTAATACAGTGTTCAAGTCAAGGTAGTTGAAATTTCTATCTCAAAGATTTAGTAATTTTTTATTAACATGTAAAAATAAGGCTTTTGGAAAGCAACGTGATGCGTTAACACATGGGCAGAGTATGTGTTGATGAGAGTAGTTAGCAATCTTTTTAATTTTATTTCATTGATTTTTATTGAGCTCTACATTTTCCCCTGCCTCTCCCCTCCCCTTCAACCCTCTCCCAAGGTCCCCGTGCTCCCAGTAGTTAGCAATCTTACTTCCTTCTTATTGTTTCAGGTTTGTAGCCTTTGATCTGATCTTTGTACTTGTTGAAAAAATAAAGTAGGTTTTTATTAAAGTATTCCCCGACAGTGCCATGGAACATACAAATTGCGCTTTTTTTCCCCATGATGTTTGGGTACCTGTTTCCAGGTAATCATAATGATGTAACTAATTCTCACCCAGGCTCTAGTCTGCATTCCAGTCCTGTTGGGGTCAAGGAGACTGAGGAGTAACCTGTTCGTCCTCCAGTCATACCAGACCACTACTCCCTGTGTGGCTTCTGTTCCGTTGTTCTCTGTCTGGTTCTGCCAACCAGGTTGTGTTGCCACCCTCCTTCTGAGCTGCACTGATTGGCAGTCCTGACATAACACTTCTGCACGAGAAAGGAAGAGTTCTGGGTTTGTATCCCACCTTGTTTGGGGATTCCTCTCAGAATTTTGAGCTCTGAAATGTTAACAGTTCTAAAAGCGTGTCCTTCCAGCTGGTATGCAGCATGCTTCCTTGCCAGCAGAGCTTCTGGGATAGATTTTTTTTCCCCAACTGCATGCACCAAGTTTACTGCTTTTCTCTGACCTCTAGTCCTGCACCCTGGAATGCCTTCCTTCTGTTGTGAAGTTATACATCTCATACCCTTTCAGAAATGTACATTGTCTACATTGTCTCACTCTCTTTGCACAGAAATGTACATTGTCTCACTCTCTTTGCCCTCGAACTTGCCAGACACTCTTAGATATTTTTGCAAAATGGTTTTAGCTTACAGTGCTTTCATTGGGGCTTTTTGCTCTGCCATAACAGGAATAGATACAAGTAGATCCAGTTCAAGATGGAGAAGAGGGAGTTGGCAGCTGGGAGGTAGGAAGTACAGTGATGGCGGGACTGACCAGCTGCATGTGTGTCCTAGGGTTTCTATTGCTGTGAAAAGACACCATGACCACGGCAGTCCTCACAAAGGAAACTTTTAATTGAGGTGATGGCTTAGAGTTTTTGGAGATTCCGTTCATTATTATTTTAATAGGGAGCATGGCAGCATGCAGGCAGACATGGTGCTAGCTACATCTGGACCAGAAGGCAGCAGGAAGTTGATCATTGCAATGTGGAAGAGGGATCTGAAGATCTGCGTGAGCCTAGCTTTGACTCCTGCTGTGCTGCGGGGCCACGGTCTGTACTCTGTCAATTATATTTTAAGTAAACACTGATTGGCCAGTAGCCAGGCAGGAAGTATAGGCAGAACAACCAGACAGGAAGTAGAGGTGAGTCAAGGAGAACAGGAGAATTCTGGGAAGAGGATGCAGCCCTGTCCAGACACTGAAGAAGCAAGATGTGACTATGCCACTGGAAAAGGTACTGAGCCATGTGGCTAACACAGATAAGAATAATGGGCTAATGTAAGTTATAAAGGTTAATAAGAAGCCTGAGCTAATGGGCCAGTTTATGATTAATGTAGACCTCTGTGTGATTTCTTTGGGCCTTAACAACTGCGGGAACTGGGCAGGACAGAAACCCCAGTCAACACTGCTGCGTTTGAATCACCATGGAAACTTTGTAAACATCTTCCCCTTTATTAACAAAGTGAATAGCTAGGTCCCTGTGTGCAGTGCTGGTCTGCACTTAGCAGTCTATTTGACAGACAACGCTTCTTATCTTAATACCTGTAAACTGTTATTTTGAGTGTGGTACAGGCTCTGTGTTATTTGTTTTGCAGATCAGATTAGGCTGTGTGATCTAAGGCTCACTCTGGTCTTCATGTTCTGAGACACTGTGTTCTTAAGTAGGAAGTTCCAAGTTTCATTTTATTGCTGTTAAAACTTCTGACATAATGTATGAAGTTAGTTGCACAAAATTTAGTTGGGATATAAAAAGTATGTGCTTAATATATACAAGGCTTGATACTCAACACTACCAAAAAATTAAAAGAACCTTTTCTGAGCATAATGATGCTCACCTCTCATACCACATCCAGGCTGAGACCAAGTATTATCACCAGTTCAAGGCCAGAACGAGCTATAAGGTGAGTAAATCTCTGTCTAAAATAATTAATTAAATCGACAAGGTATAAAATTTATAGCCTGTGGGTTTTTTTTTTTTAGTTTTAGCTTTTCTAAAACAAAATTTTGCTAACAATTGATTTGAAAATATTCTTTCTTTGGTGCTATACCACAACTATACATAAGCTAATAATTTATTTATAAATTATAAATAATAATTTATTTTTATAGAGCTTTAAACTGTTACCTATTTGTAATCTTAAACAAGAAGTATGGAAAATTTGGATTTGGGGGAATAGTTCAATGGATAAATTGAAGACCTGAGTTTGATTTTGGAGTCTACATTTTAAAAATCAAGCATGGGGGCACATACTTGTAATTGTAGTGCTGGGAGGTGGAGACAGGTGAATCCCTAGGTTTTGCTGACCAGGCTGTCTAGCCTATTTGATGAGCCCCAGATCACTGGGAGTACATCTTTTAGGAAGGGAGGGAAGGAAGGGAAAAAAGAAGGGAAGGGGAGGAAAGGAAAGGAAGGCCACACCTGAGGAACGACATCCAAGTTAGTTCTCTGGTCTTCCTTTGTGCAGACACATACAGACAGTGTGGCAATTTAAAGAACAATAGGTTTTCTTAAGAAAGGGAAACGCCTCCAGTGCAGTCAACCATGTTAGAGCCTGGCTTTTGGGCAGTTTTCACCTTGCTGCTGCTGTTGCGACTTTAAATGTCTCTGTGTTAGTTTTTCTAACTCTACTTGGTGGTTGAATTGCTATAAATGTTGTTTCCTTGCTATTTCTTACAGAATACTTTTGTTCAGCAGGGTTTTATGTAAGTTCCTAGTTGAATAAAGGTCTTAGTTGATGAAGATACCTTTTATCTCTTCTGGCATTTGAATATTTAGGTTTTCTTTTTCCTCAGAAGCCAGAAGGAAACTTTTCTGTGTCCCTGAATTCATTTCTTTCTTCACAAAAAGGCCTGTTTGTCTTCATAGAATCTCCCAAAAGCCTGCCAATGAATCTTGTTTCATTATCTCAGATACTGTTGAAACCTCTACCTCATTAATTTCTTCATTTTACGGCACCTTCATGGTAATGGACTGTCGTAGTTGAGAATGTACCTGTAATCTTTGAGGATTTGGTGTGCCTAGCTGTTCTGATACAAAAATTTTATTATTGAGTAGTTTGGTCATGTGAACGGTGATGTTACTTGTATCTAGAGTGTTTCAGTAAATAAGTGGTTAAATTAGACACATCTATGAAGAATGAATAGACTATATAGAGTTAACCTTGCTTCTGAGAGTTTTAACCAGAGGCTCTTCAATGTGTATCATGTTTCAAATCATTGATAAACATGTATGATTTTAGTTGCCTCAGGATAGACCACAATAGATAGATCTCATTGTCTTCCTTGCTCCTTTAAAAACAAGCATCCACTTTGAAGCAGACAGACATCCAGGGTCTGTGTGGAGGATTCATGCCTTCCTAAATGTGGTCCATTTCTAGAATTAGTATCAGAAATTTAGTAAAAGGACTTATCAGGAGTCTAAATGAAGATAAACTTAGTTGTATAAAGCCATAATCTAAATTTAATCTTAAAAAAAATCCCAGTTCTCAGTATGACACAGTATGTGCACTTGGGTGTTGACAAAATGTTATCTGTGAGCTTTGCTATTTGGCCTCATTCTGCTTTGTCTCCTTAACTCTTTAGAAAATCTGTTTACTCAGTAAGACTTCTGTTGCCTTACTTATTTTTTCCTTTCCAATAGTATAAAGATCTGTACTACAATAGCTTTCTATTTTTGGCAAAGTATGGCAAAAATATCAACTTGTCACTTAGAAAAGTGAGATATACTTTACTTGTGTTCAGGTCTCACCTTGGCATTTTAGTGGCAGCCCTGACTTTGAGCTGCAGCTTGAAGACATTGGCTTGAATGATGTGTGGCTGTGTGTGCTGCATCAGCCTGTGGGTGGGAAATGTGAGTGTGTTCTGAATGTTAAGTACCTGGCAGTGTATGAGTGACAGGTTAAAGATGGAACCAATAACCAACTGCATATAAGGAGATTTGATGTTTACAGTGTGAAGCTGCACAGGCGTGATCTCTGCAAATGATTGACTGCCTGTGTAATAAGCTGTTTTGTACTCTGTAAAACTAAAAGATGCTCTCTGGTAAGTGTACTAAGACAGCGATATTTTTTCTCGTTCTATGAACTTCTGGGAGGAAAACAAAACATACTAGTGTGCAAGAAGGTATGGACCAGACCGCCTTTCACAGGCTGTAGCTGATTCTCCAGTTGCAGTGTTACAAATCTCATAAAATTCTGTATCTTTCACTCTTCTTTTAAAGTGGGGGAAAAACAAACAATTCTATGTGCAGTTCTTTGACATATTTTATATAATTCTAGCTATACATTGCCTTTAAAACTGTAATAGCTGTTTAATTATGAAGTTATAGCTAGTTCTAGAGTTTGGTACTGGATGTTGTAGTTTTTATAGTTTATGTGCTGATAAGTATTATGTGTTTATGTATTATGTACGTTTTTGTGACTTGGTAAATTTGATCTCTTTGTAAATTAATAGTAATTTTATTGATTCACAGATCATGGATACTAATCTTAGTTTTTATTATGGAGATTTTTTATTTTGATTTTTAAGGAGTCCCAGCATCTATTAGAGACTGTCCTAGAAATTATATGTATATATAGCCTAGCCTGGCCTGAGACTGATGCACCTCCTTCCTCCACCTCCCAAGTACTAGGCTTATAGACTGTGCCACCACAGCTGACTTTAGCATTTTCATGACTTCAACCTTTTTTTAACTTTAGTCATTTTAAATTTTTAAAAATTTTCTTCTTTTTTTGCCATTTACACTTGGTTTTCTTTTTACTATACTTTTATTTTTACTTTGTTGATTTAAAAATATTTTTATTAATCATTTGAGAACTTTAGACAATGTATTTTGAACAGATTTACCCCCAACTCCAGCCCTTAACTCTTCCTAGATTCTCTACTATCTTCCTACTGCCTCCAACTTCATATGTTCTGTGTTTTAATAACCCACTGAGCCCATGGATTCCAGTTTGTTTATGTGTTTCTGGAGGCAAGAACATTCTCGGGTTGGGTCAGCTTACCTAGAGCTAAAAACCTGACTCTCCTTCTCCTTCCACTAGAAGCCATCAGCTCTCCATAGTTCCGCAGCTGGTGGCTGGCGGGCATGAGCCCCTTTCCACTCTGTGCTAGAATGTTGATTGATTTGGTCTTGTGCAAGTAACCGCAGCTGCCGTGAGCTCATGAATACAGCAGTTCTGTTATATCCAAAAGACACTGTGTGCTCTGCTTTCTGTGACCTCTGGCTCTTAAAATCAGTCATTATGCCTCCTCTTCCAATGTGGTTTGAAATCCTGAAGTGAGTGGGTTATAGATGTCCCGTCTGTAACTGAGCACGTCATTGTAACTTATTCTATACACTTCGACCAATTGTCAGTTTTCTCATTAACCACCACATGTTTCACACAAGGAAACTTCAATAAATTCTGAGAACTACACTAATTCACGGTAGGGAGATGACGGATGATGAGTTCATTTAGCAAAATGATAGCAGTGGATGCCCTAGGGCCTGTCAACTCTCCAGTCGTGGGTTCTTGGCCAGATTAGTAATACCAGGTATGTTTCCTCCTATGAAGTGGGCCTAAAATTGAACTAGAAAATAATTGGCTACCCACATAATATTTGTGCTATTATTGCTCCCATTGACATATCTTGCTATACTGGTCGTTATTGCAGTTCATGGGATTCACAGCTGCCGATCACCACATAATACCATCCGTTAATATAAAAGCTAGCTAGAAAGAGGAATCTTCTTGGTTAGTACTAACTTGGTTTCTCCATGTCCTGTGATCAATGTATGTGGTGCCATTAGCGATATGGTCTTACCATCAGTTTCTGGTGAGCAAGCAAGAACAGTGGCAATAGTGTGGGTTGTTCTGAAGGGCTCCAAGATGCCGCTGACCAGCAAGTAGAAGAGAGATATACTATACTTTGCATTGTACCTTTTACTTGACAACTTAAAGCTTCCGAGATGAACAACTCCAATTAAATTCTTCCTTAAATATGTGTATATGTGCACACACACACACACACACACACACACACCCACCAGCTTCTGGCTTCTGGACTGATAGCTTTCCATATAGATTTTTCAAAATCCTTAGATTCGTTCTCCCTCCTCTCCCCTCCTCCGCCCTTCCATTTCTATGCCCTACTCTGCCTTTTCTCTTCATGCTCTCTGTGTTCTCTCATCCCACTCCCTCCTGGTCTCTCTTTCCCTTTCTACCAGTGGTGCCCTTCTAGCCGATTCTGCAGGTACTCCATTTAAAAATACTAACACAAAGATTTGACCTTAAGAGTTTTCAACTTTCTGACTGTACATCTTTGATATAGCTCTGATTTATTTTACATTCAGGAATCCATGGATATTTAGTTATTGTTTGCCATTTGTACTATATTATTTGCTGAAAAGTCTCATTTTTAATTGCTGATTTAAATACTCTTCTTTATATTATGCTGTTTCCTTTTGAGATTATGTCTATGTCTTTAACTTGGTTCTCATTAATCCCCCAGTTGCAGTGTCTTGTGTTGTAGAATTTTGTCAGATCTGTGGTTATTCATATACACCAATCCCCAGCGATGGATTAGAAAGCAGTGCTTGTGTATCTTGGTTGAGATCTCCATGAGCTTCCGTGGAACGCTTCTTCACTGCCTTTCCGCGCTGATCTTAACAGTCTGCGTGGCTTTGCGGCTTTTCCTCCCCACTTCAGAACTTTTGATTTGTATCCATCCTCCTCCTTCGTGACGGGAGCGCCTGTAACTTTCTTGTGCTTTTGCTTTGTTCATTCGACCTCACGGCGCTTTATGTTTTCATCATGCAGCTGCGTGTCTTCTCTCCATGAGGACGGAGCTCCTTCTCTAAACCTTGTTCCGTCTGTAAGCAGTGCCCTGCCTCTGATTCTCCTTTTTGTTTTTGAAATTTGTTTTCTTTTAGTGGTTTTTAATTCTATCTAGTTGAGATATAATGTTTTAATACTCAATTCCTCTGAATTATTGTCTCCCTGTACTCCTGTACAAGTTCTGTTTAAAGGCTAGTTTGTCCATTTTCACTATTCATTTTCCAACTGAATCTCTTGAAAGCTAAATTTTAAATTTAACAATGAATACAAAGAGATGGCTCAGGGTTATTTAATGTTTAAAATCCTTTTTTTTTCTGGTACTGGCTTAGTCACTCCTGTTTTCTTGCTGTTGCTATTTGGTAAATGTGCCCCTTTGAACCTTTTACTTTCTGTTTTCAGGCACACTGTGGATGTCTTGTAGGTGTGGATCCAGGCCACTGCAGTAAAGCAAACATTGCAGTAAAGTATATTGGAATAATTCTTATTTTTTCCATTGAGAATAAAATTAATATCTGAATTCAGACCACAGGACAGATGCAGACATCCCATTTGCTGCGTCCCGCTCACTGCTCTCTTCCACTCGCCTTCAGGGTTTGTGGCAAGTATCCACTGAGCATGAGGCTGTGTGTGCTGTGGCTGGAATGAGAGCATGCTCCATAGGTGCATGTGTGTGAGCAGTCACAGCTGGTGATGTTCTTTGAGAAGGCTGTGAACCTGTTTAGTGTTAGGAGTTCATGCTAGTGAAAATTGCTCAATGATTTGTCTTTTGTCTTTATTTTATAAACACGGGCCCAGGATACTTAATGTACATTTAGCTTCAGAGCTGACTGTGGTTGGGTTCCTCTGTGTTTTTTATTGGTTCTTATTGCCCAAGAAAATGTTTACAAGTGGGTACTCTTCCAGAGTGGAGTTTGAATGATTTGTGTAATGCCTAATATAAAAGTAAATGTCTAAGAAACAACAGGAGGAAAAGGCAGGGAACCGTGAAATTGTTCAGGACTATGCTATTTAATACAGGGCACACTAGACCTCTAAAGGCATGTGAAGCCAGTTAGCACAGATTCCAGTGTCTGGTTTGTGTATGTGGCTGGGTCTTCAGGAGTAATCACGAGAGAACTGACTTTGCTAGATTTCCTCTTCTTGTCATGTCTCTAAGAATAGTTAGATTTATTTATTTTTCCAGACTTGCTTTATACAGTCTTCTGTAGTGGAAAATAATAGATATTTAGCCATTTTTTGTGGGTCCTCATAAGAATGTAGCAGATACATTTTTTTTTTGGTCAACTAATTATCACTGAGGTTGGATGATCTGATATTTTTATTCTTACAGTAGTTTATCAAATTTCTCTTAGTAATATGATAAATCTCTTGATAAAGATGTTCTCCCTCTGTCACGTGGAGAAACTGAGGCGTTAGGGGGCTTGACTGGGAACCTCTGTGAAATAAATACATAGTGTCAGACAATTTTTGTATCCTTTTCTTGTGCATGTGAGTGTATGTATATATGTGTTTATTTTTATATGTGTGCATAGAAGGTGGTTGCATGTATTGTTGGGGACAGAAATTAGTATTGGATGCCTTCCTCGACTGCTATTTGCTTTATTGTTTGAGATAAAGTCTCTCTATAAACTTGAAACTTACAGGCTGGGCCAGGAATCCTCAGGGATCCTCCTGTCTTGGCCTCCCCACACAAGGTTGCTAAACTTAATTTTATTTGGGTGCTGAGGACTCAGGTCCTCAGGCTTTTATGGTAAACAAAGCATTTTATCTTAGCCCCTAGTCCCACCCAATCCCTGGATTTGTGTATTCTTATGTGAAGCTTATGAATTCAAGAGCTCTCCTGTAGCAGCTCATAGACAGGGCAGTAAGAATATTCCTGTCTACGCCATCTGTGTTACCCTTAGTCACATATCCTTGTATAGGGAGTGATACATTATACTATGCTGGTATTTTTCATTCTTTGTTATATACTATGCTGGTATTTTTCATTCTTTGTTATATTGGTGACTCTTGCTATGTTGCAATTGTAAATTGTTAGGTCTCCTGAGAGCTTAAACTATGACATATGTTCATTTGTCTTCAAAAGTAAATTTAGACTTTTCTGTCTTACCCTTTCATGCTATCATATTGACATTTTAAAAAGACTTTCAGACACATTTATTCCATTTTACAGTGATATTTTTGTCTGTTTTTGTTTTTTTTTTTTCAAGACAGGGTTTCTCTCTGTAACAGCCCTGGCTGTTCTCGAACTCATTTTGTAGACCAGGTAGGCCTCGAACACCTAAGTGCTGGGATTAGTGGTGTGAACCACCACACCCAGCAGCAGTGATAATTTTGTTGTAAGCCAGTTACCTAACCCTGAGGGACTATTCATCCATTCATATGGGATCTCTCTTCATGTGTTGCCCGATGTGACTGTCCCTGTGTGATGTTGACTTAAGTAGAGTTAGAAGTTTTCAGTACTGAAGTTTGCTGAATTTCAGATTTCATTCTGGGTATGTTATATTATTTTAATGCTTGTTTTAAAGTCTTAATAATAACAACTCATTTTCTACTGTGATTTGTTGTCTATTCAGATTATAAAAAAATAATTTGCTAGTTTGCTGATTTGGTTAATTTTAAAGATGTATATATTACATTATTTTAAAGTGTTTGAGTAGTGAGAGAATTAAACATTCATGGTGTCTGGATGACTTGATGTTATGTTAGTTTTCTGGTGTCTCATCAGACACCGTTGGGGTGAATGCTTGTCCTTGATATCCATGGTAACTCCCAAGCTTCTCTGTAACTCAGAGGCTAGCCAAAGCCACAGTAATAGGTCTCATTAAAAGGGCAAAGAACAGAAAAGGTTCAAGCATATTCTTTTAATTAGTTGCCAGCATCAGCTGGAACTAGAGAAAGGTGCCATTCTAACTTCACACTGTTAGAAATAGGCTTTTGAACGCTGAAGATGGGAGGACAGAAGCAGGGAGCACTCACAGCGGCCGTAGCCTCTTCATCACACTGTGGACAGAAGGGAGGCCTAGCCCCTTAGTGTGGAGAACTAAGGTTTGCTTGTCGTTCTGATGTCACCACAGAACTGTTGTTTCTTCAGAGCTGCACCCTTTCGCCTTTCCTGGCAGGGAATGAAAGGTGGAGGAAATACACCATCCTAGGGGTCCAACAGTGGTTGCATGTGGTTTTGTTTTAAATGCAAATGAGACAGTTGCCCACATTATTAACTGTTGAGGTGTATTACATATTCAGTCAGTTTTGGAGCTATTAAATTTGAATGAGTTAAAAACAATTTAGGAAAAACAGACAAGAATGGTTATTTTCTGTTAGAAAATTATGGTGGATAAAAGATTAATAACTTTTAAGACAAAATTCTTCAAAGCTTTTCTTTTGACTTGCAATCTACAAAGAATCATCTTGTGTTGCATTGCAATTCAACACATTATTTTCTCCTGTTGCTATAGAAACTAATTCTGGTGCAGCTGTGATTGCTAATCAAAATTCTAACATTATCCAACCTTTCCCCTACTGCTTCATTTTATTTTTAGTTACAAAATAATAAATTTCAATGCTGAGTTAAGTGGTCAAAACATTCATGCAAAGATCTTTCAAAAGTTTGGCCCTTTTATTGGAAAATATAGAAATATTATTATTGTATGGTTTTTCTATGAATAACAAGGAAACAAAGCCTTTTGCTGATTTCAAAGATCTGCAGTTGCTGTATTACACCAACATTGAGGCACTTCGCTGCTTCATCATCCTAAATTGCTACTGTTTCAACATCTGCTTTTAAGATGTCTGGTTACTTGGTGTTATAAAAATGAAGAAATAGAAAGTCTTCATAATGTCTGAAGTTTTTCATATGAAATGTAAGTGGAACTTCATTGTTTCATCCTCTCAGTATTGAGATTGCATCCTTAGCTAATGTAGTGAGCAGAAGCTAATTGGTTCTCATTCTTGTCTTTATTAGTGTGTTCCTCCAACAGGCCACATTCTTGATTTAATCCCGGGTAAAGCTAAGTGTATTTCACGAGGCAGAGTAATTATGGTTTTTTGTCTAAGAACATTGTTCTTCATTTTATGTAATAACAAGCATAAGTCTTATAAACTAATTTATTTATAGCACAAAATATTCTGTCTTTGAACACACATTCGCCCACACACATGCACAGTCCAGCTTAAGCTGGTTCTATATTCTGTCTTCGGTATGTTTTATAATATCAGTTACAGTTTGAACTTGCATATTCTGTCATTTACCAGATTTTATTTTCTGATTTAGATCAAGTAAAATTTTATTATAGTAAAATATTGATTGGCTTTTATTGGGAACTCAGATGTGAAAAAATACTTTTATTTCAGTAAAAAAAACACCTCACATATGGTAAAAGTAGTACATATAATTTAATACAATTATTCTATTAGTTCTTCTTTCTTCTATCTTTCATTTATCTGAATGCCTCAAGGGTACTGAGCATTCATTCCTTAAGCCTGAGAATAATAATAATAATAATAATTGTTGTTATTATTACTATTATTATTATATAGAAATATTTTTGATTTGCCATTTTATACTTAGCTGAATCTTTAAATAATATTGGGTCATGATGAATATTGATTATGTGGTAAAGCCACAATAAAAGCTGCAAATTAAAATGTTTTGCTAGATCCAGCAAGGCTGTTCAGCAGGTAAAGGTGCCAAACAAGCTGGGAACCTCAGTTTGGTCCCCAGAACCAAGGGAAGAAGGAGAGAACTGACTCTCAAAAGTTGCCCTCTGAGGTTTACATGAGTACCATGGCATGCACACATGCACAAGCACACACACACACACACACACACATATGCACACACAATAGTAAATGCTCAGGTAGTATGTGTGCATGGTTGATATTACTTTCCCAGCTTTGACATGGTTTGGCCCTATCTTACACTGTCTGTTCATGTTGGACAAATTGTGTGTCACAATGTTAGCAGTTTGTGTTAGGCTGCTCAGAGAGGACTGTGGTCCGAGTTCTGGAGAGTCTATCAGAGAAATCACCCCCAGGAGACAGTGCCTTTCTTCTACCTCTCCTTGGTGCCTTCTTTATAGAGACTTAACGATACCCAAAGTCTGTCTTCCACGGTCATATGGGATTTGAATCGGTTTGTAAGTAGTTCCCACATGATGGATTTATTTTTCAGTACTGTATAGTGTTTTTTTTAAATATAATTTCTTTTCTATTGAGTTTCTCCCCTTGGTTGAACAATTTTTAAGCTTTGTTACTGCCAGATTCTATCTTACTTTATATTGCCTGAAACTAGCTTGTGTTTCATAATTACGTTGAGACTCTGCTGTGAAAATATTGCATTGTTTCCTCCCCTCAGACCCTGACACAAATAGACGTATACATCCTAGGAGACTTTTGAAGTGCAGTTCTCATGTCATGAGACTCATTTGCTTTTAGTATTCTTAGGGAATGGTGCAATCATTGGGACATTCTTAGTAATCACTAGTGGTCATTCACACAAAAGTGCACTTCTAGTAAAAGCCATGTTTGGGATCAGAAACCACTACCCAGACTGGCAGTCTGTTTTCTGTCTTTCTATGTGTTCCCCTTCCTCACCTTTCATATAGATGGAATAACAATAAGGAGCTTCTTTTTATTAATATTAAATTTATTTTTAAACAATCTTTTCATATTTTGCATACCTATCCCAGTTCCCACTCCCTCCCATCCTCCTGCTCCCCCAGCCCTAGCCCCCCATATACTCCTCAGAGAGGGTAAGACTTCCCAAGGGGAGTCAACAAAGTCTGACACATCACTTCGAGGCAGGACCAAGGCCCTCCCCTTTATTTGTAGGCTAGCAAGGTATCCCTCAAAAAAGGATGGGCTTGAAAATGCCAGTTCGGGCACTAAAGCAAGCACTAAGGATAAATCCTGGTCCCACTGTCATTGGCCCCACAGACTGCCCAAGCCACACAGCTGTCACCCATATTCGTTGGGCCTAGTTTGCTCCTCTGCAGGTTTCCCCACTCTGAGTCCAGAGTCACTGAGTGCCCACTAACTCCACCCAGTGCTTAGCTATGAATCTCTGCATCTGCTTCCATCGGTTGTGGGATGAAGGTTCTATGATGAAAATTAAGATAGTCATCAATCTGATTACAGGGGAAAGCCAATTCAGGCACCCTCTCTACTATTGCTTAGGGTCTTAGCTGGGGTCATTCTTAAGAATTTCTGAGAATTTCCCTAGTGCCAGGTTTCTTGCTAGCCCCATAATGGCTCCCTCAATCAAGATATCTCTTTCTTTGCTCTCCCTCTCTGTCTTTCCCCATCTTCTCCCCCACTCCACACTCCCAATTTTCTCAAGAGAGCTTGTCTAATTTCCTAGGGGATCCATTTATGTCTCTCTCAGGGTTTTCCCTGTTACCTAGCTTCTCTGGGGTCATGGACAATAGGCTGGTCATCCTTTGCTTTACATCTAGTATCCACTTATGAGTGAGTACATACCGTGTTTGTCTTTGAGTCTGGGTTACCTCACTCAGGATGGTTTTTTTCTAGTTCCATCTATTTGCATCCAGATTTCAAGATGTCATTGGTTTTTGTTGTTGTTGTTGTTGTTGTCTTTCCTCTGAATGGTACTCCATTGGCTAAACGTACCACATTTTCTTTACCCATTCTTCGGTTGAGGGACATCTAGGTTGTTTCCAGGTTCTGGCTATTATGAATAATGCTGCTAGGAACACAGTTGAGCAAATGTCCTTGTGCTATGAGTGTGCATCTTTTGGATATATGCCCAAGAGTGGTATTGCTGGGTCTTGAGGTAGATCAATTCCTAATTATCTGAGAAACCGCATACTGATTTCCATAGTGGCTGTACAAGTTTACACTCCCAGCAGCAATGGAGGTGTGTTCCCCTTACTTCATAACCTCTTCAAGATAAGCTCTCATTGATGTTTTTTGATCTTAGCCATTCTGACAGATACAGGTGGTATCTCAAAGTCATTTCTAAGGATGTTGAGCAATTCCTTACGTGTCTTTCAGCCATTTACAATTCTTCTGTTGAGAATTCTGTTTAGATCTGTACCCCATTTTTTGATTGGATTATTTGGTATTTTAATGTCTGATTTCTTGAATTCTTTATATATTTTGGAGATCAGTCCTCTGTCCTATGTGGGGTTAGTGAAGATCTTTTCCCATTCGGTAGGCTGCTGTTTTGTCTTATTGACTGTGTCCTTTGCCTTACAGAAGCGTATTAGTTTCAGGAGGTCCCATTTATTAATTTTTGCTCCCAGTGTCTGTGCTACCTACTGGTGTTATGTTTAGGAAGTGGTCTCCAGTGCCGATGTGTTCAAGGCTACTTCCCTCTTTCTCTTCAATGAGGTTCAGTGTGGCTGGATTTATGTTGAAGACTTTGATCCATTTGGACTTGAGTTTTGTGCATGGGAATAGATATGGGTCTATTTGCATTCTTCTACATGTCAACATCCAGTTAGGCTAGCACCATTTGTTGAAGATGCTTTCTTTTTTCCATTGTATAATTTTAGCTTTTGTCAAAAAATCAGGTGTTCATAGGTGTGTGGATTAATACCAGGGACTTCAACTCGATTCCATTTGTCTATATATCTTTTTATGCCAATACCAAGCTATTTTCATTACTATAACTCTATAGTAGTAGAACTTGAAGTCAGGAATGGTGATACCTCTTGAGGTGCCTTTCTTATGCAGGATTGTTTTGGTTTTCTTGGGCTTTTTGTTTTTCCATATGAAGTTTTGTATTCTTTTGAGGTCTGTGAAGAATTGTGTTTCAATTTTGATGGGGATTGTATTGGATCTGTAGATTGCCTTTGATAAGATTGCCACTTTTATTATGTTGATCCTACCTATCCAAGAACATGGGAGATCTCACCATTTTCTGATATCTTCTTCAGTTTCTTTCTTCAAAGACTTAACGTTCTTGTCATATAAGTCTTTCACTTCTTTGGTTAGCATTACCCCAAGATATTTTATGTTGTTTGTGGCTGTTGTAAAGGGTGATGTTTCTCTGATTTCTTTCTTAGCACTTTTATCATTTGTATACAGGAGGGCTACTGATTTTGTTTTTCAGTTGATCTTGTATCCTGCCACATTACTGAAACTATTTATCAGTTGTATGAGTTTCTTGGTAGAACTTTTGGGGTCACTTATGTATACTATCTTATCATCTGCAAATAGCGAAAGTTTGACTTCTTCCTTTCCAATTTGTATCACCTTGATCTCCTTTTATTGTCTTATTCCTTTAGCTAGAACTTCAAGTACTATGTTGAATGGATATGGAGAAAGTGGACAGCCTTGTCTTGTTCCTGATTTCAGTGAAATCACTTTGAGTTTCTCTCCATTTAGTTAGATGTGGACTTTTGGCTTGCTGTATATTGCTTTTATTATGTTAAGATATGTTCCTTATGTCCCTGATCTCTCCAAGACCCTTATCATGAAGGGTTGTTGGATTTTGTCAAAGGCTTTTTCAGTACCTAGTGAGATGATCATATAGTTCTTTTTTTCCTTCAGTTTATTTATATGGTATATTACATTGACAGATTTTCATATGTTGAATCATCTCTGCATCTCTGGGATAAAGCCAACTTGATTATTGTGGGTGATATTTTGATGTGTTCTTGGATTTGGTTTGCCACTATTTATTGAGTATTTTTGCATCAATGTTCATGAGGGATATTGGTCTCTAATTCTCTTTTTTAGTTGAGTCTTTGTGTGGTTTGGGTATTATGGTAACTGTATCCTCATAAAAAGAGTTTGGCAATGTTCTTTATGTTTCTATTTTGTGGAACAATTTGAGGAGTATATAGGTTTTAGCTCTTCTTTGAAGTTCTGGTAGATTTCTGCATGGAAACCATTGGGCCCTAGGTTTTTTATGGTTGGGAGACTTTTGATGACTGCTTCTATTTCCTTCAGGGTTATATTTCTACTTAAATTGTTTATCTGGTCTTGATTTAGTTTTGGATGTGCTTCCTATCCAGAAAATTATTCATTACTTTTCAATTTTCCAATTTTGTGGAGTACAGGTTGTCAAAGTATGTCCTAATAATTCTCTGAATTTCCTCCGTGTCTGTTGTTATGTCCTCCTTTTCATTTCTGATTTTGTTTATTTGGGTATTCTCTCTCCCTTTTGGTTAGTTTAAATAAGGGTTTAAAATCTATCTTGTTGATTTTTCTTGAAGAACCAACTCTTTGTTTCATTGATTCTTTGCATTGTTTTCTTTGTTTCTATTTTATTTATTTTAGCCCTCAATTTAATTATTTCCTGTCATCTACTCTTGCTAGGTGAATCTGCTTCTTTTTGCTCTAGAGCGTTCAGGTGTGCTGTTAAGTATGAGATTTCTCCATTTGCATTATATAAGCACTTAATGCTATGAACTTTCCTCTTAGGACTGCTTTCATGATGTCCCATAGGTTGGGTATGTTTTGCATTCATTTTCATTGAATTCTAGGAAGTCTTTAATTTCTTTCTTGACCCAGGGGTGATTCGGTTGCGCATTGTTCAATTTTCATGAGTTTGTAGGTTTTCCGCAATTAGTGTTGTTGTTGAATTCTAACTTTGAGTCATGGCGATCCAATAAGATACAGGAGGTTATTCCATTTTTTTTTTTGTATCTGTGGAGGTTTACTTTGTGGTCAGTTTTACATAAGTCTGCATGAGATGTTGAGGAGAAAGTATGTTCTTTTGTGTTTGAGTGAAATGTTCTGTAGATATCTATTAAGTTCATTTGAGCCACGACATCTGTTAGTTCTCTTATTTCTCTGTTAAGTTTCTGCCTGGCAGACCTGGTGAGAGTGGGATATTGAAGTCTGCTACTATTAGTGTGTGGGGTTTGATGTGTAATTTAAGCTATTCATTTGTTTGTTTGTGTATTTATTTATTTATTTATTATGTATGCAGTGCAGGCCAGAAGAGGCCACCAGGTCTCATTACAGATGGTTGTGAGCCACCATGTGGTTGCTGGGAATTGA
>LOEQ01001233.1:233271-247919 GCA_001685075.1 Bramus lutescens
AACTCAGGACCTTTGGAAGAGCAGGAAATGCTCTTAACCACTGAGCCATCTCTCCAGCCCTGGAATATCTTGTTTTCTCTGTCTAATGGTGATTGAAAGCTTTGCTGGCTATTGTAGCCTGGGCTTGCATCTATGGTGACTTAGTGTCTGCAGCACATCCATCCAGGACCTTCTGGCTTTCAGAGTTTCCATTGAGAAGTGGGGTGTAATTTTAATGGTTCTGCCTTTATACATTATTTGACCTTTTCCTTTTCAGCTCTTAAAATTCTTTCTTTATTCTGTATGCTTAGTATTTTGATTATTATATGGCAAGGGGCCTTTTTATTATGGTCCACTCTATTTGGTATTCTGTAAGTTTCTTGTACCTTCACAGGCATATCCTTCCTTAGGTTGGGAAATTTTTCTTCTATGATTTTTTGAACATATTTTCTGTGCCTTTAATCTGGAGTTCTTCTCCTTCTATTCCTATTATTCTTAGGTTTGGTCTTTTCATGGTGTCCCAGATTTCCTGGATGTTGTGTTAAGGATTTGTTGAAATAAACATTTTCTTTGCCCAATCAATCTGTTCCCTCTATCGTATCTTCAACTCCTGAGATTTTTCTCTTCCATCTCTTGTAATTTGTTGGTTATGCTTGCATCTGTAGTTCCTGTTCATTTACCCAGATTTTCCATTTCCAAAATTCCTGCAGTTTGTGTTTTCTTTATTGACTCAAGTCTTGAACTGTTTGTTTCACCTGTTTGTTTTTCTTGGGTTTCTTTAAGAGATTTATTGCTTTTTTCCAATTTTTTGTTTGTCTTTTCCACCATTTTTAAGGGAATTTTTTTGTTTCCTCTTCAAGGGTTCCTATCATCTTCATAAAGTTATATTTAAGATCATTTTCTTCTGCTTCCTATAGGTTGGGAAGTTCAGGTCTTCCTGTTGTAGGACCACTGGGTTCTGGTGGCGCCATGTTGCTCTGTTGTTGAATGTGTTCTTACACTGCCATCTGCCCATCTCTTCCTCCAGTGGATGCTGGTTGAACCTATGGCTTAGGTGATTGCTCTTTCTCCAGGTGCAGGCTGGTTTAGTGGATGCTGATATGGTTCTCGGGCTTCCCCTAGGTGTAGGCGGGGCCAAGGTTCTCTCCAGGTGCAGTCAGGTCTAAGACTCCAGTGTTCACAGACACTCTTCAGGTAAAGTCTGGGCCAAGGCACCTGTGGTCACAGATGCTGTCAGGAAATGGTTGCGCACGTGGGGAGGCTACTTTGGGGAGTCTCTAGGGTTTGGTGGGTGGGGGTGGGGTACAGGATGTACCTCCCAGGGCTAGTGTCTAATGAGCAGAGCACTCCAACCCGGAACCCAGACACTCACCTCTCTGAATCTCTGTGAGTTTGAGGCCAGCCTGGTCTTCAGAGTAAAGTCCAGGACTGGTTCCAACACTACATGAAGAAACCCTGTCTCAAACAAACAAATAAAAAGACTTCTTTCTAATCAATAATGAGAAGTCATCAACTTCTCTTTAAGATGTGCAGGATTTGGACAGATGCATCATCAGAGAAGACTTATGAATGGACAATTAGCACAGGGAAGATGCTCAAGTCACTAGTCACCCAGGGAAGTGTACAGTCAAACCACTGAGGTGCTATCATACAACAAACTGGAAGGAACAAAACTTAGCACATTGCCAGTGCCAGCATCAAAGAAAGGAAATAGGTGATACCTTTACATGTGGCTGCTTTGAAGGCAGAGTGGTACAGCCACTTGGAAAGTATTTAAATAGAATAATTGTGGGCTTCCTACAATGGAATACTAATCAATTAAAGTTTATAAACTGAACAAATGTGGTTGAGTTGTAGAAGCAGCATTTATGACAGGGAAAGAAGTCACTGCTATTCAGAGTGGTTCTGCTGTGACATTCTAGAAAAGGCTTAGAAATTGTGAAAAGAAGTTGGCATGGGGAAGGATTTTTTTGGAGACAAAGGAATGACCAGGAGCAGGCAGGGACATGGACTTAATCTCTGTCTCCAGTGTGATAGTGGTGACCCAGCTGCAGGCATTTATCAAAACTCACTGAAGGAGCTGGATTCTATTTTCCATAAATTGTATCTCAGGAAAACCTGTTGTCTTGGTTAGTATTTCTGTCACTCTGATCAACACCACGACCAAAAGCAACTTGGGAAGGAAAGGGTTCATTTCAGCTCACAACTCTCAGACCCTGATCCTGTACTGGAGAAAGTCAGAGCAAGAAGGCAGAAATCTGGAGGCAGGATCTGAAATGGAGCCCATGAAGAAGTGTGCTGCTTCCTGGCTTGCTCCGCATGATTCAGCCTGGTTTCTTACCCCATCCAGAACGACCTATCTAGGGGCTAACACCTCCTGCAGTGAATTGGGCCTTTTCACATCCAATCATCAGTCAAGAAAATGCCCTACAGTCTTGCCTATGGGCCAATTTTATGGAGGCATTTTTTTTTCAACTGAGACTCCCTCTCTCAGATGACTCTAGCTTATAGCAAGTTAAAAAAAAAACTAGTCAGCACACACGTTTTAGATGCAGAGACTAACTCATTGGCATGCTTAGCTGGAAGTCCCTGGAAGAAGCTCTGAGGCCTGCAGTCCTGATTGGCTTTTATTCTTTCTGTGTGTAAAACCTGCTCCATGGGGAGCCTTGAGCCCCACTTCACACACAGTCTTGTTAGGGCAAGGGCTCTTGGTCATCCTCACAGAATGCTAAGGTCCCTTTCAGTGTCTTGCCCATCAGCTCCAACCCCTTTCTGTCCCAGAGCTCCCTGCCTCTCGAGCACAGCAATAGTGTTTGCCCTCCCAGATTTAAAGTATTAGGATGCCCAGAGCAAAGTTTTGGCTTATTCTCAGTTTGCTGCAGCATGTTGTTTCTTGCTTTAAAATAGTTGATTTATACATCTTACCCTGTTTTTTTATATTATATTCATGGGAATTTTTGCCTGCATGTGTGCCTATGCACCAATCATCATGCCTGGTGCCTGCAGGGGCCAGGAGAGAACATCGGATCACCTGCAAATGGAGTTAGAAACAGTTGTGAGCAACCATGTGGATGCTGAGACTCAAACCTGGGTCCTTTGTAAGACAGCCAATGCTTTTAACCACTGGTCTATTTCTATAGCCCCCATTTAATCCAGTTTTATAGTTGTATATAGCTGGAGGTGGATCCAGGACCACTTTTCCTTCTTGGACAAAAAACAGAAATTCCTTGATTTTATTAATCATTTATTATATATTCTTCAGGATAAATTTGAGTAAAGATGAAATGATAGATACATTAGTATAGTTGACAAAAATTGAAATTTACAGTTTTAATTTTCCAACAATCCTCCCTTAAATTTAGGAAAGAATTTGCCAGTTTCATTCCAGTTGAATAGAATAAAGAAGTGATACCACTATTGATGTTGAGTTGTCTTTGTGTTATCTGAAGATGGTAAAATGTAGTTTTCAGATTTTCCTAGATGTGTACGTGTTTATGTGTGCATGTTTATGTGAGGGCAGGTGCATGCATGTGTATGATTATGTGTTCCTGTGGAACCCTCAGGTGCTATCTGCTTTTTTGTTGTTGTTTTGTTTTGTTTTTTGTTTTTGAGACAAAGTTTCTTACTGGTCTGGGTCTTATCAATTTCGCTGACCAACAAGGAACTCCAGGGTCTCCAGTTTCCATCTCTTCAACACTGGGGTTATGAGCATGCATCACCATGGCAGACCCTTCTCAGTGTGAGCCTTAAGAGGCAAGCGCAGCAAGCACCTGACCAACTCAGGTGTCTCCTCAACACATCCCTAGATGTTTTTAGCTCAAAGATTTCTTTCTTTTTTTTTCTAAAGATTTCTTTTACCTTGATTTTGGGAAGGCTTCCAACTGATTACAATGACTTCAATAAGATGAGGCATCTTACAGATATATAATTAAGAATGTGTTTTTAATATAGCATAGAATGAAATGAATATGTGGCCTTAGCCAAATATATTAACCTGCACTTGGTCACAGGATACCTTTCTTCAATATGCTTTTTTCTGGAACACAGTAAACAATCATCATAATAAATATTATAATCAAGATGAGTGTATGATAATGATCCCTAGGGAATTGTTTTTGGCTGAGGAGTACCATGACCAGGTTAAGTATTGGATTGGGTGAACGGTCACATTGGACTCAGTTGTTGAAGTCCTTAGATGTTATTTCTGGAATCAATAGAAAACTCAACAATAAAACAGTTACTCATTAAAAATCAAAGCAGAGAAAGAGAAGTGTTACACAATTTGGAAACTGTATTTGTCTTGCTGTATATGGGTCAGTTTTAGAAGTGTTCCTATTTGGTGCACACTTGTGGTGTGAGTTGTTGAGTTTGTAAATATGTTCTGCCCCTAGAGCCATTGCAGTGATGCTCCAGTCTTATCCCTGAACTCCTTTCTAGTCCTTCTTCTCAGTCGACCCTTGACTCAGGAAATGAAAACCATTCTTACTGTGACCAAAGTTGAAAACCAAATGGATGGTTACAAATTGTACCACTAAGATTTAATTTCTCTGTTATCTTTGAGGGTCAAGTCTGTGAAGGACTGTAATTCCAGAGCATTCTGCTTCCGTTGGTGTTGGCATATGTATCATTCCCATGGTTGTTCTCTCACCCTCGGTTGACTAGTCACAGTTATTCCTGCTGAGGCTGTGAGTGCAAAAAAAAAAAAAATGTCACCCAGCACTCATCTGCATCTGCTCCTGGTGACAAAGCCAGCTGACACCCCCACCTCACAGGTGAGTGAGGACATGCTGCCTGCCTTGTACTAGAACCATTAGGTCACTGCTGCCTGGTCTGTCTCTGTCTGACCCAAATTCTGCACCCTGTGTTCTTCCTCAGTACGTGGTGAGGGCAAGGGATCTTTTGTCTTGTTTCAAAGAAGTGAGGTAGTGAATTGAATTTTTTTCCACTCAAAGAGATGTCTTGTTGTGTGAGTAAGGATACATTAGCTGCTTCTGCTGCTTCTCCTCCTCCTGTAATGGTAAAAATAAAACGGTGCAGTTCCCTGAGTGGGGGCAGCGGGCAGTGGGCCACAAGGAGCAGCAGGTCCCAGGGGAGAGACCTCGGAGGGTTAGCCCATCCCACAACGAGCCATGGCAGGTGAGAGGCAAAGACGGATAGGCATGCCATGGAGAGTGAGGATGGATATTTATTTAGTGGGTTATGAAGGGGAAAGGGAAAAGGAGAGGGAGGGAGAAAGGGGAGGAGGAGAGAGAAGCAGAGAAAAGAGAAACAGAGGGGGAGAGGAGAAACTACCTCTTTGGGAGAGAGACAGAAAAAGAAGGAGCTTAGACTGGCAGCGAAAGGAAGATCCACTTGCCTAGGCAGGAAGGTGGAGGGAGTGGGCAGGGCTTATCTCTTAAAGGAACAGCACAGACCATTACATTCCCATCTCTTTTTTATAATAAAAAGGCATGAGGTTAGGCGCAACAAGTTAAAGGAATCGGGATGGCGGATTCTCAAGACTGCTTCCTGCTTATTTGTGAGCGTTGTCTTGTGGGGGAACCTGAGAAAGCTGGGTGCCTGTCACATCCTGGGGTAGCTGGTCTCTCTGCTCTTCTCCAGTGTTTATGATATGGAAATGTCTGGCATCTCTTACACCTGTTTAAAGTATTGGCAGAACAGAGGACAAAGTTACATTTAGGAAAAAAAAATTAGGACCAGAGAATTGAAAGGGGTAGATCTGACCTGTTTAAGGTGGATCCTTCAATTTGGCTCCCTGGAACTCACAAGAATTTTTTGGGTTTGTGAAAACATAAGTTTTAGCATATTTATGTCAGAATTACTGTGACAGATGTTTTTGCACAATGAAAAGTATTATTTTTAAGACTATAAAAGGCAATGTTAGAGAGAAATTTGATAGCATGCCCTTGTCCTCACACATTTATAACTTGCAGGTACATGCCTTAATAACTTGCATTTGTATTTTGCTGAAGTATTTTTGGTGAGGTTCTCCTTTTAAACTGTCAAAGCCTCTCAGCTATAAAACGGCATCAAAGATCTTTGAGAAGGATAAAATTTTATTTGAGTTATTGATTAAAAATGACAGAGAACTTACTTGATTGGCACCTAGAGCTACTCCTCAGGGTCCTCCATGGTCATTAAGGGTCATATTTGCCTTTTGTTATTTAACACAGGGCCTGCCAGGTTCTAGAAAATCCTGTGGGCTAAGAAATCTGTAGGAAGACAAACCTAACTTGACCTGAGCAGTTAGGCTGATGATTCCAGTGATTCTGTCCACTGTCTGCAGATCTTCACTTTAGATGAAAGGCAGTTTTGTCCAGTGATCAGTGCTTCACAGTTTAAACAAATTGAGGATGGACGTCGTTCTGTGCCCATTTGTCTTCTGTCTTCTTTGAAGGAAGTAGAGTGCTGCTTCTAGGAGCCAGCCTGTCTCTTTTTTAATGAAAAGTCTTTTAATAATTAAATATTTAAATGCCATATGCCCCAGATCTCTGAGCAGCTGAGGACTGTTTAGCAGGTATAGATGAGTTATAACTACAGTATAGAATCTGCCTGGAGAGCTGGGTCTGAGCTTGACTGTACTGGCTCTCAACGGGTAAGTTTTACACTCATAAAAAGACAGAAAGAAGAAAATGCTGCTTGCAGTAGAAGGTTAGTGGCAGAACTGACAATAGTAGAGAACAATTTAATGTATTTTAAAGCAGGGTTGAATTAAATATATGTATTTTTGTAAGAGACTTACAAGTACATACCAGTTTAAAACATGAAACTTACTGTTTTGTAGTCTGGAATGAGATTCAATGAACAGACAATTATAACATTTAACAGTAAACATAGGTGCATTTAAGTTACATGTTTGTGTACACACACATACACACACAGAGTGAACAGGAATTGGGTGAAGTGGATGTTCTTGGTAGGCCCTACCAAAGGCATGCCACTGCACAAGACACACATGTAACAGAGTCAACACCAAGGGATTTAGAGACAAAAACATAAGTAAACCAAGGGACCAGGAAGGGCATATCTCAGTAAAGATGGTGGGACTTGGTCACCTGTCTTGGCCATCAGTTAAGATGGCAGTGAGGTCATCTGATCTCAGTCAAAATGGCAGCAGTCATGTGTTGTATGGAGAAGCCACATTTTTTGAGCTATGGAAGTCTTAAATATAATAAAAGAGAGACCTGGAGGCGTGATCCACCCTGCTGCTGCCACACCACAAGCTGCAGCAGGGAGCAAAGGCTGGGGTTGAAAACAGTGAACAACACCACAAGACCTATAGGAAAACATCTTTTCTCTAGAGGTGGGGTGTTGATGAAGCCAGAGAGGCTTAGAGGCTGCTCCAGGTTGTCTCTCACAATGGGGACCACTTATGAATGGATTTAAAGAAAACAGAAGCAAAAATCCAAGGGACCCTGGACCCCAAAGCGAATGCACTGCTCAGCATGTGCGGTGCTATCACGGGAGGACCAACCCTGGGTTGTCTGGTCACATCTTTACCTATGAGAAGCAACCAGAGATGAATGTCAACAAAGGGCTCAATGGTAGCTTTGAAGGCTCTGGTTGGGGGCAATACAGTTAAGCTGATTGGAAGGGGAAAACTTGCCACCAAAGCTGCTAGTATGTGTAGAGGTCAGTGTTCAGGCAGATAGAACACGGGGCTGTTATAAAGAAACCCTGTTCCCAAGCCCAGGGTTCCATGTGTCCTCAGCCAGTCCTCCTGTAGGTGGAAGGGAACATGGAGAGAGCCAGGCTGGGTCATGAGCACCAATGTAATGGTAAAAATAGAATGGTGCAGTTCCCTGAGGGACAGCAGTGGGCCATGAGGGGCAGCAGATCCCAGGCAGGGAGCCACACAGCAGGTGAGAGACCTCAGTGGATCAGCCTGTCCCACAAGGAGCTGTGGCTGGTGAGAGACAAAGACAGATAGGCATGCCATGCATAGTGAGGTTGGATACTTATTTAGTGGATTATGGAAGGGAAAGGGAAGGGAAGGGGGAGGGAGAAGGGGGACAAGGAGAGAGGCAGAGAGAGAAAGAGAAACAGAGATGGGGGAGAAGAGAGGAGAAGCTACCTCTTTGGGAGAGAGACAGTAAAAGAAGGAGCTCAGACTGGAAGTGGAAGGAAAATCCGCTTGCCTCAGCAGATGGGAGATGGAGTGGGCGGGCTTGTCTCTTAAAGGGACAGGACAGACCATTACACCTCCCTCCTCCCTTCTCCTTTCTTCTTTTCAAGACATATTCTCACCGTGTATCCCTGACTGGCCTGGAACTCACTATGTAGACCAGGCTGACCTCAAATTCAGGAGCTCCATCTGCCTCTGCCTCCTGAGTGCTGAGATTAAAGTTGTGTGCTGCCATGTCTGGTTATTAGCTTTTTTATGTATGGAGGATGATCTGAGTCAGGGATTATTTCAGACCATCAAGAAAATAAACTGACCAAGGAATTAGAGTTTTAAGACAGAATACAAAAAGAATCCAAACTGTATTCCAGTAAAATTCATTCAAAGGTGCAAAAAGTGAAAAAGTCATTTTAAACCAATAGCTTTTACTGCAGTTCTGCCATCAGGATTCTCCAGTGATACTTGCTGTACCATGGCGTATTGGTTGTTTAGGTTGCAAGGGTCAAATATAGACTTACTCCACTCTCCCCTCTGGCATCTGGACAGATTTATCCTGCTTTGGGCTCTATTCAAAGCTAGCAGCTTTCTAGTTTCCTTTATGACTGTGCCAGAGCGGTATGTTCAAATGTGTATTACTCCACTGTCAGAACAGAGGCTGGCAGGATGCTTGGTTGTCCTCTGAGGAGACAGATGAGGTTCAGTAAATCCTCTCTGGCTGCTGGAGGAATACTCCACTGCATCTCTTTGACCTTGTGGACTTTACTGGCAAGCACATTGTTTCATAAGATTTGGTGCTGAGTTCTGCCAAGCACAGGCATTTATTGTACTCCATCCGTGGCTCTTCTGCTTCTCTTATCTAATATTTTGCCATCATCTGCATGATGAGTATGAGGCGTTCACACCTTCAGAATCTCTGTGGAGGATGCGTGGAGAAAGAATATTCTAACTGAAGTGGGACAGTAGAGGTGTAGCTGGTCTTGCCAAGTGGAACAACCTGTTAATTTTTGTTATCTGTGTTGTTGTGAAGGAAAAGCACTTGCTAGCTAGTGCAGCATATCAAATGCCAGGGTGTCTCAATTTTCTCAAGAAGGAGCTTCCATCTGGAGTGGCAACTGTAGTTGAGATCATCTAATTAAGTTTATGATAATCCGTCATGGCTCTTCTTTCTTTTTATTTTAATTTTTGCCATGCTTTACAAATCTATTAGTTTTGTGGTGGCAAAACTAGTGAAAGCATTTACTAAACATGTAATTCTCAAGTTTCTGTTCTCTTTTGGGCTGACTTGCTGAAGAAATGAAGCTTTGCCCGTTTGTAACTAACTCCTCCTAAATCAGGTTAGCCACTGCTGAGAAATTTGAAGTTTGGATTCTACCCGTTTTTGAAAGAACACATTCTAATTATAAGCTCAATGATTAGAAAAATAACACCAATACAATTTCTTAGGTTTGTTTTTAGACGTTTGATTTTTCTGGTGTTATTAAATATGGAATTGCTTTAAAATTTTACTTTCCAATTGTCCTTCACATGTATGTAGAAATTCAGTTGTCTTTTTCCTTACTGACCTCTTATGCTGAGGCCTTGTTGAATTTACTTACTGTAACAAATCCTCTCTATCCCTGCTTTTCTCTTTTTGTTGTTGTTGTTTTGTTTTATGTCATGATAGTTACCTGAAAGAGCTGACAGTTTTATTTATTTACAGTTATTTTCTAGCTTCTTTAACCTGCCTTATTACATTGACTAGGAAGTCCCTCCAGTCCGCTGTTCAGTAGAATTAGTGAAGCAGGTACCTTGTATCATTTCTGCGCTTGGAGGTAAAAGCCAAGATGTGGGCACTGGGTTCACTGCTGCTGGACAGTGACTTTCTCATATCTCAGTGGAAAACCTTAAAATGTTTGTCGCATGGCTGTATATGTAAGCATATACTGTGTTAACTGAGTACATGTCTTAATTAGGGTTTCTATTGTGATAAAATATCATGACCAAGAGCAGCTTGGGGAGGAAAGGGTTTAGTTCATCTTACAGCTGGATGATATCCTCTGTCATCCAGGGAAGTCAGGACAGGAACTCAAGCCAGGCAGGAGCCTGGACACAGGAGCTGATGCAGAGGTCATGGAGGAATTCTACCTCCTGGCCTGCTCAGCCTGCTTTCTTATAGCACCCAAGACCACCAACACAAGCTTGCTATGAGCTGTCCCCTCCCCCATCAGTACTCTGTCAAGAAAATGCACACAGGCTTGCCCACAGAGCAGTCTAATTGGGGTGTTTTTCTCAATTGAAACTTTCTCCTCTCAGATGACTCTACCTTATGTCAAGTCAACATAAAACTAGCTGGGACGATATATATGCATTTCTCTCTAGTTATTACTCAGCTCATAAGAGTCATCTCTAGCCTCTCCCCTTTCCACATTCTAACTCCTTTATCTTACATAAAAGAGCTGGCTACATTAACCTGGGAGTTTTGCTCTTTGATCGTCAGGCTGTATATAGGCTTTCTCCTCTGGCTCCATGCCTCTGTTTATTTTATTTCCTACTTTTAGACGGCCCTCAACATGGACTCCAGTGGACACACGTCATCCACCATGCAGACGGATGTTGCTCTTCTGCACTTCAGCACCATGGTCAGGGCTTTCTCAGCCAAGTGGCCCTGTGTGCACCACTCTCTGCACACCTTCCCCAGTCTTCTTCCCGTCATCTGTCAGTGCAGTACACACTTTGTCCTGCACCCGTGAATGCCTGTAGGAGTTGAAGTCCTGACACTAATAACTTACATTACCAGTTTTTCTAACTAGTCTGTTCTAACAATTTATCAATTTCATTTCTGCTTTTTAATGAATTATATTTTCATTTGCTAGTTTTCTGATCTATACATGTTTTTAAATTTATTTTTCTGTTTATTATTTATCTTTTCTGTTTTCAGTTTCTATCCCTTTTAAATTTTTTTTGTTTTATTTTCTTGAAGTTACCACACATATCCTAAAATTGCACTTAAACCTGGGGAATTCTTGATTTACTGTATGTCAGTGAATATAAAGGTATTATATAATTTAACCAATTGATAGATGAAGTACAAGAATGAGGAGAGGAAAGTGTCATTTAATGAGTTAAGCTGACAGCTGAGGCTGCATTTGTAGCTATCTATAGAAAATGAAGCAATCGTGTTTACCTTCGTGTTTTGTCTTCCTTGGGCATCAAAGTTGGGGGTAATATTTCTCATACCCTGACTTTTCTGTGTTTCTTTTTTAGTGTCTGCTTTTGGGTTTGTTTGTTTGGGGGGGGGTGCTGTTACTGTTTGCTTTGTTTTTCGTTTTTCCTTCTCTATCTTCAGATTTTATTCTCATGCTTGTGACTTCTCAGTCCCAAGGTGGCCACTGAACCTCAAGCAGAAGGAAGGACAGAGATGCCAACTGGGTGTCCCCACTTTTATCAGGAAAGCCAAAGCATTCCTGGCATCCAGGCTAAACCCTGCCCTTGAGCCCACTGGCAGGGGACTGCTGGGAGGACAGGGCTCCATATGTGGACTCTGCCATCCACTTGTCTCAGTTATTAATACATCCTCTCGCATAGCTTCAGGTGCATCATTTTGATAGCTTTTTAAAGTTTGTACTAGACTCAGAAGGTAAGATGTTTTATTTAAAGTTAGGGCCTTTGATCAACTATGTAAATTTATAATTAAGGAATTAATATTTTAGTTTGAATGAGGGCTTTGGTTTTTTTTAAAATAGGTCTTTAATTTTTATGTAAAATTTAAGAAAGAGCTGTATTGAGTTTTTTAACTGACCTCTACAATAATTTTATCTCAATTATGTAAAATTTAAGAAAGAGCTGTATTGAGTTTTTTAACTGACCTCTACAATAATTTTATCTCAAACTATCTTTTTCAGAGTTCCTTTTGTAGGAGCATTGTTTAACTTTAATATTCAACACTGAATTCTGGATCTATCTATGTAGTCTTGTCTACTTAAATTGTAAGCAGAGCCAGCATGTCTACAGTCCATACAGTTTTATGACCTCCCTCCTGGTCTGTGTGTATGATGACAGTGTATGCATGCACCAGAGCATCTAGACTTAATGGACTATGGAGTGCTCAGTAACCATTATTAGAAGATAGAAAAGAGAAGGGTTTCATTTCTTAGAAAGAAAATGGAAAGCTGCTATATTTTTAAAACAAAGTTTATTAGGTTATTTAAAAACTTTATATTATATATGAATCCCTTATCCCTCCTTTATCCCAACCATTTATAGATATGTTTACTCTCCATTGCAGGCTGAGACAGATTATTGAAGCAAAAGTTTTAAAAGATAATTTAAGAGACGATGGAGATGTGGCATCACATCATTGCTGAAAGTGATTCTTCCTGTGGGCCAGGAAGAGCTGGGCACTCAGGTAGACTCAGAGATGGCAATCAGGGACTGAACATGGCTCCTTTAGTCTCTAAAACTAATTAGATGTAGAAAAATGCTAAGCTGAATGTTGACTGGAATTCATCCCCATAACTGAGAAAGTAACAGAGTTCTTATGTTTTACCCACCATACTTGTATGGCCTCTTGACAGGTCACCAATTACAAGGAAATTGGTGACGTCCACATGGCATTGGGAATGTCTGGAGAGAGGATCGAGTAAACAGACAGTTTGGGTCATTTTTGTCTGTGTGGTTTTTAACAATTAATGGCTTTAGTGTTCCTGATCCTATGGAGTGAGAGGAAAATGATTTTATTTCTGTGCCTGGTCCGAGGAAAGAGAAGTCATTTAGGATCTTAACAGTTGTGCTGTTGAGCTTTTGCTTTATTTTTTAAAGTAATTTACCATTCTTGTATACTGACAGTGATCGGAAACAGTGACCACACTCTTGTCCTTGGTAGGAAACTGCATTCAGAGAATGAGAAGGACACCTCCATTGGATGAGCTGCAGCCACCACCTTACCAAGACGACAGCGGTTCGCCTCACCTCTCATGCACACCCTCTGAGATCGGGGATGGCAAGTGTGAGATTTCCCGCTGCAGCAACAGCCCACGCTGCTCTTTCAACAAGTGCCCCAGCGAAGGAAGCACAGGGCACGAGGCAGAAAGCTTTCACAATAAAGGCTATGAAGATGATGTCCCTAGCGACAGCACCGCAGTCCTCAGCCCCGAAGTAAGCAGAAGCATCCTGCAGCGTCCAGGGAGCGTGCTCTGGAGACTAAGGGCCTTGCTCTTTCCCTCAGCCCCATAGCTTCTTACTACACTGTCAGGCCTTCACCTGACACTCTCACTGAGGCTGCCGCAGCCTAGATATCCCACACCTTCCCATAACAGAGCTGGGAGCTAGGCATGGTTGTTGTGTCTTAAATATTTTACATAGAATGTTCTGGATTGATTTACCTTTTTGCTTATATTTTGTGCTTTTTATTATTATTTTATTTTGTTTTAATTTGCTGTTTTTGTTCTTTTATTAAGATTTTATTCAGTGTTTTATAAGCCTTTCAAATTAATCTTACTGTAATTTTTATTTCATAGAGTATGAGAAGAATAAATACTGGCTAGCTTTACAGGTGAAATTTCACAATTTCCTAAATTTAGGGTGGCTGATTGCTTCTGTTTGTTACTTTTCTGGAGTGAAAAAAATGAGAAAATGGTGACAAAATAATTGTAGTTTCAAAGTCTTCTTGTAATCCATAAAGAATTTGTCTCATCATTCTTAGGATGAGGACTAAGGTATCCCAAGCCTCACATGCAGCAGTTATCTATAGGAGTTGCTTTCTTTCACAAGTTTTACATTGCAAGGTCCTTCAGCTTTCACCCCATCAGTATTACCTCTGACATGGTCTGTAGGAAGTTTTCTAATACACGGTGTGATTAAACTATAGACAGAATTTGTTCAGTTTGGGGTTTCCTCCTATAATTTAAAAGCACTGTAACTGCTTTCCGGTAGCTTTAGAATTGTCATGTAGTATCTGACCTAGAAGGAACTGCTGCGTTCGGACTTTAAGCTTTATTGTGTCATGATGCCACAGTTTCCTGTGTGCTATCACATAAACATAGCTGAGAACTTAATGTTTTGCAAACTATATAGGTAGCCACTGACTTAGCAGTGACCCTGGATTATAACAGTGACCACAATAGTACCTGTCTGACACCTAGACAGCTCATCTGTTGTTCACAGTCACTGCTTCAGGAAGTGAAAAATGCTAGTTTCAGAGAGAAGCAGGTAGCTCTGTTCCCCCAGGTCCCTGTGTGTGCAGAAAAGGAGTTAGTAGCAGCTGTCTTCCTCTGTACATTCTTGTTGACCGGAGTTGTTCTTTGACGGTTTCTTTGATATAATAGGGCCGTCTGGACATACTACAAGGCAAACTGTCCCAGAGACCTTAATCATCAAAGTAACATGTTCAAATGCAACCAGATGCTTAAGTGTATCATGAAGGGCCGGCTTGTTGGGGTTTCTGTCCCGCTCAGTACCAGTACCCCACAGCCGGCATGTCCCAAAGAAAATCATGCAGAGATCTCCATAAGATTATAAACTGATTGGCCCATTAGGTCAGGTTACTTATTAGCTCTTGTAGCTTATATTA